>OX235279.1:152820036-153354360 GCA_944472155.2 Trichobilharzia szidati
ACACTCAAGTAATTATTTCACTGGAAGTCATGCATTACGAGGTGAAACATTCAGAAATACGTCCTTTGCATTTTGGAAACACCAACACAATTCAAAACAATTTTACTGCTCCCCACTATCTAACTTGCCTTCCATTTAATCATTCGATCCTGAACTCGTGTCGGAAAAGAAGAGAAAAGAAACCCTCCATATGTGCCTCCATTAATATGCTGGAAAGGTTATCAAACAGAAGATATTGGATTCGATTAGAAGGAGTATACTTACTGACGGGTGTGTTTCAATTCATTATTCTGAGAGTTGATCAAACCAACTAAATACATGCATCCATGTATATATATATACATGTGCATACTCAACGTTTACCTATTTATCGAATTGAGTGGTGATGAATTCCCAACAAATCGATTGTTCTATTTTTTTTTATTACAGCTTGATTCCACACCATATTTTCCTGGTACAGGTATGGAATTTTCAGCATATGATATCGGTAGCCCAAATTTTGCAGGCCGACCATAGATATCAGGTGTGCGTCTACAGGGGATCGAACCTTGGACTATGTGTATGGTCGGCGAGAGTCCTAACCACTGTGTCACCGACGCACAAGTGATAACTCACCCCACACTTCACCACAACACAAGTAGGAGAAACCAGTTGGTGAAATGAAAGACAAGATGATGAGATATGAAAATAAAAGAAGCGATTGTGAGTCTCGACTTGGTTCGTTTGTTCAAAAATGTCGAGGCTAACGCCTAAGATTTTCAAAAATTAAACTTCCGTGGACTGTAAAAAGGATCACAATATTATGATACTGTTTTTCAATTTATTTAACTCCGTTTTATTTGTTCCAGTTCATGTTTATTATTCGGTTCATCATTTCACAAATGTTCACAGTACATGTCACTTGAGATAAATTTCTTTTCCCAGTAATCCCACTTCTATTTTATTAATTTCAACATCACCTTCATCTCTGTCTTCATGATATATATATATATATATATATATTGGTTAAGCCATTGTAATTCTATGTTAACGTTTTGTTTGGCGTAGCACACAATAACACAATATGATCTACAAGATGAGTAGATGATAATTCGCAGTCACTAGGGTTTACTACTATATTGGTTAGCTGAATCTCTACCACACAAATATAAGACTGGCGGATTATTAGTAAAGGAAGCCATATATGATATCTATTTGCTGAGTAGATCTTTCTATCAACCGTTAGAAACATAACTAGAGGTTGAACGATTTTTGAAAAACACTTATTTTCTTAAAATATTTACCTTGAAGCAAAAAATGCAAATTTTAAGTGACTGCCATTCTCACTCTAGAGATATGAAAAATTAAAAAATGCTCTTAGGTGGATAGTATTATTTATTGAAGATAACATTCCAGTTAGGAAATTCACTTTAAGCACATAGTACTAATATTCAAGTTAGAAAATGAAAACAATAGGTCTAAGTGTAGTCCAGCTATAAATATCTACTTGAATTCTTAAATGACACAAATAACTCTTTAAAGAAGGTTGTCCATGATCACATGATAGTGACCAGAGTCATTCTGTACATCGCTGAGTGGTGGTCAACTTCATTTTGTCTTCTGGTATGAGTCAAAGTGAATGAAAGTAGTGATTTTTCTAGATTCCAGATTGAACTGCTAAATGTGAAGATAGAACTGAAAAATAATAACATGACTGAAGTTGTCATTCAGAGTCTAACTGGCATGTTTGATTCAACACTTTAGTTGATCAGTGGCGTAATAACTCTAAAAGTGCCTGTGAACGAAGGGAATTCAGGTGCTTAATGAAGCATCAGTTAAGTAGAGGCCACAGATTGGGCCTACTGATGCGTAACAAAATTCCCGAAACCCATATCTAGATCTTCCTGTTCATTATTTTCAACCATCTAAAAGAGACCGATTATTTAGCATTCATAAAAGTGGGACTTTCATTCATCATTGCTGTTATTCGTTTCTAAATTCCCATTTACTCATTAAGGTGAAACAAAACAATGAGATAAGATTGATATTCCTTTTCAATTAGTTCCTCACCATCGGATGTACACTGATATATAGTTTTTCTTTACATCAAAATGTGTCACGAAGCAAGTGGTTATTTTAGTTAATCAGTTTCAGGTATGTGGGGGGGGGGGGAGATGAAATGAAGAGGTTAAAGGTCATTAACACAACTGACTAATAAGTGTTAGTAACAACGTATCTAATTTTTGAAGGAGGGGTGAAAATCAATTACGGAATTCAAGACGAGTTAATTCGAAGGGGTTAGCAACAGCTTATCAGGTAGTCGAGAAATTTGTAAAATAATGATAACTGAGAAGAATAGGACGATTCAGAAGAATTACGTAAAATACAATCAAGTTAGTGGAATTAGCTAGAATTGTAAAAATTAACAAAGTCAAAAGATAGTTATAAGCGGAGGGGAAAGAATCGTTTTTAAAAACTTAATACATATTACGTATTTGGCCATGGCGCAATCCTTTACCTCGCTAAGCCAGAACTAAAAAGCTGGTGAAGAGGAAAGGTTGGGCATGAGGCTAGCAGCCCCATGCTGTAAAATAAACACTGCTACAGAAACTTCAGGCTTCTAGCTTGAAGCCCTATGCTCCACTGGGAACGTGAAGGAATAAAAAAAAGAAAGGAGCTGTACAAATTTCTTTTGAACGCACAGATTTGGCTTGTTCAGATGAATTCCGATTGCCTCTGCTGTATTTAAAAGTCGTACCTGTAAACCTTGCTAGAGGTTTTGCTTGATAGGGACTAGCAGTGGAATTGAGGATGCACACTGCGTCCTAATTTGGACGGTCCTCAACCAGTATCTTTGCAATCATAATTATGAAACTGTTTTGAGGCTACAAAAAATTAATCATCAAACAGTAGGTCAGTCAGGAGCCCACAGAACATCTCTAACTGAAGTACTAAATGATGTGAGTTCGAATTATTGAGTAGACAGCAAGTTATTTAAATCCCTTGGTAATAAGTGCCAAATAAACACGAAACCTAGGCCCAGAACTTTCTGTCAGCTGCATCCAAGAACTTTATATATATTTTATTTTTACTTGGTCTCAGTGTAAACTATAATTAGACATTCTCACCGATAATTTCCCCCTCTTGTTGTAAAGACATAGGTTCATATGTCAGTAAATGTCTGCAGATCATATAACTGATGTTCTGTCACCTTTGCTGCTGTACTAACCTGTGTTTTCATCTTCTGAGTTATCTATGCTATTCTACGTATCATTTTGACTTCACTGTACAACAATTCCATTGACCTAACTCTATTGCTTCTTTGATGGAGACATAGTATTCTATTTTTCTTCCTTAGTTTTTCATAAAGTTAATATGAATAGAACGTAGTTCTGAAGTGAGTCATACATTGCATCGTAACACGTAGTTCTTTACAAAACAGAAATTAGTATTTACTAATGCTGAGGAAAGTACTGAAAGAGGTGAAATATCAATGGTACTACTATTATTATACTTATAGTAGATATGAATTCAACACTCGAATTTACTATTAGTCTCTTCTGTGTTTAATATACTTTTTAAAAAATGTATAATTAAACCTTCCTCTTTTTAATTTTCGTCATGAGAGAGAATTTTAATCTTGTCTAATCTCCAGATATTACTGATTAGAGAAGCTAATAGTATTTTCCTCATGAAAAAGTTTTAATTCACTACAGTATTATTCTAAGTGAATGCATTTACAAGCTAAATTAAGAGAAGCTGGCGAATAAAACTTCATTATACATATAACTTCTATAGGCTAAATTCAGTTTACTGTACACGAGGATTTAAATTGTCTGGGCAGAATAGAAAATATGCTAGCTACTGTCCTACGCTTTAGTTCAGTTTTCGACAATTTCAACTGATCAGAAATAAATTAACCATTTACTTGTTTACATATATATATATATATATCTAAAGATGCTTTAATTTGAACACCTTAGTCTATTTAACAAAGTAGAGACGAAGACTGGACAAGGGCATAGGTTATGCTGGTGACTATTTCGTTGATGTTGGCAAGCAGTGGAATCAAGAAGGTGCTTTTCGGCCTGTTTAGGATTCATCATCTGGATATACCTGCATCCCCAGTGAGTAAAAGTATTCTGATCGAGAATTAAACTCAGATGTCAGTGAACCTCATCTTGTGCAGTAAAACATAAGCTGTTATTTCCTGAAATTATTATTTTTGAATTATACGCTTGTTGGTTCTACTGTATCGAAATGCTGTCTGTTTCTTTCCTACTACGAATATTCAGTAATGGCTTAAGCTTTGCGAGAAGTCTAGTCACTAGTCGGTAACTTCTTAGTTACTGATTTACTGCTCTATTAATTAATAAGAAGAACAACTGCTGATTAGGTTTTGTTATTATACTTGGTGATTTTACCTCTGTAAGACAGTTGACATTTTTAATTGGTCAGCGTCTTATTTTGCTATTCTTAACTAGGTTGGTTTAATTTAAGTAGTTTAAGAGAAGAACTAGTCCATCTTTGGAAGGCTAAACAGACTAGTATTTACGTATAAACGTAAACAAGTGTCTTTTTTCAGTTTTCGTCTTCAGCTCGTTACCAATAGATACGCTTGTCAACGAAGGTATTATCTTATGGAAAGTATGTGACCTCCCTCGAATAATTTTTTATTTCTTTTGAAAGGAAGTCGTAAGAACCTTTCATTCATGTTTTGTTTTGATGAATTATTGATAAATACTTTTCAGCTAAATTGATTTTAATTGATCTAAGTGACTAGCTTAATCAAAAAGGTTATTTTGGAATAAAACCCTAATGTCGATTAAATAGAGTTATCAGTTCCTGTGTAAAACTGGATTATCTATGTACTCACGTAAAATTGACATCTGACTTCACAGACAGCTTGAATGTCCTTCAGAAGGGGTGCGTACAGTCTTTAATTACCCTATGTTATACATATCCTAATTCCCTTACATTTAACTTACTGCCTACATTTTTCTTACCTTCAAGTTATTTGGGTAATATGAATTTTTATTTGCTATAGTTATCCAATTAGTTACTGTCTAAATTTACTGAAAAGAATAATGTGAGAGATTCTCAGATAATTGGTCACTTGGGGCTGTAGTCCATGAACTTAAGGACTTGACTTTCAGCCAGTGAGTCCAGAGATTCAACTTCACTCCACCCAATAAGATCAAGTTCACCTGCAACTATCATCATTTCCCACACTGCAGTTGTGACACACTGCCAAGTCAATAAAAATTCAAGTGGTTATTGATTAACATTTTGTCCTTTCATTTCATTCCTCTAACCAGTCCAGGAAAACTATATCACGGAAGTTTAAGTTTTAAAAATCTTAAGTTGTAGCCTCGACATTTTTGAACAAACTAGCCAAGTCGAGACTCACAATCTCTGCTTTTATTTTCATATCTCATCATCTTGTCTTTCATCTCAACACCTGATTTCTCCTACTTGTGTTGTGGTGAAGTGTGGGGTGAATTATCACTTGCATAGAACAGTCGATTTGTTGAGAATTCATCACCACTCAATTCGATAAATAGGTGAACGTTGAGTATGCACATGTATATATATATATTTATATATATACGTGTATGCATGTATTTAGTTGGTTTGATCAACTCTCAGAATTATGAATTGAAACGCACCCGTCAGTAAGTATACTCTTCCTAATCGAATCCAATATCTTCTGTTTGATAACCTTTCCAGCATATTAATGCGCACACACATGGAGGGTTACTTTTCTCTTCTTTTCTGACACGAGTTCGGGATCGAATGATTAAATGGAAGGCAAGTTAGATAGTGGAGAGAAGTAAAATTGTTTGGTGTTTCCAAAATGCGAAGGACGTTTTTCTGAATGTTTCTCCTCGTAATGCATGACTTCCGTGAAATAATAATTACTCGAGGGATAATCACAGTGGAGATGTGTAATGAAGCAGTTCATAAAATTTTATGATGAAAATACAAATAATATTCTATCATATTTATATTGTGTTTGATATGAATGAAACATGGGTGATTGTTGGTCGTGAGGTGAGACTCTAATCCACCATCTGTTTTTCATTATTCTAGTAGGGCATTTAAACTATGCTGAGTGGAACAGGCTAAGGTCAGTCTTGGGAGATTAGGGTAATTATATGGTAGGCATAATTATAGTTCTTTAACATATTTACCTTAGTTTCTCATTAAGAATAATTGTCTAAGCGTATATGTGTATTAAAAAAAATTGTTTATTCGAAACGTAGGAAGTCTGTCAGTACTCACTGTCGATTATATCGTTTGATTTTAAATATTTCCCTGTTGTTTTTGAGAACTGTTTGCATTACTTTGATGCATTTTTTAATAAATAAAGATGAACTGGTGTGATGCCAGTCAAACTACCCATCTTACTTGTTGGTAATATGGGAAGCTTCCAGTGAAATAGTTTCCTAATAACGAACAGCTTATCATTGACAGACATATGATGAACCCTTACTGATTAATGTTAACCTAGATATCACGAAGACTGGACTTGAATTAGTGAGTCACTGGGAGCCAAAGTCACTGAACAAATATTTTTCTTTACCTTACAGTTCTTCAGGAGTGCATACGCAATACCTTAATAATAGACCCAAATCGAGACCTGTAGTTCAAGAGGCTAACTTTTTAGCCACTGACCTATGACTCACGAATTCATATTTCTTTCAACTCGCTCTAAAGTTCCACCACCATACAATGCCGTCAGCGGGCATTCACTTCACAGGCAACAACACAGACCCCACCTGTCACTAATTCCTACTGAAATCTAATAGCCTGCCAGTAATAATCAAGATATTGGTATTTAGATATAAGTATAAAACTTGGGCACTGTGGTAGAGTATAATTCCATAATGGATAAGATTTTATTTTGATAAATCACACAGTGTAGTACAGTTATATTAAATGATGACGTTTCGAGCACAAACTATTGCTCATAATCATATCAAGTTGATATGATTATGAGCAATAGTTTGTGCTCGAAACGTCATCATTTAATATAACTGTACTACACTGTGTGATTTATCAAAATAAAATCTTATCCATTATGGAATTGGTATTTAGAATTGACATTTGTGGTGGTTTCGATTTATTTCAAAATGTATACTTCGCTACTTACCAGCAATACTTTGGTGAGGTTGTTTGGAAGAAACGTCTGTCCACTGATTCACAGTTTTCGCTAATTGTGTAAGTGAAGTTGGTCTATTATGAAATGTGTAGCGAAGTTCATAGATTGTTGCGTCGGTGGCATAGCGGTAGAGTGCTCACTGACCACGCAGGTGCTCCAGGGTTCGATATCCGGCCACCAACTCACTACTTTACCTCACTAAGCCAATAATAAGACAGGTAAAGAGGGAAGGTTGGACATGAGGCTAGCAAACCCATCCCGTAAAAATAAACACCACTGCTACCGAAACTTCAAGCCTTTGGCTTGAACCCCTATATTCCACTGGGAAAGTAAAGGAATTAAAAAAATAGATTGCTATGTATTTACAAAGTTATGATTTAGATAAACTTCACATAGAATATTTAACAGACAGACATTTATCAACTAGGAGTACTTCCAGAGATCATTAGGGAGGCATTAAATTCGTATCAGTAGACGTGGGACTTTGTTTCTACTCACTGTGATCGCACTAATGTATAAACAAAGTTTTTTTTGATGGCGCTTTTTAGTGACTGAAGTTCCTGTCCCATATTTACTCTTCACTTCACCATATCTGTGATTTCAATCACCAAAGGTTCCAACTTAGTTTTTGTGTATGAATGAATGGCACAATACTCTCTGTCTAACATACTTAACATCTAATCATTCGTAATATGTTTAAAAGGTAGGTAAAGACAAAGCTGCGTTACCCATCTTTCCCGCCATTTCTTTTTTTATATAAATTAAACCATTCTAAGGCTTCCTGCCGATTGCCTCCAACCATCTAATAGCAAAAATGTGTTTGAAATTTATAAAATTCATTCGAATTTGCTTGTCCAGAAGTTTAATGTGTATTTGTTACGGCATAAAAACAGGTTTATGACAATTTATTTCAAATTGATAAATAACAACAAAATCATTTTCAGCTTAAATTTGTTTATTCTCGAAAACCAAGAACATATTGCTCACATTAAAATATCTTATTCTGGTAAACAGTTCACCTTTTCTGATAAAGATATCTGACAGTGAGTAAATAAGAAAATACTTTGAAATGATTACTTTAAACGGTGATAAAGTTAATTTATTAAGCAGATGTTTTAATGCTACAAAAAACTCTTGTTAATCATCAGTGGATAGATATACATTCACTTGTGTTTGAGTATATATATTGGCAACAGAAGTGTTTATCTGTGTGTATGTGTGTGTTGTACAGAGACATTGACATGAGAAATTAACTGTGAATGCTTTCAATTATGCCCTTAGATATCTGTGTAGTTTGAGGCTACAATGTTAGGAGTGCGATTTATTACGAAGATGAATTCTCATGTCGTTTTGAAGGTAATGTTGCGTTGTTGGCACAGTGGTAGAATATTCGCCAACCACTCGTGTGGTTCGGGCTTCGATCTCCGGCCAACACACTTCTTTACCTCATTAAGCATGTAGTAGGATCGGTGAACACGGAAGGTTAGGCATGAGGTTAGCAACTCCATCCCGTGAAAATGAATACTACTGCTATCACAGCTTGAAGCCCTATGTTCCGCTGGGAACGTGAAGGAATAAAATAAATAAATAACAAATTATTAAAAGGTAATAACTGCCGTAAATTTAAACAAAGCTATCTTCTGTAGATCGTAAAGAAAAACTAGTACAAATTAAAACGAAATCTGATAGAGCTAAACACTAAGAATGCGTCGGTGGCATAGCGGTTAGGACGCTCACCGACCATGCACATGGTCCGGGGTTGGATCCCCGGCCGACGCACTCCTTTACTTCGCTAAGCCAGAAATAATGCTGGTGAAGAGGAAAGGTTAGGCATGAGGCTAGCAAACCCCATCCTGTAAAATAAACACTGCTTCAGAAACTTAAAGCCACTAGCTTGAAGCCTTATGTTCCACTGGGGAACGTGAAGGAAAAAATAATAGAAAAGTTTGATTATCCCAGTAATGATATTTTGATCAAATACTAATCGTGTGGAAGAAACTGAATTAAACATGTTTTCACTTGTCGTGAAGTCTAGTGAAGTCGACTTCACAATACAAATGCTAACTTCAGTATTTCCTGAAAACGTACAATGATACTGTTTTTAAAAAGAAATCCTCTTCGGAGCGGTCACCTACGTTACCCTTTTTTAACTTCCAAGCAACAAGACTGTTTGTTCCATTACTACACAGCTGGTGTAATGGTGATGGAAAGAAGTGATATATCAAAGATTCAAATAACAGCCAAATAAAACTGAAAACCAAGAAGCACACGGTCGACTGTTTTATTTCACTTACAGACTCTTAGAAATGTACACGCGGGATCTCACAGTAGATTCCGGCTGCCAGCTATTAGTTGGTTGAATGGCAGTGTAATGCCACTGAAACCTTAAGGTCCCAGATTCAGTTCCGCTCAAGATGGTAGATGTGTGCTAATGAACAGATTTGAACTATGATGAAATCACTCTCCTATACTTCTTGGTCTTCAACAGCTTTTTGAATTATCTCAACTTTTGTCGTGACTCCTAGTCTGACTTGCAGGAACTGATAGAGAAGGTAAAGTGAACTCAATTAACATGGCGGCAGGACTGGCATAAACAACCCTTGAAGATTGACATTAATCTAAACTATGCGTATCATTAAAATAAGTTTTTAAAAGTATATCTCCTTCTAAAAAAATAGTTAAAGCCATTAAAATAATGAGAAATTTAATGATAGAGAAAGTCATCAAAGAACAAGGCAGATTTAAACTTATTGATCAGGCAGGAGAAAATTTTAGGTGGGGTTAAGAAAGCGGTGAAGGTCAATTAGGTGTGTAACTAATATTTGGTATGCATATAAAACAAAAAAAAGTTCTTGCGTATACAATAAAGACAGGAAACAATACAAAGGGAAAGTTTAAAAAGAAGGTTGGTTTACATGCTTTAATCTTGTGACTTATTTGGATTCACTTATCGGTATGAGGATATCTTCCATTTTCCTCTCATCTACTGATTTCCTGGTGCATAGGTGGAACACAGTGGTATTTGGTAGGAAGATTGTTTACATAGCAGAGATGACGTGCAGTGATTGAGAATTTAAGGACTGAAAAAAAGTAAAATTTAATTTTGCAAAAGTTATTTGTATTCTGCTTCTTTTATCTTCATTGCATGCTTTTCTGACTGTTTCATAGGGATATTTATTCCTTCTCTTGCTTCAACTTAATCTATTGCTTTGCTATTCAAGATTTCTCTTTTTATAGGGGAAGTTATCGATGTACTACTTACAAATTCTTGTCATCAGCGTAGGCCAAATTTCAGTAAAGTGGGGTTTGAGCGTGCTTTACTTTACTTACACGCTGACCTTAGGTGTTACAGACACCCAGGAATAAATTGAGGGGTGAGGCTCACTAAATAGTTGTAAAATTATCTAATATAAATCCGGTGTGTTCTAAAAATTAAGGTATGGTCTTTTCAAATGTCCCTATAGACCATAATCTCTAACTTTTCAGTGATCTTAGTACAAGATTCTAATTTGTTTCATAAGTCATTTGAATATATGTTTATATACATACGCATATATATAGTAGTGATCTTCAGTAAAATTCCAAGTATTCCTGTAGAAGAAAATCTTTTCTGATTTGAGCAGGGACAGAAAGAGCATTGGTGCGGGATTATATGAATCCATTTTATTACACCGGTTGTCGTCAGCTGCGTACGACCTACAACATATATTAAAACAATTTATAATACAATTTTAACATACATTTTGTTCAGTAAAGATTTTATTCTATGAAGGTCGGCGTTTTGTAATAATACGATTTCCTAACAACGTTCCTTACTGGACGACTGACTTATAAGCACAAACAAAATGAATGTTAAAAGTGTATTGTGACTAGTTTTTATTAAATATTGTAGATTGTATGCAGCTGATGATAACCGACGAAATAGGGTGGATCAACGTTATTCTGCACGCATGATTATTCTGCCTGTGTTCAAATTTATAAAGTCGTATTCGTGTATGAACTTTTGACTGCCTGGATACATTGCGATTTCATTCAGCAATTTTATAGTGGTGTTTTACTTCTGCTGTGGGGAACAGTCCTCACTTCAAAAGCTTAACTGTAACCAGAAGGAAGATAATAACGTGATATTTTAACCTCATATTATTGGTTGGCAGTTGTAGATTCCACTACTGTGGGCTACTGAACTAGAAGTCAAAGAAAGGGACTGACTGTCTGATATTAACTGTCAAACACTTCTAGGTGATTTCTTAAATAAAAGTCACTTTTGGGCGTTCTTTGTAAATTTTAGTACATTTCAACGCTAATTAAAGAAGTCTTTTTAATTCCATGGTTTAAAAATTTCAGTCAAACTAAAATAGCACATAAGCTCAAATATGCATTTCATATTTCTAACTAAATAATTTACTTAGCATTGTGATAAAACATTCTTAAGTTCTCAAGAGCAATTAAACTTTTCAACATACATTCTAATTCATTTCTAGTTGGATGCTTTATTTAGGGATTATAGAGAGAATTAAAGTCAGACAACCGGATTATATCAGTCCAGCTAAGCGATACTACGGGATTTCACCATGAGCTGACAGTGGTTAGAGAGCCATTGTAAAACCGGGGAGTACTGGACAGCTGTTTTGTCCTAGTCTGGGACTCTTCATCAGTATGCAACCACCAATGGAGTTCGAACCCAGGATCTCCTGGTTACAAGGCGAACTCGTTGACCGTTAAGCCATTGAGACCTGATCTAGTGCCCGACACATGAATTCCAACTTTGTCAATTATTACCAAAAATAATTTTGAGTAAAATTATTGCCTGAGATTCTTTCTTGTTCATTTCTCTGTTAAAATATTTTATCGACAGTTAGCGGTTATGGGCTAAATATTTTATGTCGACATACTCCTTACGTGTCTGTATGGATCCTTTTAAAAAACACTGCTACATGAAAGTGAGGTACATATTTTGTCTTTTGATTTCCAGTGGTTTTAGGGTTTGTTTCAAGATTGTGATGAAGCAAAGCATTGATGTAGTTGAAGGGATTGTTAAAAACAATACAGGATAAAATAATACAAATGGGAGAGATGAATACAGTTATGCTAACAGTAAATGAACTAGGATATGTAACGCAAATACAAAGTGGAAGTCAATCTTTGACAATGTAGTAAAAAATACATGATTGATTTATAATAGTATTGGTGACGGAACAGAGAAGATGAATCACAGTTCCTAACTAATTATGGATAGTTATCAGTACAGTAATGATTTTGGAACTTTGGTTTAATTGAATCACTGAACTTCTCCTCGTCATTATAGTTGTGTGATTCGGTTATAAGGAGAGAAAAACACATTTTTTAAAGACTACTACTGAAAGTAAAAGAAAATTGATTTAATTTCGACTTACCGTTGATGTTGTTCATTGAAAACTCCGTAATACAGTTGATTAAATATTAAGAGTTTAATTTCACCTAAGTGATACTTCATAATAATAATAATAATAACTAGAAGTCAAAGAAAAGGACTAACTGTCCGATGTTAACTGTCAAACACTTTTAAGTGATTTCTTAAGTGGAAGTCACTTTTGGGCGTTCTCTGTAAATAGTAGTACATTTTAAAGCTAATTAAAGAAGTCTTTTTAATTCCATGGTTTAAAAATTTCAGTCAAAGTAAAATAGCACATAAAAGTTTTATTACTTTGATTGGATACTAAATGATAACTATTGTTATGCGTCTACACCTTCATTTAATGCATACTGAATTTCATTAGTCGAGTTCACAATGTGGTTACTGTGCTGGGTGACTAGTCATCATAGTGCACTCTGAACTGTCGTTAGCTGTTTGGAGGCTATCAGCAGGATGTCTTTGGCCTAGGTCTGCAATAAACGAAGGACTAGACATGTGAGATTATAGTCTACATAGCTCCAATCGAAGTACCTATCACATTTCCGTAGGAAGTCAGTCATGGGTCCGAGCAGCTGAGTGGCAATATCATTGATTTTAGTACTGGATGACTCTTGTTCAAATCTCAGAAGTGGTATGACTTTCTCCAAGATTTCATAAGCTGAAATAACTGGTCAATTCTATGAATAAGGCTATCTGAGATTGCCTTTGTGTATCTAATTGATTATCTACGAAATGTGTGTGATAAAGACTGGAGTTGAAAGAAATTATACCTTAGCCTTTTATTTCCCTGGATTACTATAGTTCTTTATAGCCTTATTTTTGGAACAGCCAACAGTTTATCATTCTTTAATGCTTACACTACCAGTAAAAAGTCAATGTTATAATGGCCAATTGTTTTAAAATCTCAAATTAGAAACTTCTACATTTTTAAATAATTGTTATCACTTTCACTTGAAGGTTCATCATAAGTGTTTGTAACATTTACGGTCAAGATTACATCTAGCATTTGAAAAGAAAAATACCGAGAACCCTGTACAGATATAAATAACCTTTTTGAATTCATTTTGTGAATTTATTTTATTTCATATGATTTCTTCAGCTGCGTGTAACCTGAATGATAAAAGATATAAGTTATCATCGGGATATGATTTTTAGCCTGCTCATATTGCTCATATCATATCATAACCCTGATATGATTATGAACAATACATTGTGCTCAAAGCATCAGCAGCAAATATTATTGTATAACACTGTGAGACTTTATCAAAATAAATTTTACTCATAATGGAATTGTACTTGTAAAGTGCTTCACCTAATAATCGCGTTATCATCGACTTTTATATATTGATCTGGTGTGCTGTACTAGCTAAGCACCGAGCTACGGCACTGTCAAACGAAGCTGAACCTTCGCATTCAAAAGAAATTTGTCCTACCCCTTTCTCTTCTATGGTCTGAGTAGAGTTAATGAACAAATTCGAACTTCTCAATGTTTTTCAATTCTTCATACCCTTCATATACTTATCATGTCATGTTTACTCAAACCATTTCAGAATGTGTCCGAAAATCGTAGTAGAAATTCGTCTCCTTCTCTCTTCCTTGTGCACTGGTTTCCGCGTGCACTTATGAATTCTTGCTTCCTCATGTTCGTATGAATCCATAAGCGCGTTCACAGTTACCGAGAAGTGCTTTAGTCCGATATAAGTTATGGAACACACTATTTTTTTAGAATGATCGATTTGACGACGAAAGCATGTTCAGTACAATAAATACTACCAATCCATAAGTGAATTACCGACTATATAAGAATAAAACTTGCGCACTGTGGTAGAGTGTAATTCCATTTTGGGTAAATTTTGTTTTGATAAATTCTCACAGTGTTATACAGTAATATTTACTGATGACCAAGTTTCGAGCACAATTTATTGCTCATAATCATATCAAGGTAATCACACGACTACCTAAATTCATTTATATAGTTCCATTGTTTTTCACTTGATTTTCACTTGATTTGATTGGTAGTATTATTTTCCATATTTCAGGTATGAGTGATGAGTCATTCCTATTGCATGTGTTGGGTGTAGATTCGATGAACAAGGATTCATTAATCAACCTCTCTCCACCTACCTAGATTACTTTTTAGAATTTTAACCCTCTCCCACCCTATTGTGTGGTTGTGTGTTAATGCATGCATTACAATTGCTGAGCTTTTTTCTAAATTGCTTATCTTCTCTGGGTCAACCATTCTTACCTTAGCTAAATTCTTATGTTCTGAAAATCTGACTACCCCTGAACTACTAGTTGACCACACAGTCATTGCAGGGTATTTTGTAAATTATATTATTTTGTCTAATTGGGTCCACTGGGTCCTTTAACCTACAGAGCTTATCCCTGAGTGAGTTTGTAGGTTTAAATGCTACCCTAATTCCTGCTTTATTTAGAATCCTACGTAGGGTCTCAGATGTCCCCTCTATATATGGTATAACTGTAGATGACTTATATTGTCTCTTATGTTATTATTACTAGTTTCACAATTCTTTTTATTTTTCTTTTGGCGTTTTTCAATCTTCCTAATGAATTTTAAAGGATAGTTATTTAACACCAACGCCTCTTCTATCTGTTTTATTTCATCATTTAGGTCTTTTTTGTGCTACTTAGTGCCATTGCTCGGTTTGTTAAACACTTAACTAAGCCTGCCTTAACAGTTAAAGGATGAGATGAATTAAAGTCTAAATATCTATTAGAATGCGTTGGTTTTCTATAAACACTAGTGTGTAGTTTGCCTTCTTCTATTCGTTTTATTTTACAATCGAACATCACAGCTAATTCTCCTTGTTCATTTTCCGATTCAAATGTGAATTGTATTCCAGCTACTAGTGAGTTTACATGTGTCAAGAAGCTAGAGAGAGATATGTTCTGTTTTTAACAATGTGAAAGTGTCATCCACATATTTCCACCATATTTTTGGAGTAGGATTAAACGTATTAAGTGCCATATTTTCCCAGCTATCCATAAATATATCTGCTACGATAGGGGATATTGGTGATCCATCCCATTGCTACACCTTCAGTTTGTCTATATATTTTGCCTTGAAATTTAAAGATAGTAGATGTGAAGCACAACTGAATTCCTAAAATAATTTCATCAGTGGGTAGTTTCGACCCATAAGTGAGTTCAGGGTCTGCAGTTAATTGTTTTTTAACTGCTTCTAAGGCCATATTGACTGGTATATTAGTATAAAGACTGGTTATATCAAAACTAACCATTGTTTCATCATTATCTAGTTGTATGTCATTTAGTTTATTTTTCATCTCAGATGAATTACCAACGCACACAAGACTAGATATGTACCAACAGACAAGAAGTCTAGGCCAAGTAGATTATTTTACTTAGTCAGTAAGAAATATCATCATAATTTTCACAGAAATGTTTCAGCAGTAAAACAAATTAATATTCCAATTTTACAATCAACATTTTCATACAGCCGATTCCCTTTATTAGTTTGAAGAGAGAAAAAACGAGCACATATTTTCAGGATATTACGAGATCGTTTCATCTCCTACATTCTCTTCAACTGAGCACATCCTAAACAAAATCAGTTATTAATTTCAAAATTTCTCAACCTACTTTTCACAATGAACTCGAGTCATAGGTAGAAAGTGTAGGCAACAAACTTCCGAAGATAATGTAAGTAGATGAATTACTCAGTGCTGAAAAAGTAACTATTTATAGAATAATTCAACAGGAGGGGTCGAGTTCAGATTTCGCTTGGAAACAAGGATGGAATGGCGACAAAACACCAGATAGAGCAACTCAGTGAATTCATACATAATTATGATGGAGAGTTCAGGAGTGTGTGTTGGTGGGGTTGAATAGTGAAGTGAAATTATGAAATAGATGAAATAATTTAATTCAGTAGATTTGGAACCTTAATGATAGTGAGTTGGTATCAGTGAGTGAAGATGAAAATCAAGACTGAATGTAATGTGATGCAACCGGACAAAATACAAAAGCCCACGAACAGAACAATTTTTGATTTTACAAGGAGTTTCTAACTGGAAGAATTTATTTCTGGGCATTGTGATTCTGTACTTTGTTTGAGAGTCTAATTATTGTAAATAATATTTTTAAATGTATCAAGATAACTATGCATAACAGTCAATAGAAACTGTTAAGAGTTATTAAATATCCTCTGAATTGCCTCAACTTCCGGTAGTAATAAAACCAATGTGACAGTACTTATAGTTAGATGTAGAAAGACTGCACAACCACTGTAGCATTATTTCCTAGTGAGATAATTATTATTATGTATATGTATGTAAAGTTGCATTGTAAACTAAGTTATAACAGTTCTCCTTGAATGAAAAAGAAATCATCCACATAACTTTTTTTCTGTTGAGTGAAATGCATAGTTGCAAATGTGATAAATTGACAGAAGCAGACTGATAAAAACAAACAAACAGTTAAGCAATTCTAGTTTACAGTTAATTAGATTATATGTAAGTATTGACCACTACAAGCCATCTTCATTAAGTTTAGTGTCAGAATTTATTCGATATCGTTAGCCTTTCGGAAATAATATAACAGTTTCACACCATAGCGGAACTGTAGCTGTTTTTTTTCCTTCACGTTACTCAGTGGAACATAGGGCTTCAAGCTAGTGGCTTGAAGTTTCTATAGCAGTGTTTATTCTTACAGGATGGGGTTGCTAGCCTCATGCCCAACCTTTCCTCTTCACCAGCATTATTTCTGGCTTAGCGAAGTAAAGGAGTGCGTCGGCCGGGGACCGAACCCCGGACCTTGTGCATGGTTGGCGAGCGTCCTAACCGCTATTCCACCTACGCTGTAGATGTTAGTTCATTAAAACGACTAAAGCAAGACTTGCTTTCAAATAAAGTTGGTTTGTTTCCAAATCTCTTAGTTTTGTTAAATGCACTACACAGGTAAACAATATTACTAATTACTTAGTAACCTTACAAATACAGTTTATTTCCTCATGAAAATTTTACAATGAAGCGTCACTAATTGTAAAGGTGTACATGCTGTTGCACTATTTAAGTAATAGTGTTATTTTAGAAAAAGATTCCTCAATTTCTCCGCGACATTATTCCCATTTTCATTTAAATATAAGTGTGGGCTTATGCTTACAGAGTCATCCAAGTTAGTGGCAAAATCAAATGTTTTGAAATATGAAATTAAGCATTCGGCAATGTTAAACTGGTTACTGAGTTTCAAGATGACTTTGAAAACTTAATTAAAATATAATTTTGCTTTTTATTTTGTTTAGCCACCCATCGTTGTATTGAACGTTTCAGTGATAGAAGCTAAAAACCTGGAGGCAAAAGATTTAAATGGTAAGTGTACTAGACGTTTTCTGTTGAACTTTAAAGCAACTGGCTAACTGAGATAACAGTTTTTTGTTTTCATCTTTGGAGTGAACTCCAAATTATGCGAATCTCTGCATTCAGATTTAGATTCAATCAATATTTCTTTGTGAAAGCCTAAAGTTTGCAGATCAAAGTGAATTGTATTAAGTTATAGTTTTTACCAGTTTTAAAAATTTCATGGTTCACTTTCACAATTTATGGTCCCTGTTTTCATAAAACAATAATAATACTCATTATTGTATCTCAAGAATTAAGGTTCAGAAATATTACTGGCCAAAAGACAAATAACAAAAAAAAGCAGAACTCATTTAAGTTTACAAAGTGTGTATTCATGTGAAGTTAACCAGGTCATCGGAAGGAATTATGCTTTCATTTTATGGTTACAATTATTGTTTTTTTGTTTAAGGATATTAGACAACACAGATTGTTGAAGGTGAATAGTTTGATTTCAGTCTTTACCAGAAGTTTGTAAATCTCAATTGATGCAGGGAAGAAACTATGCAAACAGGTGCTAGTTGCAGTATTTTCTGAAAACTTGAATTAAGGAAATCTGATAAATGAGGGTTGAAATAAAAATATATTTTAAATCGGTCGCACAGGCTCACCAAATGAGTCTGGAGTTTCGACCGTTAGGTTATTAAGCGATTACAAATGACATACTTCAGTAAGGGATAGCATAATTTATTCAGGAAATAAACATAATTATGTATTACTGCCATTATGCGTACACAATGTATATACATTTTCTAGTTTGACCATAGATCGATATCAGTTAGAGAACCATTAAAAACCAACAGGAAGTGCTGGATGGCTGTTTCGTCCTAGTTTGTGACTCATCGGTAGTACGCATCCACTGGGGTTACAGGACGTAGTTCCTGAAGTTCTAGTGCGAAGTCGTGACCAGTGAGCTACATGCAGTTGGGAGTGAGGATAGAGCTCCCGCCGATGACATTGGTTATTGGTCGCGCTAAAATCACGAATTGGTAGAAGTTAGAATTCATGGGCTGGCCATTGAATACTGTCCCAGTGGCTGAATGGTATACGAGCTTGCATTGTAACCAGAAAGTCCCGGGTTCGAAACCCAATGGGCGCGCACTCCTGATGTGTTACAAACTAGGACGAAACACCTGTCCAGTACTCCCTGCTTTTCAGTGGTTCTCTAACTGATGTCGATTCATTGTCATACTTGAAAAACTACTCAAGTCCGTGCAAATAAACTCTTCAACATATATATATATATGTATGTTGCAAAGCCCATTGTAGATATGATAGAAAAGATTAGTAGCTTAAGTGGATGATATTGATGTGGTTGTGTTCTCTGAACTAGATGGTCTAGTTAATAAATGAAGTATGGGCTGAGGATGTAGTAAAAGAAAAATAATAGAAGCTCCTCAATCAGATCATCCAGCTGAGAGAACACAACTGTGCCAACAAAGTTCATTGTCTTGTTAAAGTTATAAATTTTATTTGTTTACACTGTTCAGCACCTTTGCTGTGTTGTGCAAAGTAGATTTCATTATAAACTATCATTATTTAGAGAAATCTTTAAATGTTGAGGTTATCACACACACCCGTTTCGCAATATACAGTGAAGTGTTTCTACAGACACACAAAGAACGAAATGTTGAGCTCTAAAATTTTGGTTGCACATTTCAGCACAAAATATTAAAACAAATATTACCACATTGCTCAGACAGTAGGATTAGCAAAGCAGCGAAACCTAGCCAAGTTGATAAATGATTAGCTATGTGAATGTGTCTACCTGTATTTAATTTAGTAGTATAACTTCAACAATGCGCAGTATTAAGTAATGTTAGTATTCCTTAGAGAATATTTGTAAAAACTAAAAGCTATAATGCTGTTTATTACAATGTTAGGCAAGTAATATAAAACTATTCTGATAAAGGCACATAACTCAGAGTCTTCTTTTTCACTGTATTAATGTCGTTGAATATACATATATTGTCCTTTTTATGACTATCATTAAGAGATAAGAATGATAGACCCAGATATTTAAATGGTAATTATTCTAACTGAAAAATAGAATTTTAGTATTCACTAACTGGAATATTTTAATGTAAGATTAGTTAGGAAACTAATTTCCATATTTAATTTCTTCTTTAAAAATTTCGACAATTACTACTTAAAAAATGAAGAATATATATATTTCTGTAAGTTGAAGAAGGATTACAATAACTGAACTGAAAGAAAAGTAGAAGATAATAAGGGATTTTGTTTTTATACAAACGGGATGAATTATTGTAATACCAGTGTTTGTATGAAAAGAGCTGTAACACTGCATAATAATACAACTGATTGTGTAGTAAAGATAACAAAGAGAATGAGAGACTTCCTATTCATAAACGAATCGGGCATGTGTATAATTAGTTAATTAGATAAATTAAGTATAAACAATAGAAGACATATAAACGAACTTGATTAGTTTCAATTAGAGTTTCTTCAGGCTTCGCTCTAATTTACATAGCTTTATATATGTATATAGTATCAAGTAATGACGGTGAATTTTCGGGTCACTGACAGATGTTAAAGGGTGTCAATATTCTAACTATAACAGTCATAATAATAATAATACCAATGATAACAACAGTATAAGCACTTGACGCAGATGGGAAAAAGAATAATGAAAATAGCCTGATAATGGAAAAAAATTCACTAATTGAATTAGGTCGGAATCTTATTGTTTTATAAGTTACGCAATGCCAAGTGTAAAATGAATAGACAATTGAATTTTGAATAAATATGATAAGTGTGTAAAAGGGGTGGAGTAATGGAAAGCAGTGTCAGGAGTTTTGATTAGTTTATTAAGTTTATCTAGACCATGGAGGAAAAATAAGGTGGAACAAACTTCTTTTGAATTCAAGGACTAGAGCTATTCCAACTAATTCCCATAGCTTCAGCTGTATGTAGAATAGTTAGAATTTCGTTCAGAATATTAGATGGAATACGAAAAACACCTATGAAAACCTCCTTCCTGTTGTCCACTTAGTGAAAAAGACGAGTCAAATGAGATAAAACGCAGTGTTTAGCCGAGAAAATTCGCATTTGTATTCTTTCACAGACCTTTATGACCTTTAACCGACCATTCAGGGGGCTAAATAGCAATGTTTTTGTCAAGTTGGAAATGTCTTTTCACCATACAGCTTTCTCTATAGGAAAGAAGAAAAACAAGGAGAGCTCTAAAAATGAGTTCGTTAGTAGTCCTGAGGTGTGTTCATACTTGATGGCAGGGCAAGATTTACTGCACTGCCAGTTACTAAGCTTGCAAACACTTAATCAGCGAGAAGTATTAATATTTTTGAGAAAAACTAAGGAAAAGACACTACGATAGTCAAAGATTACTGTTGTGATATTCCAGTGACATCGTAAGTCAGCTCTATCCCATACTCACTTCATGCTTTAATTTTTGTTTGCACTTCACGCTGCAGTTACTTTTGTCACGCTGCTGTTTACATTTCAAATTTTATATTTTTCATTCAAATATATTATCTGTTGAATAAAACTAATCTTCATGTTTCTATGGTTTTAGGAAGGTAATTACTGTTGTTTAAAATATGTTCTTGACTGAATAAGCCGAAAATCTCTAGCCCGTTGAATAATGATAATTTTTCTGCTTTCATGAAATCAAAAACAAAACATGGTATTGTTTCACATGTCATCTACCTACTTTTTTGCTAACAGAGTCATAAAATCGGAAAACTTTTGCTTTTAATCTACACTTTGACAAAGCACTGCTAGCATTCTGTGTCCCTTAAAAAACAGTCTTGTTTTGATTTTCACTTATTTAAAAAAACTCAAGCTAGAAGATAATGTTTATTCCATTTATCGTTAATAATATTTGACGCAATAGGAGACTTAAAGCTATATAGTTCAGTGTTATTTATTGCTAATATAACGCAGAGTGGTAATTAAGTAATTAATTTAGTAAAATGATGATTTTGAGAAAATTTTACAAACGCAGACCTATAAGAAAATTCAGTCAAAATTAGAGCATTTACAGATAATGACTTCTTAAATTTATGCGCTCATTAAAAATTGTAGCTTCTATCCTTTATATGTGAATACAGCAATTTAAACAAAGGCAAGAATTTCTACACTCAATTCCTTATATTAATTTGAAAATGGAAAAAAACGAAGCTATTTACTGAGTAGAAAGTGGTCATTATAATTAGTGACCGCCAGCAGTCTAAAAATGACTTACATTATTATAAGCAAGTGTAAATATACAACACCACTCAAAATTACTTCAACTAGAAAGGTATTTAATAATTCTTTAGACAGTAATGAAACAAGAGGAATAAACATCGAACACTTAGTGTTGGAAGATAATAGGACAGTGTAAGGATAGCGTAAAATAAGTTGCAAGGATAAGGCTGCAATCTTTTGATAACAGTGGCTCTAGTTGCAGGAATTTCGAAAAACGTTATATTTTCTTACTTATATGTAACAGTGTGTGACTTTTGATTGTCCGTAGTTGGAGAAAAACTGTGAAATACCACTGTCTGCTTTTCTTGGGTTCATCGCCAATCGATAGCCATTAATCATTAGTTTCCAAGTGCTGGTTTTTGGTAACTTGACTGATTCCTGGAGTTCTAGTAATAAGTCATGATCCCCACTGCCCATAGAAATGGGTGAGAGGACATATACTCACTGACAACTTTGGCTGATGGTGGCGCTTGAAACTGCGAATCGGCAAAATTTAAAACTCATGGGATATTAGATGGCATACCAGTGGCTGAGCGTTAATGTGATTGTAATTTCAAATTCTAACCCTCGGGGAGTGTGTACTACTGAAGTATCCTGAAGTGGGATAAAATGGCTATCTGGATTTCTATAGTTCTCTACCTGATATTCATCAGTCTTTAGGTATAACTTAAAATCATTGAAATCCATTCAAACCAACACTTGAGAATTTTTTATGTTCATACAAAGCTGAAACTTGCCCACTTGTTGTGTAGTTTAGGGAAGATATTGTGAAAAGTTTTGAAGAATGGTTTTGTGTCTTTTCCGTTGTCTTATTTCATTCTAAGGTATGCGTATACTTTTATTTTTCAAATAGGATTTAGTGATCCATATTGTATTTTGGGAATCGTATTCGGTCGTTATTTTGGACAAAATGAAAAATCAACAGTTTCAGATGCTTCTGTCAATAGTTCAACCACGGTGACAGGTCAGAATGATACAGATAATATACACGCATCGAGTTCCATTCCTGTATCAGGGAGAAAGGGAATAGATAATAGTCATATGACACTTTCCCGTTCATCTTTCCGACGTTTCGGTCGGTCATTTCGTAAGCATACAAATATGAGTGATAAGGGACAAAATGTCCACAGTGATTTGCAAAAGATTTCTGGTTCTAATTGGTCAAAATCTGTGGCAAATAAAGAAGGAAATGTTCCAATCGGTGTGATGAAGTCAACTCAAGTCAAAGAACAAACACTGAATCCTGTATGGAATGAAACATTTCGACTGTAAGTAAATTTCCGCTTTAATATTATTATACATTGGCGGTTGGATTTATAAATTAATTAATGTCCTTATAATAAAGGTTTTTGTATTTCCCAATGAATGAAAAACAAAACGATATTGTTTTTACTGACGTTTCACTATTTAATGCTAATAGCTTTATCAAAGCATTATTGTATTAAACCGGAATTTACAAAATCTCAGTATATATATAACAAAGAGTTAAGAGGTGAGAAAATAGACTTAGGTCAAGTTAAAAGGACATATTGAAAGTTAAAATACCAATGAAGATCACTAAACCAAATAACAAAGGTAATAGTACATCTGTTATGGTATCAAAATAAAGTTTACTAACTTGATCATCGTTCGTGAGTCTGGGGTCATTTTTCGTTGTCAAGTTGGTCATTTGGTAAAGATAACAAAATCAAGTGTAGATTGTTGGATTTGATCAGTGTTTAAAATTATAAAGGCAGTGTGTGTTTACATAGTGAACTTGCATATCACATTCGTGTTGATTTTGTCACTTCATGGGGGAGGGAGGTGTTGTAACCAGGTCAGATTCTGTTTTAGTCCATCATTCCTATTCAGGCAATTTGGATTCCACTTGATATGAAGTGCTTACATTATAAATAATTAATGTCCTCTCTTTGTATCGGACTTTCAACTAGTAACATAACCCAAGACGTATTATGAAGAGTGGTGCAGTTGTAATGGTAGAAGACAAGAGACTTGGTAAAGGAATGTTTCTTTGGAAATTAGTATCTCTATATAGCAAAATTATGTGCACCTTATCTTCAAATCATCATTTGCACAGATCTTCTGTGTTGTGCTGATTTTGTCCTTCGTACTGCGTTTCTTTGTCTTCCTTTTCATGTCTCCTGCGTTTCACCGCAACGTTGAATAATTTGCTTTCGTTGACGTCAAATCTATCTCTCCACTATTTGATATTTTTACGCCGATGGATATCTCTTTATACAGATATATATATACTACTGATAAATCTTATCAGTAGCGTACGCCACACAACTACACTGACGAAATATATTGCTTGCGTTAAAAAAGTATTGTTGTCTGTCATCAGAAAATCACTGTTATAAATAAATTACTCTATGTAACTGAAAGTACATTATGTTTTATATGGACTGCTATTTTAGTTTGAGACTTCTAACAAGACAACATCATTTGGCATCATAAGAATTTTCCAGAAAGACATTTTACATTACATTAAAATGTAAAATGGACGGAGAAATAAAGACATAAAATAATCCAATAGACTTATTACGTCATGAACAAAATCTCTATTGTCAGTTGCCACACCCTTTCAAGAAATGTTAGTGTATAAAATTCATGGCTGTTTAGAAAAAGCCTAATTCACTTGTTAGACATATCTGATTAAAAGACGTATACAGTCATGGCGGCAAACTAAAGTTTAGTCTGACATTCACATTTTTAGACGCCATATTTTACTGAATGTTAAGGCGAAATAAGAAATTGATTGGTGAAAAATTTACAGCTGGATTATATGAGAAGACCGTTTCTTTTTGATATAATTTTTTTCAGTTCGTATTCAACTGTCAATATTGTTTAAATCAGATGACTAAGGATAATTGTTTATTAGTTTATTAGGATATGAATGATTTGAAGCCTAGAAATGCTTTAAGATAAGAAGGAAAAGACTGTTGAGATGTGTGAAACACATGAGTGGTGGAATACAGTTAGGTGATACTAACATTTTTTATTCAATGTGAAAAAGCTAAAAAACAAAAATAGTTCAGTAGTCGGGACATTTTAGCAAGTTATGTGAGTTCCTATGGAAGTGTCATTAGTTCCGCAAATATTCATGAAAAAGCTACTAATTGTGTGATCTGTCACCTTTCCAAAACAATGTTGTGTAATTCATCCTTAACTTTAAATGATGTGATCCAACAAAGGTAGTCTAAAAAGCTCCAGATCCCTCTGTAGATCAGCACGTTTCGCAAAACGAGTATTTGTCGCTTATTCGTGTGCTAAGCAAAAGGAATTTCTGTCAGCGGTATGAAAAACAACAAGGGTTCTATTTCACTGATAGTGACAGTATCCCTTTTTACTTATTAGTGATACACATGCAAATATACAATAAAGCCCTAAGTTTGCCAGTGTTTTTGAAACACAACTATTTCAGTTAGACAAGTTTTCTCTCGTCAGCACTATAACAGCGATTATAAGCTCATAGAAACGTTTTGGTTAAACGTGTCAGACTAAAATACACCATAATAATGATTTTTGTTTTGTTTCCACTAACAAGCGAATAACAGGCGATATTTTTAGCAGGTGTGATTGTTGTTGATGAGTGAATTAATTAAACTGCACACCCGAGAGATTACGTTTGAATTCTCGTTTAATATTCGTCAAATTTGATTGAGAAAAATATGGTGTAAGCATAACTTTTTATCGTACACCAAATTAAAAGCCGTTTATGCGAGAAAGATGTGCATGTTTTCTGTGTTTGATGCACATTATGAAAATCGACGATGAAGAAAATACGCCAAATCACATCGCTGAATTTGTTCTTTAAACGGTAATAATTCAGTGTTGGCAAACTTTAGACTTAGACGTTAACTATTTTTTCTTTATATTTTTCTTAGCTGTCTCAGCCTACTTTCTATGGTATTTTTGTGTGTCATAAAGGTTCTTCCAATAAAGAAAGAACGAGCACATATTTTCAGGATATTACGAGATCGTTTCATCTCCTAAATTCTCTTCAACATCTAATCCTGCCATTCAGCACCAGGTATCTATAGTCTCTAAGATGCTTCCCCACCAGTTAGTCCGGAAACCTTCAATTTCAAATATATTGAACAGACAAAGAACCCATACTCTAAGCTATGAATGATTGATATTCTATTTTCTTTAGTTTATCGCACAACAATATGCAAGTGCTTGATATGACACTGTTATATACTGTTATACTAAGTCAAAAATAGTGAAATAATTGTCAAAACTGTGCTGTTATATTTATCTGGCAAAACATTTATTTAGCACTACGACAGATCTTAAAGAATAGAAATAATGACAGTGTCATACAACCTGCTCCCTTCATTATTAACAGTAAGGAAAAAACGAGCAAATATTTTCAGGATATTACCAGATCGTTTCATCTCGCACATTCTCTTCAACTGAGCACATCCTAAACAAAGTCAGTTATAAGTTTCAAAATTTCTGGACATACTTTCCACAATGAACTCGAGTCATAGGTAGAAAGTGTAGGCAACAAACTTCCGAAAATAATGTAAGTAGATGAATTAGTCAGTGTTAAAAGAGCAACTATTTATAGAATAATTAGACAGGAGGGGTCGATTTCAGATTTCGCTTGGAAACAAGGATGGAACAGAGACAAAACACAAGATGGAGCAACTCAGTGAATTCATACATAATATGATGGAGAGTTCAAGAGTGTGTGTTGGTGGGGTTGAATAGTGAAGTGAAATTATGAAATAGATGAAGTAATTTAATTCAGTAGACTTGGAACCTTAATGGTGAGTTGAAATCAGTGAGTGAAGATGAAAATCAAGGTTGAGTGGAATGTTATACAACCAGGCAAAATACAAAAGCACAGAAATCAAGCAACTGTGGTTAGCAGGGCAGTGAGAGATCCACAAGAATCGGGAAACGAATTCAGTGTGCATTGAAATGAACATTTCCCATCACAAGATTCATTCGCCTTTACAACACGGTATGCTCGTAACAAGTAGGAAGGTATCCAGGTCAAATAATCTCTAATTGCACTTACCAATTCACTTTCACTTCCGGCAGTAAGTAAATGGGACGGACTTATAGGAGAGCGTCTACAAGGTTTTATGAGCATATCCCTGAAAGTCGCCATATGAAAAGCAGCAAAGTGTTCTCAGTTGCAATTGCCTGATACAAGACATAAAGTGGAAATCAGTCAAGCTTTCAAAATAATCAATACACATAAAATCATGGTTCCTTCAGTTTGTAGAAGCCATTTCTATCGAAGGGTTTTGACCCCACTTCTCTATACAGAAAGACAGTGCGAATAATATCTCACTGCCCTGCTAACCACAGTTGCTTGATTTCTGTGCTTTTGTATTTTGCCTGGTTGTATAACATTCCACTCAATCTTGATTTTCATCTTCACTCACTGATTTCAACTCACCATTAAGGTTCCAAATCTACTGAATTAAATTACTTCATCTATTTCATAATTTCACTTCACTATTCAACCCCACCAACACACACTCTTGAACTCTCCATCATAATATGTATGAATTCACTGAGTTGCTCTATCTTGTGTTTTGTCTCTATTCCATCCTTGTTTCCAAGCGAAATCTGAACTCGACCCCTCCTGTCTAATTATTCTATAAATAGTTACTCTTTTAACACTGAGTAATTCATCTACTTACATTATCTTCGGAAGTTTGTTGCCTACACTTTCTACCTGTGATTCGAGTTCATTGTGAAAAGTAGGTTCAGAAATTTTGAAATTAATAACTGATTTTGTTTAGGATGTGCTCAGTTGAAGAGAATGTGGGAGATGAAACGATCTCGTAATATCCTGAAAATATGTGCTCGTTTTTTCTTTATTGTAGATAGTGAAGGGAGCAGGTTGTATGACACTGTCATAATTTCTATTCTTTAAGATCTGTCGTAGTGCTAAATAAATTTTTTGCCAGATAAATATAACAGCACAGTTTTGAGAATAATTTCACTAGTTTTCATTAAGTATAACAGTATATAACAGTGTCTTATCAAGCACTTGCATATTGTTGTGCGATAAACTAAAGAAAATAGAATATCAATCATTCATAGCTTAGAGTATGGGTCCTTTGTCTGTTCAATATATTAAATTGAAGTTTCCCGGACTAACTGGTGGGGAAGGATCTGAGAGACTGCAGATACCTAGTACTGGAGGTCAAGATTAGATGTTATATGCTGAACATCAAACGAATTGATACTGAGCAACTAATATAGCTTTATTACACAAATATTTAAATAAAGTTTATATATTTTAGTTCATGCACATAAAATAAAAACGTCTCCATCATCCTAATTATAAAACAGATTGTAATTTATACTTTTTTCTGTCTGTCGCGGATTGACACTGTCTCGATATATTTTCTATTAGTTAGTATAGTTTGTTGATTTCGTGTAAATTACCAGAGATTTTCGTTTGGTTACACATGAATGCGTGTAGTTGATTAGTTAAAGATTAGTTGGAAATCAGGTCAGACGATGGTGAACACGCATTTCTTTCTCATAATTATGCAATTAGACTTACAGATTAATGTAAAAGACGAAGGATGGAGTTCTTTTATGTAACTTAAACACAGAAATAGACGAAAAACTGATCTCTCACGCTAACAGTACTCAGTGAATGTGAATGTGGTTTGTTTTACTGCTAGTCACCAGTATTCAAGTTTCAGAGTTGTTTGCGTGATTACAATATACATGTCTAGTCGCAAATGCACAAACTCCTTTCATGGCTTCCGTGAAAATGTGTTGCATTTAACTGGCACAAATGGTTTAGTAATTGTATAGTACTGGCAACAAAATGAAATAAGCGTACATTTAAATAAGAGATAAACATTTATGGAAAACATTTATCCTCAGTTATACTCGGAAAATGATTTTGGGTAATATCAATTTTTATTCTCTCAATAATTATTATCCTACTATGTAGTTTTTTTATCCAAACTTCCTGTTTATTTTTTGAAATACTCCTTTTAAATGTTTGGTAAAATTAGATGCAAATATTGTAGATATGTGCTGAAAATTCCACACTGTACCACTAGTACTGTTTCTGGAATAAAGCAAATTATTATTATTAGTAGTAGTAATACTTTTTAATTACCTATTTTTTAAATCGTGTTATTTGATTCGTTGTGTTCTCTTAGGTGGTTCATTCAATTGCGAAGCTTTCGTCGTCCTCTTTCTAAACAACCTTCGCTGTAGATACTGTCTAGAAGGGTAAGGACGAAAGCTTCACAGTTAAATCAACCAGCTCAGAGAACACAACTTATTCAATATCATCCATCTGAGCTACAACTCTTCTCCATCATTTTAAAATCGTGTTATTTGTTATGACAGGAAAGAAAATTTTCTTCGCTGCAACCGTTTAAAAAAATTTTTCCCATGACCTAATGTGTATATTCCGCCAGTATTCACGTTAATAGATTAGAAATAGAATATCAATAAACAATCATATCAATTCCACTTGGTCTACAGGTAAATCATTTGTAATCATAACGCCGACATACTTATTATACTTGATAAGTACAGTTACGAATTTTATAAGGAATCAGTCACTCAACTGAACTCCATTTCTAAGGTCACAGGCTGATATTTTTATGTGTCATCTTACTGATGTTCATTCAGGTTAAACCAAACTTTTATCTTTATAGTGTGTATACACCCAAGTTCATTAGCTGAGAGATGACTTTTACTAATGAAATGGTTTAAGTGCAAGATATCAGTACCATGATAGGTTTTTGATATTAAAAGTTGAATAAAATGTTTCAGCTTTTTCACAAAAGCTAACAAAAGAAATATGAAACAGTATTCTGAGGCACCTATGCCTTATTTTCAATAGTTTGTTTGTAAGGATTAGATTTATTTTCACGAGTTTGACCACGGATTGATATCTGTTAGAGAACCATTGAAAACCAGGGAGTACTGGACAGCTGTTTCATCCTAGTTTGGGAATCATGGGCAGTGCACCAGTGCGTACTGATGTCAGATGTCAATCCATGATCAACTCGTAAGACTTATGTCTTAGTTGCATTAATCCTGACGTGAAGTTTCAATTATGTTACTAGGCAAATCTAGATGTTAGCCAACACAGGATTAGGCTGTAAAAGAGTTAGAGGTGGTCAAACCATATCATATTTATATGACTACTACACATAGTAGTTACAGAGTCATTTGATGACCAAGCCATACCACTGATCCTTGCTTGAGCGCGAAATTCTCATACTGAGACATAAACAAAGGATACGACAGTGAAGAGAATTTTCTTTCCTACGAATTGTTTTCAAGATCCATACAGTCGTGCTTATTTTCGGCAAGGAATTCACAAGAACAATCAGTTACTGGTAACTATCTTTTAGAATATGTGCTGCGTAATGTAGTGGTGCAGACGGGAGAGGGAAGATAAATAAGTGGAGTTCAAAAATGGCAGCTGGAATTACCTAATAAGTGTGAAAAATGACCTACTATATCTAAATGTGCAAAACATAGAAAAACTATCCGAAATATTGTAGAGTGTTTGTATGAAACCTCTATGAGATATTCAGTGCACCAATAAGTCCTAATAATGGTAATAATGTTTATGAAACCATAGAGATAATAATAGTAAACTAAAGCATCAGACAACTAAATGAGACAAAATAATATCAAGAATTTTACTGTGGCCATATTAAGTAGAGTGAATACATGTATTGCTTACGAACTCAAAGTCTTGTGTCAGACTTCCAATAGCCAGTGATTTGTCTACGCATAAATGGCGTGTTCGAAGTCCTCTCGTGTGATATTGAGGATCTCTGTGTGTCTTTAGGAAGCCACAGTAGAGTGGTGCATGATTTTCAGAACTCATAATGGTGCTCGGTGATCAAGCTATTAGTATTCTTCTCTTCTCTGGTTATCTGGGCTAGACGGAGTTCCACCAAAATAAGTTTGAGGACTAGCCGATGTATATGGCTGATATACATGACTCTATAGGAACATGAAAATTTATGAGTGCACATTTCGGTGGCTAAAAGCGGTATCTTGTTCTTGACACATGACTGGTTTGAATGTCTTCTGAAGAATGTGATAGCTGCCTGAAACACCTAATTCAGACACTTGAGGATGCAGATTTTAAGAGTTTCGGCTTTATGCTACAAGTTTATGAAAGAGGGATTTCTTAGGAACACTTACAAACTTTCCTTTATGTTCTGGTTAGGCGGATATTCAATTTTTAATATGGTATAGAGTAGATGCTTTAATTCGGCCTTTTGCTGTATCTTCCGAACAGGCTTTCCCAATCCTTGAATGTAAAGGACATACTAGATTTTGATTTCTGACCAGTGGGAGATAGTTCTGCTAGTTACTAAAATATGGTCGTGATGATTATACTTCATACTATATGATACATTTTCCGCAACATAATTATATGATTTCGGTCTGTTTTATGCGTCGGTGGCACGACGGTTAGGACGCACGCAGACCAGTCACATGGTCCGAGGTTCGATCTCTGGCCAATGACGCAGTTCTTTACCTCACTAAGTCAGAAATAAATCTGGTAAAGAGGGAGGTTGGGCATGAGACTAGCAACCCCATCCTGTAAAAATAATCACTGCTACAGATACTTCAGGCTTCTAGCTTGAAGCCTTATGTTCCACTGGGAACGGGAAGGAATTAATAATAATAATGATCTGTTTTATAGATTCTTTGTTGAATATAAAAACAATGGTATAGCTTTTGAAAATGGCTTGTGCGTTTCTGTTAGACGTAGTATTCCAAAAATATATATATTTGTGATGAATGTTGTGCTGGATAATGACGCTAATTTAGTTATAATTAGTAAGATGAATATGCATCTTTATTTATATTAAGTAGTGCATATATCTAAGAGAATTAAAGAGAATCTATATTTCCATAAGTATTTATTAACAAGGTTTCAATTGGTTTGTTAAGCAAGATTATTCTGATTCCCTCTATATAGTAAATTTAACATAATGCTACACAATATATGAATAAATTATCTTGCAAACTTCACTTTCATCAAGTTAAGATTCACACCTTTTTGCTACAACAACAACAATAACAACAACAATACATGAATCTTTAAAAATCAGGATAGCTGATTCCCTTGCAATTATATAATAGGCTAATCAGCGTGGATTTGAATAATCCAAGTGAAAGACTTTGCAGGATATTTCTGGTTTATTTTTAGTTTCTTATTTATACTAAAATGGCAAAACTCTATCAATATTTTTTGTATCAAATAAACTTATCTAATTTGGGATTAAATTCTATCGCAATATCCAAGCTTGACTCCTACTTTAATTATATTTTCACTCTTAGCAAGCGATTTAAAAAAATTTCTAGCTTAATTATATGTTTAAGCGGCCAGGTTTGTAAAAGTATTCACTTATGATAACGCCTTAGCTTTATTTAGCATATTTTAAAAGTAACTGCAAAAGTAGTGTACACGTTGATCTAAATGTATAAAACTATAATTTTGTTATTATGCCAAGACTTGAGTTGCCGGTGTTGTTGGCCTTTTGCCCTAATATTCGTCTACCGATAACTGAAAAGTTGTCAGTGCTCAAAATCCCAAACATTGCAGGCAAATAAACACCTTTCGGTATACAGCCGTTGATATAACACGAACGACTACATTAAATAAAAACCGGGGGAATTATTCCACTTTGAATGCTCAGCAGAAATAACCGAGACCTTACAGACGAGTATGATGGGTCTTATTTTGATAGTTATATATATAAGCAGATTTATTCGTAACTAGTTAAAAAATTAATCTAGAACGTACTTGGAAGTTGCCTCTAAGCACAGATAATGCCAGCAGAACAAAAACATTCTAGAAAGTAGTAGAAGTTGTGTTGGAAGTGAAGATGAGATATGAAGACTGAAGTAAATGATAGTAAAGCAAAGAAAAAGGGTGAAAAATCAATAATACTAACTATCATTATTGTTGAAACTTATTATTATTTGACACTTAATAATTACCATGATAAATTAATCAGGAAGTATCCAGGCAAATGTAAAAATAAAATAAATAGTAATAATAGTGGTAATGATAATAATAATATTAATGACAATATGCATGTCAAACATGTGCAGGATAATGACAAAATCAACAATAGGGAATATAAATCATCAGTAGTACTTCCATACAAAGAGGGAACCTCGGAAACCCTGCGCAGAATTCTTAACAAGGCAGGAATAAAAGTGGTATTCAAACCCACAAATTCAATTAGAAACAAGCTTTGTCTGTTAAAAGATCCTGTGGAAAAGCCAGTTAAATAAAACAATTTAGTTTATCTAATACCCTGCAATGATTGTCAGGTCAAATACACAGGTCAAACTGGTAGAACAGGGGCAGTCAGACTAGCTGAACATAAAAACTTAGCAAAATCTAGATTGGTTGACCCGAATAAGATAAGAAATCTAGAGAATAGTTCAGCTATAGCACTACATGCAGTCACACACAACCATACAATAGGATGGGATAGGATGACAGTTTTAAAATCAAATGTCACAGGGTATAGGGAGAGATTGATAACAGAAGCTTTGCTTATCGAATCAACTACAAATACATGTAATAGGAATGATTCATCACCTGTCTCAGATACCTGGAAAATTCAACTACCTCTACGATAAATAGGCACGATTAAAGAAAACCATAAAACTCAAGTTTAGCAGTAGTATGATTATAATTGATATGATTATGAATAATAAATTTTGTTCGAAGCTGAGTCATCCAGTAAATAATACTGTTTCACACTGTGTGATATATCTAATAAACAAATTCATATGGAATTACTTAGAACAACAGTGCCCAAGTTTTACACATATATTACTATTATCTTAATAAAACAGATTACGACGATTTGATGAATAAAGAAAAATGAATGATTATATATGTACCTGGATATCAGGCTTTGAAATGTTTAATTGTCGAGGGTTTTACAGTGTTTCTATAATGATTTCATAAACAGTTCAATTCTAAATTATTAATAATGAAATTTTATATTCAAATGTTTTCTGTGTATCTTGAATAATACAGGTGTTTTATTTACTAATAATTTCTCAATTCGTCAGTAGCTATGTGACTTACAGAATGCTTAATGCATATTAGGATGTTTTGTATCAGATTAATATGGTCATAGAGGAACAGTCACTCCCTTATGCTAATAATTGATGAAATAAGTAGATTTTCCAGTTCACTTTATTGATAGCTCTTGTGTGGTTCACCATAGCATCGCATACTGTTTATGACAGTTGTAAAATCAGAGGATGTAAAACGACAGTTAATTACTGTGAAAACATATTAAAAACGACAGAGGGTAATATTTCAAAGAAAAGAGAACACCAATTAATTTCTGCAACTGAATTAAATTTAAGGGTGAAAATGGGTCTAATTTTTACGGTCGTTTCAATCTCAGTGTGATCATTGATCGATTAGGTGTGATTTTATGATATTCCTTTCTTTCAAGACTATACTTATACGACTATTCTGTGCTACCACGTACGATTAGCCAGTAGTTTATCTGATACCCTGCAATGATTGCCGGGTCAAATACATAGGCCAAAGCAGTAGAACAGGTGTAGTCAGACTACTGGAGCGCAAAATCCTACCATATATATATATATATACATATATTCAGTGTATCTTTTAAGGTACACATACGGTTCTACTTGTTTTTATCTTCTCGTGAAACTAACCCTAAATAAGTGCGTCGGTGGTGCAGTGATTAGGACTCTCGCCGACTACGCACATGGTCCGGGGTTCGATCCCCTGCAGACGCGCACCTGATATCCATGGTCGGCCTGCAAAATTTGGGCTACCGATATCACATACTGAAAATTCCATACCTGTACCATAAAATACAGTGTGGAATCAAGCTGTAATCCAGAAAATAAAAAATGGCTTACAGTAGCATATTATCAAAAGGGATGTGTAGCCAAGGAGTAAAATGTCTTTATTTCTGATTGAGCATATCGTCACTCTGGGTAACTGAATGCATATGATGAAGTATCTGGGACCGAGGAGCACTGAATAATCCATTTTTTGTGATAAAGACTGTTGTGCATTTTATATATGGGTGATCCTACGAAGGTGTACAGGTAAAATGTATAAAAGTCGATCACAGTCGTCGCACGTGTGATGCGACTTACTTATTACTTATGCACCCTCGGATTTAAGACTGACCTCAAGGAATAAGTGAAATGTTTAGCAGAGAATGAAGCAAAACTATAGAGAGATATTGTTTCGGTTAAGATGGGAGAAACGCATCCTGTTAGAAACATCTCATAATAATGGTTGATCAAGATTCTTGTAAGATGCTGAAGTAACTATTGGAAACGGTATGACTTTCTAATTTTTTTTGCATCTTTCCTATCCAATAACTTATCTTGATTGTAGGCGTAATGTTATTAAAAACAGACGTAGCAAAGGAATCTATGTCCACTAATTTCATATATTGTTGGTAATATATATATATATATATTTAACATATAAATTCTTTGAAAGCAGCTATTTAAGATGATGGATCAACTTTCTGTGCAAAACTAAGTTATTTTTAAAAAGTTCACTGGTGCTTCTACCTTGTTATCTGTACTTCTAGGCGCTTATACATCAGTTTTGAAAATTAATTTTCAATATTAAAAGTACCCATAAACACATGTTTACCAACTTACTTATTTTGTTGTGGTTGAGTTTTTTCACCTAGGTGGTTTAATTGAGAAGCTTTCTTGAAGACAACAGATTCTGTGCAAATATCAAAAGGATATGAACCTGTTTGAATTTCTCATGAATTCTATAGGTGTATCTCCTGGCAACCTTCTTTGTGATTGGTTGTTGACTTGCATTAGTATTGATCGTTTTTAAATAGTTTTAAAATTGTAGACCGAAACTACAGTTTAACGTCTTTACCAATTTATATTTCATAATCTATTTGCATATTTAGTTGAGTTCCTGTGGAAGTTATTTTGGGTTGTGAATAGATTGCTGACAAATTCTTCACACTATAGCAGTGGACTGATGTGGACTCCTGTTCCTTAAGGAACACTAGTATCTTTGGACATGACATGTTGAACAAAGGTGTTTTTTTGAACTATCAGCATTGAAAACTAGTTAGACACCGAAAAGTTAAAAGACAACTAATACATACATAAAGCATAATGTAGTCTCCATATAATCTGAAACAAAATGATTTGCACAGAAAGTGACTGCTTAACCAATAACTTCAAACTTGGTGCACAGAACATGTAATCACTGATTAAGGAACTCTATGCATTCACTACCTATTGCTACAATATATGACCATATTAACATTGCCTTTCTTGAGAAGTGAATCATATAAACGTGTAGAATTGATGGACCAGAAGTGTCTATAAAGTCAATACTTTAATTATTATTAGGTAAACAAATTTTGTATGGAATTGATGGGGTTTATTACATCTGTAAGCATTTATAAATCATGAGTTTACTGCTCCTTTATATTTAGTATCATTCATCTGTAAACACAGTAATATAATCCATAAAATATATTTTGTGTTATTAATATGTCATAAGCTAAGCTGGTGTTTAGTCATTTATCGCTTTTATGTTTCATGTGTATTACAGTTTATTGGAACATAGTTTTTCGATGATGTTGTTTATTAAGCTGATATTGTGGATATTATTTATTATCATTATTATTGCTTTTAGATATATCTTTCTGTATTCTACTATGAAAAGTATTCTTTATAAAGAAACATTCTTGTAAGCAGTTATAGAAAAGAAGAAAGTATCTGCAGTGTACTCTGAGATTCCAGATTATTTTTTGTGTATCTAACAGTTACTGAGTAACTCTGTAATAAAGCCCTGCTTGTAACCTACATCTATAGTTAAACTATTATTATTATTACTATTCCCTTGGGTTCCGAGTGCAACATACAGCTTCAACAACATATCTCCACTTTGTTCTATTTTGTGGTATCCTCTTCGACTGGGCTCACGATTGCCCATAATCTCTCATCTCCTCCTCACATGATCTTCTCCGAGTCACCCTAAGACGTTTCATTAGCCATTTCCCATTCAGGTTTCACTCAAGCGATGGCCAGCATTGGGCAAGATGTCATTCGATGGTCTGCTCAGCATGTGCTCAGTTCGTCTCAACTCCCTCCTATAAATTTTTTGAACGATAGGTTCTTGGTTCTTCTGTTCTCAGAGTTTCTTGTTACTAATTCTTTCCAACTGATGATCTGATCTTTAATGTGGAGCCAGAGAAGTGAGCAGCTGTTGATAAGATTCTGCAGTCTGCTTTTGGAATTTCTCTTTGTGACACATGAAACGAGTTTCTGACCCATATACAAGCACTGAGTAACTTGACATTTGTGTTGAAAATCCGAACCATTTTCTTTATAATGCAGAGTGCAGAAGATTTCTGAAATGATTTCAGATTGATGAGGGTGAATCTTTCCTTTCCGATTCTGACTGTCTTTGACATCTTCATCCATTCCAATGGCCTGTGGCTGAAACAGTGCTTCATAGATAAGTGAAGGAAGTGAGTGATCTCTGTCAAATTTCTCCCACTGATGGTTATCGGTTCTTGTGATTGCTGGTTGGTTACCTTCATCACCTTCGTCTTCTTTAAATTCACCCGGAGTCCTGTCTTCAACATCCTTATTTTTGCTTTCATCGAAAGAAGACACATCGGCTGACTGGCTTCCAAATGGCTTTCACCAACCAGCGTCATTTCACCTCTCCGATTCCAAACAAGAATAGATGTTTTTAAAATATTTTCTGTATTCTTAATATTTTTCTTGTGCGTTGACGCTTCTGTAGCAGTTTGATTAGTTTTCTTGAGGTAGGGTGGCTAGCCCCACTTCCACATCCTATCTGTTTTTGGACTTGGGACTGCCTAGAAAACTAGTGGGCTAGTAAACTAGGCGAGGTTATGATTAAATAGCTCAATAAAATCTTGTGCTAGTTAACAGTTATGAATAAGCAGTATAGACCCCATCGTAAGCTGAGTTAACTAAGACGGAGAGATGACTTGTGAACATTACCAGACTCACAAATGCATTTCTTTTCCACAATGTCAGATTTATTTGCTTAACCCAATTACATATTTTTAAAGCCTATTTCCATCTGTTTATTTTTCATAATATTGATCTTAAAGAATATCATTACTGAATAGTCTAAAATTAATGATAATTTTGGAGGACGTTTTATTGTATGCCTAAAAACATTTTAGCATACACGTCTTGTTGAATATTTCACAACGTATAAACCTCTGTTTATCACTGTTCTTCGATTGAACTTTATTATCTAATATACTTGTGAGTAAACGTAAACACAATTCAGAGTGAGCATCTCACTGAACAAGCTTTCAAGATCTTTTAAGAGAGAAGATGTAAGTTATTGCAAAACGAACTTGTCGCGAGTTCATTTCAATTTGCTTGAAAAGATAGGACGTTATCACAGTCAATTATGATTTGAATTTCTTCAGGTATTTGGTTTCCTATGATTCTGTATCGTTTACTTAGAGGAATGCTGTAATCGTATCATATGTCACGTCAGACTGTTTCTAAAGGTGTTTTCTCAGCAGCTGGAATGTCTATTTTGACGTTTGTTATACAATGCTAAAAAAAACACATCGCAACAGCTTTCATGTTCCTCGCCGAAAAATTAAAGTGTTGGAACATTCGTCATTGTATATTGTTTTTGTAATATGTTATCACCATATGTGATGAGAGACGATTATTGCACACTTATTTAATTTCTTCAACAAACTCCTATTTAGGACTACGGATATTATTATTATTGTTCCCTTGGGTTCCTAGTGGAACATAGGGCTTCAACTACACGTCGCCACTTGCTTTTGTCTTCTGCTGTATTTTCACCTGCATCCAGGTTAACCCATACTGTTTCAACTCCACTCGCCGCTTCCCTTTCGGGTTCCACTCGAGCGATGGCCTGAAGCGCGATGTCACCCAGTGGCCTCCTCAGCGAGTGTCCAATCCATCTCCACTTTCTCCTGCATATTTGTTGGGCGATTGGTTCTTGTTTTGTTTGTTCCCATAGTTTCTTGTTGGTGACTCTTTCCGGCCATCTGATTTTCAGTATAGAGCGAAGACAGCTGTTGATAAAAGTCTGCAACCTGTTGGAAATATTCTTTGTGACCCGCCAAGTTTCTGATCCGTATAGAAGAACTGACTTGACGTTTGTATTATTATTATTATTGTATCCTTTAATTCCTACAGGAACATAGGACGTTTGTATTGAAAATCCGAATTTTGTGGTTGATGCTGAGTGACGAAGATTTTCAGATTGCTTTCAGGTTGATGAATGTGTTTCTCGCCTTCCCAACTCTCGATTTGACGTCCTCGTCCGTTCCTCCCGTAGTTGAGACAATGCTCCCTAGATAAGTGAATGAAGTAACCTCTTTCAAATCCCTCCGGTTGATGGTGATTGGCACTGGATGTTGCTGCTGTTGTTGGTTGGTTATTTTCATAACCTCCGTCTTGTCTATGTTCATCTGGAGTCCTGTCTTTGCTTCGCTTGTAAGTCTTCGATTTTGTGTGATATCAAACATAAGTCATCCGCGAAATCCAGGTCTTCTAGATTCCTCACGTCGGTCCAGGATATCCCTGTCTTCTGGTTTCCCACTATCTGACGCATAATCCAGTTCACCACCGTTAGGAATATCATTGGTGATAATAAGCACCCTTGTCTAACTCCTGTGTTTACTCCAAACGCTTCGCTGAGTTTTCCGTTGTGGATCACTTGACATGTGCCATGGACTACGGATAAGCTGACCATTACAATCTAAAGAAGTCCTAATGTCTTTCATCGATAAGGTGGCAAGTAAAAAAATCACAATAATAGTACTCATCAACGTACAAGTCTCATCTTAAGAAACCGTAGAATAAGTACCTAGCCATTAATTAAGACTTGAGCGGTGTTTTTTTTTGACGGAGGGTTGTTATTGATTTCAAATAACATCTCAGAACATTATAATAAGACTTAGGTGAACCAAAATCACAGATATAAAAAGAATCAAAACAACGGTTGGAAAAAATGTGAAGATAATATTTGTTTGTTTCTCTTTTAGTTTGGCGTTAAGCTGTTGTGAAAAGAAAGTAGGAAGAGAAGGGATGGAAGGAATAAGAGGAAAGAGAAAGGAATTTAGGTCATTTCATAAAATATGATAATAAATGTACATTCAGATATTGTTTTTATTTTCACTTATGGATGTGTCCAAAAAAAACTAATAATTAACTTTCGGAGCAATATAAGACTGACACAATTATATATATATATATATATATATTCATATACACAAACATACTTATATATGTCCAAACCAAGTTCACTTTTAACAGTTTGAAAAAATTTGGGCATTGGGTACATGATATTCATTTTAATGAAGGTTTCTGCATTTCCCAATGAATGAAAAACCATTGGGAAATACAAAAACCTTTATTATAATGAACAAACATACTTACTCATAATAATTACAAGGGACGAAACAATTTAATTTCGGCTTGTGTATACACATCCATCCATTTTTGTTTATTTATACAATAAACTAAAGACGACCGGATAACTTCTTTTATTTGCTTATTCATACTATCCTGCTGGAAGGTCAAGTTTATACACATAAACTGTTATGGTGTGATGTTCAGTTTCTCACAAAGTACTCTGAAATAAACAAATAAGTGTACAAATAGTAAAAATAAAGAACCAGATAAAGATTGACACACAGATTAACTTTCGTCATAATCACTTTCAGAAAAATTATCCAAAATGCAGGATGATTTCGTCCAAGCTTAATATAGGCTTTTGGTGTAGTTGTGCTCTGTGAAGTGATTGGTTTGACTGGGTTTGCTAGCCTCATGTCCAACTCACCCTCTGTAACTCTGACTCATGCTCCATTATTTCAAATCCTATTAGCGTAATAAAGGATGCATCAGAAGATGGAGAGCAACGTTCTCTGCTTAAGTCGTCCTGAGTTAAATTTAAGACAATAAAATGACAGTAATTCCTAATGGGTGTTCGTGATGTCATAATGTTCCAGACGGTCTTTCCATTAATAAATGGAAAAAACAACAGAGTTGTGAGCTAATTTGGTGGATGATAACTAGCAGTGGGATCCAGCATGCGCACTTCGTCCTATTTAAGGACTCGCCATCTGGATGCACCTGCATCCCCCACTGAGTGATGGTGTTTTCACTGACATCACTTGAGAGACAGCACAGAAATTTATAATAGTGATGTCACTTATTAAGTTTTTAATGAATATACCATTCTGAAAATAAAAAAATTTAAATTGTTTTCAAAATGAGCACCTGAGTACTACGCAAATAACTATTTTATACATCATGAAATGGGATTAAAAATAACTGATAAAAATCGACTTTTTTTACCTGGTTAAATGTACTGAATTGCATTGAGTTAGTAAAATAATGAATAACCATCAGACTTGTTATGCCATGTTTTCCTACAAAGTACGTTATCCAAAACATTTATGCAAATTGTACACCAGACATCACTGAATCAGTGACTTACATGATAAATGAAGCTAATTTAATAGTAAAAATCATCAAAATGAAGTCGCATTTTATTTTGATGTGATACAATTAACGGAAAAAATGTTGTTTGGAAACTAATTTGATGTTAATTTGAGTAGACAAAAGCATTTAGCTAACTGTACCTGTAACATATTGATTAGCAGAGAATAATTATTTAGTTTAGTTTGCACATATATAAAATTCAAAAACTAAGGAGAACGATACTTACTTAATTTCGAGAGGCTTGGGAAGGAGAAGTATTAAGTAAGTGAGTTGATAGTTTTCGTCAAAAGATTATTCCCAGTTGCTAATATTTATAGAGAGTTACAAAATGCTAATTCAGATGTGTAACAATCAACTAGTGGGGGTAAGGAGGTCGAATGGTGATTATTGGAATATTAGGTATTGTCATCAGGTCTTATACATGAAGTATGATTCAATACCCAGTGAATAAAACTCGATATAACCAAGCAGTCCTAACTGACCTGACTAATAGTAAGTGAAATAGGAGTAACATGTGCATATCGGAATGTAAATAGCACTGATTACTTTCGAGTTTGTGGGTCCAGCCATTAAAAAAGAAGACCAAGAGACTTATTTTCCAAAAAACACCGGTCTGTGAAAATGCTATGTGACGCCAAAAGTACTCTTGTTCCTGTAGTGATACTCTGCTTAGGAGATAACGAAATCCAACTGATTTATTAATGCGTCAGCAGTCTAGAGTATTTGACCAGGTGACAGAAGTGATGAAGAATTGGGAAAACTATGGTAAATACATACACACTCTTAGCATATTTATTGAAAGAAAAAAGTCAGAATCAAAGAAGACAATCAACAGACATCGACTATATTTATGAAATTTGGTTCCTGAGTTGACACCTTAATAATGATTTCAAGAATCCCCAAGAAATGCACTTCTTCTGATATACTGCGGATTACTTTTTATTAACAAATCAGTGCGTCGGTGGCATAGCGGTTAGGACGCTCGCCAACCATGCACATGGCCCGGGGTTCGATCCCCGGCCGACGCACTCCTTTACCTCGCTAAGCCAGAAATAATGCTGGTGAAGAGGAAAGGTTGGGCATGAGGCTAGCAACCCCATCCTTGTAAAATAAACACTGCTACAGAAACTTCAAGCCATTAGCTTGAAGCCCTATGTTCCACTGGGGAACGTGAAGGAAAAAAAACAAAAAAGCAAATCACCTTTAATGTATTATAGACAAGCTACAGCTTGGGAACAACCTATGGTGTGTTCATAACTATGCTTGCTTCAGTAAGATTCACTGTGTAAGCAGTATATGATGTAGGCTTTCTATATTCATCTTTGAAGACAATATTGGATATTTAGAAGTTTTTATTTGATTGATATGAAACACAATGCTTTGCAAAAATATCTTGCAATTTATTTCCTCACTACGAATAAACTAAGAAACAAGTGCTGTTAAGTTGTGGATCACGAAAGCCCGTAAGCCTGGTTGCTTTCTTCACTTCCTAAACAGCTGTCATATAGCACTAATATCATGCTCCATGTCTCAAAACTATTTGTGTTTTACCACACTTAATACTTGATACCTTCATGATCTTATCAACTACTAGGTTGTTTTTCGTTACTTCTAGGCGACTTTCCTACTAGTGGGACTCCCCTTATGGTCTTTTGGTGGCATATACCTTTACAATGCTACGCAATTACTACATCGAGTAAATTTTCACTTGCTGAATTATTCTTTCTTAATATGTGTCCTTTACTATTCTGCTAAAAAACTGAACCTTTACTCGAGATTATCTTTACCTCACCATTTGTTAAGTAACAACATGTAGTGAATTTAGTATTGTTATTTAGTGAAAAAACAGTCGTGACAGGTAGGGTGCAGCAGGTCGGGTGTGAGTACAAATACTCGCCGAAGACATTAGCTAGGGGTCGCGCTATGTCGTGAATTGGCAGAAGTTAGAATTCATGGGCCATTGGGTCGGGTCCCAGTGGCTAAATGTTATATGAGCTCGCCTTGTAACTAGAAGGTCCTAGGTTCGAATCCCGGTGGGTGCGTACTGATGAAAAGTCCCAGACTAGGACGAAACAGCTGTCCAGTACTCCCAGGCTTTCCAATGGTTCTCTAACTAATGTCAGCTCATGATGAAATCCTGTAACCAATCAAATCCCTACAAACCAACACTTGAATACAGAACTCGGTCAGACTTATGTAACACTGATCCCAAAAGTACAGTTCCTACTTCCCTAACTAGTATGGAAGTAATCCACTGCTATTTAGCTCAGTGATATTTTTTATGAAAGAAAAGTTATTTTAAAACAGTTAGTCCCTGTTATAAATTTGAACAGTGTTATTAGAAGACGGAGATTATCTAAAAAATGTGATGTATTTGCGCAATGCATTTCGAACAGTCTGATCACACACACTCGTCAAGTAAATTTATATGGGAAAAAATAAGGACCAATTAAAGTACACAGAGTGACAAAAAAGAACTTAAGAATAATAAGAATAATTAACACAACTCTTGGTTATCCAGTCAGATGAGGATTACCAAGGTAGGTTAAAAGTAATAATAAATTGCTTTTGAACACATTGAGGGGAGGGGTTCAGTTTATGAATAGCTATAGCCTCAGCGTGATTCAATAAGCGGCCCTGACCATTTTTATAGATGACCTTATCAGCTGTGTTGACATCAATCTTATGGTTCATGTAGATTAAATGTTTGGCTATAGACGAGGTTGGTAGTCTGCCACCTGCGTCAAAGTTTGTCTGTCTTTCTAACCATTTCGGAATATGCTCTCCCACCCTCACACAAAGAGTGATTACTCCTTCCTATGTAAGTACATCCATACATGCACACACGTGAATTGGTATATACTGTGTGATGTGACGTAAGCACTTGTGCACTTTTGAGGTTTGCAGTGGGGCATATTTTTGGCTTCTTCAATGATTATGAGCCGGGCAGCATAATAGGTCCTAAGGATGATGAATTTTATTCTCTGTCTCAAAATCCTACTATTTATTTCCCCGGTGTATTATAATTTGATGAAGACATTTTTCTAATGGGTGGCATAGATTGTAGGTCTTAAGACTGATTGACTTCTACACCTTTTTAAAAAGTTTTAAAGGATTTCCGTTTTCAACAAAGGTATCCATCAGTATTTCCTTTTCTTTCTCTATAATATCAGTCGTAGAAATACGCTTAAATAAGCATATCACCAAGGCTCTCTCATACTGTGGTGGACAGAAGCTGTAGATATTTAGGTATTGCCTTGTCCAAGTAGGATTTCTGTAAACTGATCGTCTTATTGAACCATCATCTCTTCGACTCAGAAGTACGTCTAAAAATGCAGTCTGGGTGCTACTTTCTTCCTCGCATTTAGGACTTATATGATTTTGTACAGAGTTAAGTCTATTCAATAGACAACTCGTATCTCTGTGATCATTACATATCAAAATAATATCATCTACATTCCTCCTATAGAAGGGCACTTTAGAAATTAAATCAAAGGACAAGTTTTCAACATAAGATATATAAACATCTGCTAACAAAGGTCCAACTGGACTGCTCGTAGCGACACCATCCAATTGTAAAAATTGCTCACCTTCAAACGTGAAATGGAGGTTGTTAGTACATAATAGTAATAAATCTTTCAAATAAGTTAAAGGAAAAGGAAATGAAAAACAACTAGAAGATATATAGTCACAAAGAATATCAACAGTCTTAATCAATGGTACATTAGTAAACAAAAAATTAACATCAAATGAATACATTTTTCCTATTTTTTATGTTCATATCTACAAAACAGTCAACAAGTTCAAACTTACATAATTCGTTGTGTACTGGACTTAAAACATCAGCTAACCATTTTGCTTATTTATATTTAGGAGAGTGACACATTCATAGAATTGGACTTAATGGATTATCAACCTTATGAATCTTGGGTAATCCATAAAGGTTTGGAAAATCCGATTTCATGGGTTCCGATGAATTAAATTCATGCTTATCGATAACATCCATGCCACGAAATTTATTTCATGTAGGTATTTAAATGTTTGAATTAAAGACAGTGAATCCAGGTTATATTGAAACATTCTGTGCTGATAAAATACGGCTCTATCTATATTGACACAGTGATACATAAAGAAAAGTGGAGACGATGAAAAAATTTACTTCCAAACCACACTTTAGTTGTTGTGTTTTTTATAGATTGTTGTAATAAGCTTTTATCAGTTCAGCAGAAAAAAAAAAAACAAAAACAATAATGGGTGTCAAGTAGTGTAACTAGAAAGTGCAGGGAAATGGAGGTCAGCATTTGGAGCAGATACAACAATAACAAATAGAAATTTACTTTGAAAAAGTATTGGGAAATTCTTATAACAGAATCACAGATCACAACGTACTGCTAGACAGTAGTTATAACTGTCTCATGAGCAGTTTAGAATGCGAAAGTGTTATTGTACTCCTTCAGATTTTTCTGTATTCACTTGTTAGAAAACCTTAGCACAGCCTACATAAGTATGCGGTGAAGCAATGTATTCTATAGTGTCAGCATTTCATACTAACAAGCAGTAATTTAAAGTCATTGATATTTTTTTTACTATTTTTAGAATCAAGATGATATGGTAATTTAAATCACTTCCTTAGAAATGGGATATTCCTTATTGGTAGTAAACGATTTAGGAAAAAGAAATATATTCTGAACAATGGCAGTTTGAAAGTGGGGCATGGGAATTTTCTTGAAATGCATGCTGAGTAGCATTCCAATCTGATAAGTGATTCTGACGTAGGGTAGAGATTCTATCCTGCTCATTCTATACTCTGAGAAAAGTTTGCAGATGAGCACAATGATACAAATATTTAATTAGTTTTATGGGTTTTCACATGTATGTCGTGATTTTGATTGGCATAAACGACGATTTGCATGTGTAATGCTTTCATAATAACATGACTTCATCTACCTGTCTGTTACTTGTATCATATTTCACCTTGTCAGGCAATGTAAAATTTCTTATTCAAGAGTGAATAAATAAGAAATCAGAGAAATAAGTTGGAACGTCAAAAAATACTCAAATTAGCTAGGATGTCAGTGTAAGTGTTCTTACTCCTTCAGTCCACTTGATATTTGTTTTTTTTTAAAGCTTTTAAAACGTGCATAATGAGTGCAATTAAGTTTGAAAGTTTACAGCAGAAGTTTTAATATAAGAAAAAACTAGTGATGACAACAAATTTGTGTGACAGTGATCTAGCCTAGCCCATTAATGCATAAATTTGTTGCCTATCAAATTTTTATTGTATGCAGAGTCAGCCTTCATCTTTAATGACAAGTTTTCAAAACTGTCAACAGGGTAAAGACAACTAGTTAACTTATGTTTTAGACTATATAGAAAAAATTACATCATATTCTATGTCCATTTATTTGTAATGTGCACTGTCGATTGATAATAGTAAAACTCAAATAATATAAAATAATTGCATTTCTTTCACTGTACTTCTCGTCCTTACCATACATCCTTAGAATATGTAATCATTTCATTTTTCTTATATTAAAAGTATTGTTAATGATTTCCTACAAGCTGTGATCCAAGAATACATGAGATATTTTGGTTTTTATTATGAAAAAGATGAAACTAATTAATTTTGAAAGTTTTAACATGTGCAAAATATCTCATTCCATTTGTGTCTTGCAAAATTTATTATCGTGTGTTGATGGTTCAGTAACAGAATGCTCTCCAGCCAAGCATTGGGACCAACACCCTCCTGGAACTCGCCTATTTACTAGACAGTTAGAAGTTTGAATTCATGGGCTGGCCATTGAATCAGGTCCCAGTGGCTGAATGGTATACAAGCTTGCCTTGTAACCGGAAGGTCCTGGGTTCAAAACCCAATGGGTGCGTACTGTCGATGACTCCCAGACTAGGATGAGACAGCAGTCCAGTACTCCCTGGCTTTCAATGGTTCTCTAAATGACAACAGTCAGTGGTCAAACTCGTATAAACAAATCTAATCCTTACAAACCAAACTCTTGAAAAGACAGTAGTAAGCCTGGGAAAGAGGAGAGGTTAGGCATGAGACTAGCGACCCTAACCCTGAAAAAAATATTACCACAACTGAAACTTTAAAGCGTAAAGCCCTGAGTTCCTTTTCGGAATGCAGAGAATGAAAAAAGCACTCATTCATACAATGTTGGTTCATGAACAATCCTCATCCAGATATTTATAAAAACAAAACACCTAGTCTAGCGAAGAGTCTCTTTCCGGTGGCAAATTCATTCATTTAGCCGCATAATCACAATTATATATACCTATTTCTGTATGTGTGCATACATCAGGTTTGTCCGATAAGAATAAAATTAAGTTTGGAGTTATTGTTGTCAATTCATTTCAAAAATGTGATGAATAATCAAAATGTGACTAGGATGAGTGAGGATTGGTAAGAGGGTAGTTGTGATGTTTGGTCAAAAAACATATTTATTAATGTCAGTCAGCACATGAAAGATGGTGAATAAGCCTAATAAAGTTACGTAATACGATGAATAGTTGATTGAGTAAGCTGTGATTAGGATGCACATAAAAACAAAGGAAATTATGTAAGAGATCTAAAAATTAAGGAGTTTTAAAAAATAACCACACAAACATCAAGTTAGTAGAAGTTAACACTGTCGTTGGCAAGATAGTAGAAGTGGTTGGATGATTTTCTCTTGTATACATAATTGCGGTTTCTCCAACTGAATGGCTAAGGCTTTAGCAATACAAAGGAGATGAAGGAGTATTGCTTTTGTAGGTTGTTCTTCATTTTGTAGATCACTTTGAAGGAGGCATTTGTTCAGATGGAATGACCAGTGTTGACGAGATGTTCAATTATTGCACTTCTTATACGGCCATGCGGGATAGAGTTCTTGAATCCTCTTGGACAGAATGCGCGTCGAACGACCAATGTACCCAACTCCACAGCAACAGCTGAACTGATATATACACAAAGTTGTGGCGAGATGTGGGATCTTGTCGTTAAGGCTTCTTCAGATCAATGGGCAGCTGGAGAACATTACTCTTAGCGTTGCTACATTTTTGAAATGTTTTCACAACAATAACCCTAACTTAATTTTATTCTTATCGAACAAACCTGATGTATACACACATACAAAAAATAGGTATATATAATTGTGATTATGCAGCTAAATGAATGAATTCTCTGAAAAGAGACTCTTTTTCTGAACTACGTGTTTTGTTTTCTACAATGTACGTTGGCATCCATATTTTTTATTTTAAAGAGAATTCTTTCGATTTATTTAGAGAGTTTTCGTTTGCTATTGTTTTTTTTTGTTTAAAATCACTAGTAAATAAATATCTCAGATGAATAGCTTCACAAAAGCTGCAGTGTATAATGACGAGGGTATTTAACTCTAAACTATGGAATAAATAGCACATATCCAGGCTAATTTTATTTAAACTATTTCTCTAACAAAGAAATCTCTTCTTCATCAAGTGCATCGGTATGCGTAAGAAGATAAAGTCTTCAAAGGAAGTTAGTCAGAATATATGAGATATTTTGGTTTTTTATTATGAAAAAGATGAAACTAAATAATTTTGACAGTTTCAACATGTGCAAAATATCTGATTCCATTTGTGTCTTGCAAAATTTATTATCGTGTGTCGATGGTTCAGTACCGGAATGCTCTCCAGCCAAACATTGGGAACAACGCCCTCCTGGACCTCGCCTACTTACTAAACAGTAGTAAGCCTGGTAGAGAGGAAAGGTTAACCATGAGACTAGCAACCTGAACCCTGAAAAAAAGCATTACGACAACTGAAACTTTTAAGTTACGTTTACCGATTTTTGAACTAACCTAAGAAAAAGAAAATAGCAGCTAAGTAACAAGTTCATATTCGGTATAGAGTAAAACTGTACTTGACATAGTGCAAACGTAAATTTCATCTTACCGTTAACACTGGACAAGTAGAGCACTTCAAATCACTTTTCCGAAATGGCATTTTTATTCAGCCTTGTTTTTTATTCACAGGCAGTCTGAATGACCATTCTAATATTCGGGTGCATGAGTGTTAAACAAGTGCAATGCGTCTATTAGTATGTTTTCATGCTTAGAAAACAGCCTAAATGCCTGGATATTACGTGTCTTAAATGACGTTTAGTGTTGTATGAAACAAGAAACATGATGCGCTATTTTTGACTAAGAAGATTGTAAAAATCTTTAAATTTATCTCGGAGTCAATTCCACTTTGCGCTTTCTTCATCATGTCTGAGATTTTATTCAGTCGATGAATATTATTTATAGTTGTCTTGTATATTATCCGTGTGACTTGTACTGTTGGCATAATATATTGTAGGACATTGTTTTTACGTTCAAACATTTGTAGTTTAAGCATCAAAGCTATGATTTTTCAACATCATATTAAGATGAAGTGATGACAATGAATATTTTATTATTACAGTTGATCACACTATTTTTGGTACAGGTATAGAATTTTCGGCATGTGATATCGGTAGCTCAAATTTTGCAAGCCAACCATAGATATCAGGTGTGCGTCGGCAGGGGATCGAGCCCCGGACCATGTGCATGGTCGGCGAGAGTCCTAACCCCTGTGCCACAACGCACATGATTCATAAAAACGTTGATGGAAAGCCTGTTCCAGAGGATTTTTAGAATTCAGAGTGAAAATATTAAATTTCATACAGCTCGCAGAGTGCAGGGGTATTTTTCAAGTCAAATTTCAACACATCTCATCTCAGTGTGTGTCTTCGTTAGACTGTGACACAGATACATTCTTTTCCAAACTAGAATGTAAATACTTATGAGCATCATAAGCGGCCTGCTTAAATTTAGGCTACCAAGAAATCCCATCGATATTTCACAGATATTTTATCCCGTCCAGCTTTTTTTAATCCGATAAAATAACTTTTTAATCACGTTTTATATTCTGGAGAGTATTTAATGTGCCTACAACCTGCTGATTCGCAAGTTCCTAGTTATCGTGAGAAAAAAATAATCGTGAGCTAGGGTACATTGCAATGCAAGAGGTGGATTTTCTTGAGTTGTATCCTTGGTTCACAGAATGGATTCCTGAGACTTTTCTAATTGCCATTCAACCAAACTACATCCATTTACCAAAGAAGACAAAGGAAAGACATAATAATTTGTTGGTATGCATCTCATTTTAGGCAGAAGTGTTTCGCATGGTCTACAGTCATGTGATGTTTTCTTTGAACATCCTGGATGAAGAGAAACTATCATGTAGTAAACTTTGCTGGAAATTTTGTACAATATTTAAAAACGCTATACAAAATAAAGCTTTTATTGTTATTATCATTCATGTTCACCAAGTAAAGAGCTAAGAGTAAAACTCTTCGGAATAGATTTCTTTTCAATTCACAGCTGAACGGAACATGAATTTCAGTGGACAAAAAGAATAGGGTACTACTTAGCTTATGACCTCCTGTGTATATATATAACTACGTCTTACAACTACAAATATTCTATTTGTTTGGTTTTATTGTAGAGACAATAAACTGTTTTTCAAGAAACAGCCGTTATGTATTGTGTTCTTCAAAATAAGCCTGCATACACTGAAAAATTGCATCTGTAAAATAGGCCAACTGGTGTTTTCTCCACCGGTGATACTTCGGATCAATGAATTCACTAGTGTTTTACTTACTAGAACATTAACTTAGAATGTGCGAACATTGTCACCCATATTTACTTATTGAAATGGGAATCGGTGATTACGCGTCACCTGAATGAGGTATCTTTTTAGGCATGACTACTCAGAGATAATAACATGCCTTCTATCTGCCACTCTGACTTCTGTTGATGGGATAAAATGGATGTCATATGTCTAATTCAAAGAATAAATCAGTTTGTTGTTTCATTCGATATTCGACTTATCACGGGTTTATTTTTGTTTTATAATTATCAGAAAGGCCTGGAATACACTCAGTGATCGAATTTTATGGTGTATTTTATGATGTTCTCTGATCACATGTACCTGTAATTATGCTTTTGCCCTAAAACTTTTAATTGTTTGATAATTATACTGAATCAATATCGGAAAACACACTTTTATAACTAAAATGTTCATCGCCAGATTAAGTTTTAACAGTTATTAACTTTTGATGCTCAAAGATCACTCAAAGATTTCAATTCTTTGTTTGGTTTGTGTCAGAATCAAAACACACCAAATTGAAGTGAAACCTTTATGGAGCGAACAAAAGAGATGTTCGTTTTATTGTTTTGTTGAATTGCCGTCAACAAGTTTAACGTATTGTTTTATTTAAAAACAAAATCGATTCATTAACTGTTCTCATTCTTTTCATGTTATGGTTATCTCATGAGATGAAGTATAACCTATTGATAGTGGAGCCTACCATATTAAAGATCTCCGGTTAATGCTTTAACGGTTAGTGTAGAAACAACGCTTCATTCAAGTATTTACATCATAGTGTTCTGATAAGCTGTCATTTGATGGTAATACTACATACCTAATGCAACAGGCACTTGATTTACCTATTAATTTTTGAAGGTGAGATGAAAATCTGTGGTGCAGTTGCTAAATTTCTAGTTCATTTCCAATGTGAACCATCATGTTGGTAAACACATGGAAATTTAGGCATTAAATATCCTCGTTTATCAATTTGTTATTGCCTGTATAGGTGCTGAATAGAAGCAGCAATGAAATACCAATAGTCAGGCTATTCCAATGATATTTGAGCAGAGAAAGAACAAACACTGGTGCAGAATGACATGGCCCCACTTTATTTATTTGATTCTCATCATTTGCATAAGATCTATAAGCACCGTAAAATTTAATATACTTTTGTCTGTCAGCAAGCTTATTATGAGAGCATCATAGTGAATAAACTTCAGGATGACAAGGTATCTGAAGTATTACAGAATAAATATATATATCTTGTAAGAGAAGTTTCTCGAAAAATTAATTGACAAATTTGTTGTTTGGGTGGCAACAAAATTTAATATTGTTTCCTTTAGTTCCTAGAGGAACATGGGGCTTCAGACTCACGGTTCCATTGAGTTCGGTTCTCCACCAACATTTTCACCTGGCTCCACGTCTTCCCACATGCTTCCATCTCCTCTTCACATCACCTCCTCCATGTCACCCTCGCACTGACGATCAACTCGCCGCTTCCTATTCGGGTTCCACTTGAGCGGTGGCCTGGCGTATGATGTCACTTGGTGAATTTCTCAGAGTATGGCCAGTCCACCGCCATTTCCTCCAGCATAATTGTTGCACTGTTGGTTCCTGGTTGGTTCGTTCCCAGAGATCCCTGTTGTTGATCTCTTCTGGCTGGCCATCTGATCTTGAGTAGTATTGAACGAAGACAGCTGTTGATGAAGGTCTGTAGTTTGTTCAAGGTAGTAAAAGAGACGAAGCGTTTTGACCCAATATAATCAATTGAAGAGAAATAAAAGTTAGATTAGGAAAGAAATTCAACATTTAATAAAACACAATGATATTTGGAATCAAAAACTATAAAATTTCACATAAAAACGACTTATTTCATTATTATGAAGAAAACTTGTCCCGCTGGTCTATAAATTAAGACCTTTATTGACCTATGATGACATGTGAAGAAAATTAATTTTGTCCTGAAGAACATTTAAACTTGAAAATTATTAAATAATTGATTTTTTTGGTTGATTTAATGATGTTTATTCATTTCATCCCATTAGAAAGTAATTTTTTCATCATTACAATTAAAATCATGTAATTTCACCGAGTAATTCAGAGTGTTGTGGGTCAATAGCATAAACAAATCTTGTTGGTATTGGTTACTGTACTGTTATTCTTTGAATAAACAAACTTAATCCAATGGACAAATAAATGAAAAACATAAGTGAGTGTAAGTCAATCATGGGGACTTGCAGCATCTCTAGACAAGTTATCGATAATTTAATGATTCCCATTGTAACATGAGGAATACGGTATTCATGAAGAGACTCTCCTCAACGGATTTATTATAGAGCTGCACAGTCGTTTATTTATGAATACTTACAATAATAATGTGAAATGCAATAAAATGTTTGTGATTATAATCACAGTTCAATATCAAATGATCAGAAAAATTACGGCATATCTAAAACAGTTCATAGAATGTATAGGTTCTGGCAAGAGATATGAAATTAATAGGATTAGTAGGCAAATACACCTTTATGTTACGTGGTGAGACGTTTAATAAGGCAGAATTTAACATTGCAAATAAACCTTGACTTAAAATAATAAATGGGAGAAGTGAAATCCTACCGGAAACTATTCAAAGTAAAAACAAAAATGAAAGTCATAATAATAAATATAAGTATATAAATTAAATTTTAAAAGAACAAATAAATAAATGTTTATCCCTCCTTTCTATCCCACGGTCAAGGTAGAAACAGAGACTGTACATACTTAACTTGTACGCAGATGTGTGGTTTGAATACATCGGTAGCCAAGGCTTTCATTGTCTTTGGTAGTTCCGAACGAAGGAAATGTGTTAATTTAGCATGACATCGATATATGGTCTTAGAATTGTGGTTGTGGTTGGCTGAGTTACAGAAGTCTATCAAGTGTTCTAGAATAGAGCGTCTTATACACTTTCTTTTCCCCCTCGTAAAGCCATCCTGGACTCTGATGTCGTATTTGTGTGGAAAGGATCCTTTGGATAAATCGTCTAATTCTTAGGTATATATATTTGAATGTGATCTATATATGCACTAATGAAGAGCAAGATAGTTGAATGTCATTTATGCATTATTTACCACTTGGTCAGGAGAATAGACTGTGATCACTTATATCGCTTAGTGAAACTTTTTAATCTACTTCCATGCCAAGAGTCCTTTTGTTCCCAAAAAATAAAGCTGTGGGTTTCAGCAAACGAAAAAGAGCAAGAACGAATATATCCTTAGTAAAACATAGCTCATGCAAATATATTCATTATTGCATTTTGCAGACTAATTACGGGAGATTAATGTATGAAATTCTCAAGATGTTTAGAAATTCGATGCTGTCTTAGCGAGACATTTCTTAATACTCTGAATGTCGAAAAACAATCATCCCATTCATATCACAGAATGATGTTGTTTTGTAATCAGAACTAAAAGTTACTAAGCATTTTAGAGAATTCTCTACGTGCTCTCATCAACTCAAAATGGTTATTTTTGTCTGTTATACTAAGCAAAGGAATTATGATTCATTTACAGTTAAATATCTTCAAGGTTATTCTGTTTATGCTTAAAAGTTCTTCTCAGTTGAGAAAACGCCGAGTGAGAAAATTAGGATTTGATTAGACAGTAAACTGTTTACACCCCTCTAACGTTGATTCACATCAGTGCAACAGGGAGAAAAAAGAAGATTAATTTTAAGCAAATTTTACTGATATACATATATATTCTCTGTTGACTTGTTAAAAATATAGAGATTATACGATTGAAATAAATCAAAACATTGAAAGTTCGAGATTGATAACAAGCAATCCCCATGGACCCAACAATTGTAAACATCTTCATCACCAGCATCATCGTCATCGTCAGCGTCAATAACAGGAACAACAAAAACAACACAGACGAGGGAAAGTAAACATCTCTATTTCTCCTTATCTCTCTGTTTCTGTTTTTTTCTCTCTCTCTCTCTCAAGGGAAAATAATCTTTAAAGTATATATCAGTGTTTTTGTTTCCAGTACTTTATTGAAAAGATGTGACTATAGTCACAGTTTAGTTGTAAATTAGTTATGCACTCCACCTATGTGATAAAGACTGTTTATTTATTTATTTATTCATTTGGTGGTTATATTTTTGTTTACTTGTTGAAGTCTCAACAATGTTGGCTACTGGTAGTTATTTATGAACAATCTAGTTATGTCAATAACATGGATGTCTGTAAGTTTGTTTCAGGCAGTTGACATGATTCACTTAAATGAGAGTATTATGCATAATTGAAACTAAATCTCTAGGTGCAAAAGTAAAAACATCTAATAGTAGGATGCAAAAAATCCAGATGAAAGCCTTCTGTCTAGCTGTAGACAACTCTGGAAAAAATCGAGTATTTGTTAGGCTCCATAAATCATCAAACACTCAGTAGATCAAATGACATTTTTGTTAATTGTGTAACATTTTGCTACTAAACTATGTGTTCAAGTATTGGTTTGTAGGGATTTGGTTGATTGGTTATAGGATTTCATCATGAGCGTACTGATGAAGAGTCCCAAACTAGGACGAAACAGCTGTCCAGTACTCCAAGGTTTTCCAGTGGTTCTCTAACCAATGTCAGCTCATGATGAAATCCTGTAACCAATAAACTATGTGTTATTAGTCAAGATTTCCGACCATCTGTAACTATTTTGGGAAATTCAATACGACAAAATGCTGAATATTAATTGATTTGTTAAAAACAACGAAAGTGTTATTTGAAACAGTTTGATACATGTCGATGAACATCAACAGTACATTGTAAGCATTTTGTGCAACGGCCTACTAATCTGATGGATTATTAGTCTAATGTTTAAGTTTATCTAAAGTTAAATTATACAAAGTGAGCAACAAAAGACAAATAGTTAATAGACTGACTGTGTCAAAATTTTGTTTTAGTAAATTAGGTGCCTCTCGAGTGGAATCCCAATGGGAAGCGACGAGTTGGTCGTCGGTGTAAGTGTGACATGGAGGAGGTCGTGTGAGTAAGAGATGAGAGACTATGGGTAATCGTGCACCCAGATGAAGAGGATGGCAGAAAATAGAAGAAAGTGGAGGTGTGTTGTTAAAGCCCTATGTTCCGCTTGGAACCCAAAAGAATAATAATATAATAATAATAAATTAGGTGCCCAGTGTTCCTGGTGAAACAGTGAACTGCTATTCAAATGTCAAGCATTAGGTTGCAGGACATTTAAAATATATTTTGTTTTACATAGTGTAAAGTCTTCATCATAACTGTAATAAAAGTAATTATAATGACAAGCAAACTTTGGAATTGCAACTCATTTAAAAATACTTACATATTCAAGAATATTAGTTCACTAGTTTCATTTAAATTTGATGAATTCTGTTACTGATGTTGTGCTGTTATTATTATTATTGTCATTGTAACTATTGCAAACAACTTAGAGAGAAAGAGAGTAATTTATACTACATCAAAGTTATGACAAGGTATCAAACATTTTTCATGGCATTTCCTGAATACTTTTGGCAAAAACAAACAACTTGAGACCTTATTCTCTTGAGATCCCTAATATTTTAATGTCAAAAAGAAGTCATATGCTGAGTCAGGAAACAGCAAATCTGTCACATGTTTGTGAATTGAAATTACTACAGAACACAACACCTTCGCTTTTGTTAACGTTTCATCAGAAAGTCAAGAATTGTTAGTGATTGATGCAGCTGCCAGAATTGTTAGCTAAACCATGATTTCACCTGAAGTTGCCTATAAGTTGAATCGAGTTCACGTACTTACTGAAGTCTGCTATTGCATGCATGTTTTCGACTGATATATTTAATTTTCAAGAGTTTTTTGTAGGGATTTGATCTGTTTCAAGTTTGATCACGGAGTGATATAGGTTAGAGAACCACTGAAAACCAGAGAGTAATAGACAGCTGTTTCGCCCTTCTTTCATCATCCTTCATCGACATTACGCACCTACTGGGTTTTAGAGCCAGGACCTTCCGGTTACAGGGCAACCTCTTAGACGCACTGTCGACGAAACGCACACTAGGACGAAACAGCTGTCCAGTAATGTTCGGTTTTCATTGGTTCTCTAACTGTCTTCACTCCGTGACCAAACTTAATGTGTTGAAGATTGCATATTGTTTTTCCTTTACATTCCTAGTGGAACATAGGGCTTCAAGATAGAAGCTTCAATTTTCGGTGGCAGTGGTGTTAATTTTTACGGGATGGGGCTGCCAGCCTCATGCCCAGCCTTCCCTCTTTACCAGTCTTATTACTGACTTAGCAAGGTTTGGGGAGTGCGTCGGTGGCCGGGAATCAAACATCGGACCACATGCGTGATCGGCGAACATTCTACTGCTATGCCACCGACGCTAGGATTATATTAACATTAGCTAAATTTGAAGACCACATTATGATTTATTAGGTATTAAGTTCAGTGAAACAAGCTATCGCGTGTGAAAATGAACTATGTTTCCAGGGAATTTTCAGTTACTGTGTGCGTCGGTGGCACAGTGGTTAGGACTCTCACCGACCATGCACATGGTTCGAGGTTCGATCCCCTGCCGACGCACACCCGATATCTATGGTCGGCCTGCAAAATTTGGGCTACCGATATCCATGCTGAAAATTCCATATTTGTACTGAAAATACGGTGTGGCATCAAGCTGTAATCAAAATAAAATAAAAAATACTTTTGTTATTATTCAGAAGGCACTTTACGTATAATTCGTTATGTTTCCGGTTTTTATTAGCTATTTTGAAATGCTTGTGACCTTTGTATCAGAGTTACATGTATGTACGCAAGATAAGTGGACTTTGTCTTGCGACCTGTAAGTTTCTGTTGCTTATTCAACTTTAATTTTTGGAAACTTACATTTTAAATCAGCTGAGTAACTACTGAATTTCAGTGAAGGGACTAAATTTAACAAACTTAAAGAAAGTGCTCAAATTTTTTTTATCGCTCCGTTAGTAGTTTCTTGAAGATTACTGACCGCTAAACAAACAATTCCTTTTAAGTCATTCATTGACAAAAATAAAAAAATATTTTAGTGGAATAATTTTAGTTACGTAACATGAAGCAATCCAAATACTTACTCGAGAATACTAAATTCTATGAACAGACGTAAAGATGAATCATCTTTAAAACATTAGAAAAAACGGAGCGGAGAAACATATTCCAACTCACTGGGTTCCTCATCAGCTGCTATACACCAATACCCATAGTTTTTTAAACAAAATTATGTCGGTCATGTGGTTATGTTTTTTCATCCATTCGGGGTCCAGGTGCAGAATAAGGCTTCAAGTTTCATCTCTGAAGTTTCAGCAGCATAAATTAACCTGTTTATGACTAAACAATCCGTTGTTAAGTGATTTTTAATCTGAATCTGCGAATAACTTGAATTACACTGATTTGTTCTAGTCATATTTACATCCTAAGAAAATGCACCTTGTGCATAGAAATAACATAGACTATCTTGTTGTTGTTATTGTTGTTGTCATAATTAAATTCCAACCTGTCCAAGTTTTCACTTAGTTGATTGTTTCCTAATTAATCAATCTTGTTTCTAGTTCTCTTAGCCATCGTCATTAAGCATAAATTCTAAAAAAAAAACAGAATTTACTTGACATAATCTCTGTGTTATTATAAAATGTAAATTAGGAAGTATTTCCTTATCCCTTTAAAATTACACAGATGTGTTTCTGCCTGCCTGTCATACGGAGTGAGCAGATTTAGTACATTAAGAATAAGGGGATAACATATTTGTGAAAATAAATTTTGCATCATTTCGTGATTTATTCATTAAATAAATGAGTTTGTTATCACAACTATCGAAATTTATAAATCACTAACCAACGGATGGATGAATGAATATCTGTCCATGGTATTAGTATACACAAATAGAAACTGCATGACAGGACATCTGATTTATTGTAATTATGTTTTGGTGAAAAAGAAAATATTTTTGAGTCTGTTTCCACCAAGCATGTCGTCTCTGTTATGACTGATATTGTCTGAAAGAAATACCGAACTCTGCAACACCATTCTGTTGTGGATAATATTCGTGAAATAATGTCCGACAATTCATTCTGCATTTTCAACCTTTAGCCGAAATGATTGTGGAAAAAATGTTACCGTTATTCAGAAATTACTACTTCATGGTATCTTACAAAATCTGAGGTTTGAATGTAGAGAAGACAATATTGCAAAAAACGAATACTGGTGCACACGCAGTTCGCTAATGCTGGGTATTTAAATCAAAATGAATATTTATTATTTAAACTTATTAGTTGGATAACTAATTTGTTGGTAGATGATAAAATGTCTACTATCTCTTGCATCCAATAACCAGAAGTACCCTCAAGACTACTTAACCAGGAAAGGCAATCTTGTGTTTATTTTTTTATTCCTTTACATTCCCAGTGGAACATAGGGCTTCAAGATACAGGCTTGAAGTTTCGGTAGCAGTGGTGTTTATTTTTACGGGATGGGGCTGCCAGTCTCATGCCCAACCTTCCCTCTTTACCAGTCTTATTACTGGCTTAGTGAGGTAAAGGGGTGCGTTGGTGGCCGGGAATCGAACCCCGGACCACCTTCGTGGTCAGCGAGCACTCTCCCGCTGTGCAACCAATGCATATGTTACTAATTAATTTGGGTTTTTTCTCACATGTTCACCTATTGAGACCTGAAGTTTTTAACTGTTTATCATATAAGACTCCTGGCTGCTTGGTTCAAGCCTCAATTAAAAACACTATCAACGAATTAGATGCACTGTTTATCTAAGAAATCTTAAGCTAAGAGAAATATGTATTCCCTGAACGGATGCTACACCCCCGTTAAGACAGTATTAAGCAAGTAAGAATGATATAGCTTTGAAAAATTCCACAGATATTGACTCTCCTTAGTTTCCTATTTAGAATTAATAAACAAAAAGAGGAAATTTATTGCTGATGTTCAAAGACAGTGGAAATACTGCAGTTGCAGTCAGCTAATTATCAATTGTTAAAGCGACAAAAGAAACTTGTTATCACTTAATTACTGTCTGTCCTCATTTTCATTCCGGACAATCTGCTTGTTCTAATATTTGATCTCATAGAAAGAGCAATATTATCTTACCTAATTTAAATTATGACTTTCAACTTCATACCTGTGAGTAACTAGAAGCTCATCTGAGTAGGCAGATCGCATTTATCCACATATGAATAAATAACTATTAAGATTAACTGCCTATCATTTCACCATTTTATTCAACCTCATTCGGTTCCGCCAACTATATATTACTGTTTCTGATGTAATTGTAATTTTACCTCTATCGGGTTATTTATTGATTTGGAATTATAAAGACTGCAGAATTTATTGAAAACAATTAACCATCCAAATATCTCTTGTTTGCATTTATCTAATTGGAATTTCTGAATTCTTATTTTGTATATTTTAGAGAAATAGATGATGTCTCAATCGACAAACTACATTTGGATATATGGTGAGTTATTAAGCAATTTTTGTGCAATTTATTTTTTCTGTTTGAAAGTCAAGCTCCTTATTTTACTTACATGCATTACTGCCGTTTAAATATATGACTGTTGAAATAAATAATTGCAACTGGGGTTACATGATAAATTTCAACTGGAGAAGAATTTTTAAACGGATGAAGAAATTTGATGAGTTTATTCTTAAAAGTAGTGTTATTTCCTAATGTTTGAGAGAACATTAAAATGTGAGCAGCCGTAGACAGGGTTTCGGCGTAGTATAAGGAAACCTACCTGTCCTAAGTAGGTCCACGAAGAATTCAGTTTTAGACGAGTAATCAATACGATAATTGTGGAACACTTGATTAAACGCACACCTTCCTAATAATCTTAATAGCTTTTGAACTCGACAGTGAACCGCATGGATTACTTCATAGTTACACTTTCATCTTCGTTTCCTTGCCACTTTTGTTCCAGATATTCATAAGAAACGCTTTTATAAGAAATTAGCAAATATGCTAGAGGATTATCGTTTAAAAGTATGTATCCTGTTAAAATTACACATTTGATGATACACTCATTAACTTTGGTCTAAAATTCGAAAGTGTTGTAGTGACAGAGAAACAAGAATTCAAGTTCGGAAGACAGTAAAGTTGATAAAAAGCTGAGAAATGAGTGTATTGCAAAAGATTTTTACCTCCCTCCGCTTACTTGAAAGGGTAGTTGCTCTTATATGATTTTGTATTATGTACTTAGTGGAAGGCTGTAATTACATCACACGTTACTTCTGGCTGTTTTGAAAGTATCTCGTTAGCTTTTTTTACTCCGTCGGAATGTGTGTTGCCTTGTTTGTTATGCTGTACGAGAAAATACCTTGCGATTACTTTTCTACTTACCCAAAACAAGCAAGTTGGTCCCTTGTTCTGTTTGACGTAAAGTTTTCTTTCCGGGAACTAATTTGAGTCTGAGAAATAATCACCAGCTTACCACCTGTTGATTCATTTAACAGTCGAGTAATGTTCTAACATTTACTTCTGTTTTCCAAAAGAAAAAGCATTACTATGGGTTAGTGGTGATTGAAGGATATTTTTATATGAGTTTTAAGTTAGAGTAATTAAGAAAAAATAAATGTCCGGTATTTTTGGTGTCTCTTAAGGTATACTCTGGATACGTTTCAATGTTAAAGCTCGAAAATGTGCACTGCCACTTAATAAGCCTACCTTTTCATCACCTGAGTTCTCAGCCTAGCTGCAGGATAAATTTAATAATTAGACATGATGCAATTTGGGTCAATATTTCAGAAGACAAGAGAAAACATGACAAGTATAAACGGACAGAATGACTGCAAGTTTTCTGGGAAAGTAAAGCAAGCGGAACAAATGAAGTTAAGGTTGACGTCTAAGAAATATTTAGCTGATAACATTCAAGGATTTGCAATAAGAACGTTACAAAGATCAGTGTTAAGACAGATAGCATCAGCAGGATACCTTTTTTCCTGTTTTTTGGAATTTTCTGCTTCAAAAGTTTTAACTATTTTATTGATTACTTTACATCTTTATTTCTATTATGCCTCACTGAAATTGTAATTACTGGTGATGCTCTAACTGCAGTAGATAGACATTACTGTGAAGACAGTAAAACGTATTTTAGTGTATAACTGTGAGGCAGAAAAATGCTGTTAAAGGGTGTTTTTCCTAGAAAAATGAGTTTTTCTTTTTGAATGTCACCTGTTCATCTGTAAAACTGGTGTTTAATAGGTTCAGATACTTTGTAAAATTCAAAAATTGAAATATTGAGAAAAGCAAAAGTATTTAATTCTTAATAGCATCTATCAAAAACACCAATGTCAGGTCATTTCTTCGATATGGGTTAGAAACTTGGCACATCACGAAAAGCATTTTCAACAGTTTGTAGACCTTTATTGCCAACCGCCTTTGCTTGCTCCATATTGAAGATCAAATAACCAGAAAGAATCAGCAACAAGAAACTATGGGAACAGACTAACTTAGAACTTATAGTTGAACAAATATGTAGGAGGAGATGGAGATAGATTGGACATATGCTGAGTAGACTGTCGAATGATATCGCGCGTTATACAGGCCGTTACTCATGTGGAACCCGAATGGGAAATGACGAGTGAGTCGTCCGTAGGGTGACGCGGAGGAGATCGTGTGAGGAGAAGATGAGAGATTATGAACAGTCGTAAGCCCAGTCAAAGAGGACAACAGCAAATAGAAGAAAGTAGTGATGCGTTGTTGAAGCCGTTTGTTCCATTCGGAATCCAAGGGAACAATAATAATAATGATAAACATTTATCGAGGGAAACTAAACTGTGTAAAGATTTTGTTCCCTGTGTATTGACAACTCAAACTGCACATTGACTGAGCTCTGGATTGTGACCATTGTCACTTGTCTAGTCCTTAGTAGTGCTGACTGCATTGAGGTTTGGAAGCAATCAGTAAAAAGCACGGAGTCCAGGTTACGTCCTTACTGGCAATTCATCAACGAGAGTATCTGCAGCACCACAAAAAGGTACTCGAGCTGCTGAAAGCTCGGTAGTAACGTCTCCTGGTGATTGCCTTCAGCCTGCTAATAATACCTGAAAATCTGTCATGAATACTCATATATCAATCAGCTCGAAATTTAACTTTCTAGAGGGTGGATAATTTAACAGAGAGCTGACTATCATTACATAGTTCACTATTAAAATATATATATTTAAGCATGATAATTCAGGTACGTGATTACATTTTGTATAGTCAGAGGCATAGGGATAATTTGAGATTTATTCCATGCATTATACAATCATGTGAGATAATTAATGATCAAAGTTTAGCTTTTTTATATTCTTTGTAGAAGAACTTTGAGCAAATTGTTATTACATTTAGCTAAGAAAGAAGTAGAACGTCTACTTTTATATAATTTAAATGTAATAGGAAGGGAAAAGTAAATGTTCACTGTGTTTCTGAAAGGAATGACAAAAAACAGATTGCATATACACATTACTTTGATCATTCATGCAAAATGGTTGAAAATGTCTACACAAAGAAATGAGTCTATGTCAATCATCGCCAGTGTTATCATATTGTTATTAATTACAGTTATCCAAAGTACATAATTACTGTCTTTTAACCTGAAGCAGTTTGATAAAATTATAAGGATTATTTCTCGACTAAGACCACGGATTGATATCAGTTAGAGAATCGTTGGAAACTAGGCAGTAATGGACAGGTGTTTCATCCTAGTTTGGGAGTCATTGGCAGTAAGCAACCACTGGGTTTCTAATCCAGGACCTCCCAGTTACAAGGCAAGCTCGTATACCATTCAGCCGCTGGGACCTTATTCAATGGCCAGCCCATGAACTCTAACTCCTACGAGTTCATGATTTTAGTGCCACCGCGGACCATTGTCGTCGGCGGGAACTCCATCCACACTCCATCCCGACTTGACGGACCTCACTGGTCAAAACTTCTCACTAGGGCCCCAGAAAACTCCGTCTTGTAGCAAGTCACTAGAGACTATCAGATTAATTTTCTTGAAAATTTCTTGAAAATATCAGAATTGTTAATAATACTTATGGACACTCACTCATAGCTGAAGGAACCGGTAATGCTGTCATGTTCATATGTTTCAGCCGCTAAGTAATATCCATTTAACGTTATTTTTCATTGTATATTGCCTTTCATTGCATTACTCACACCACAAGACTACTACCATGCTGTCGTTGAATACTTTCATAACAATATTAGCTTTACTTCTTCACCAGTACTTTCATCTGAAAATATGACTCGTTATACGTTTCTGAATTGATGACAAGTATGGGTTCATAAGATTCACAAATAAAAACTTTATCAACATAAAGTATATGTTGTAAGTGACTTCAATTCGAATAATAGTTGACTGCTGTTGGGATGTATGATTACTGTAAGAATATATTCAAAGATGTATTTACGTGTAATTACTGTATCTAACACGTTTTACATGATTATGTGAATGGTTCCTTTTTAGTCAGAATTGCACTATGCAATTTGTTTTTGTATAACACTAGCTACATGTGGTCAGTTACACGTAAAATATACTAAAGTGAATAAAATTTTTGATTGCAGCAAGTTGAATGTCAATAACAACATCACTAATTTTATCTTATATTTCATCATAGAAAAGAATTATAGTCTGTCACATTATGGGTGAAATTGAGAACGACGATTCTTTTCCATGATACTTGTACCCTTTTCCCGTACAATACCAAAATAAGCTATCTTATTTAAATTTCCTCCGGCTAATTTATGTCACAATTAATTATATTCATATATTGGGTTGTTTATCTCTAAGCATCAATACTTTCATCAAGGTTTGAGTTTTGAATCAACAATCATTTTGTTATTTATAATTCGTATATGTCTTTTATGAAAAACTTTTGGTAGGTGAACATTTTGAAGATTGTTTCTTTCATTGAGTCATATCGATCAGAATTATGTCCATATTGACTGTTTCATGTTCTACTTCGTTATCCTTCTTGCGTATGAGTTACAGTAAGCGGTAACTGAAACACTGTAAGTTTACACGAAGAAGTCACACTGGGACTGTCGTTGGCTTCATGGAGCACTTTATTTATCATTATTATTTTTATTCCTTTACATTCCCAGTGGAAAATAGGGCTTCAAGATAGAGGCTTGAAGTTTCTCTAGCAGTGGTGTTTACTGTTACGGGATGGGGTTGCTAGCCTCATGCCCAACCTTCCCTCTTTACCAGTCTTATTACTGGCTTAGTGAGGTGAAGGAGTGCGTCAGCCGGAAATCGGACCTTGGACCACATGCGTGGTCCGCAATGACTGATTTGAATGCCAGGAATTCAAGTTTGAGAGAATTGCCATATAACTTTGCTATAAGATGACATGAAGGAATGCGAATTTCTTTCTAAGACTATTAATAGTAAAAGTTTTAACTTTTTATTTTTACAAGGTAGGGTTATATTCTTTAGATTATCTCTTAACAAACACATACTTCTCAGCTAGCTGTACCGTTTTCGACCCTTACTAAATGACGTCTGAACTTGAATGAGTGAATAACAAAAGGAAGGAAAATTATTTGAGTGAACACTATGCAAACTTCGAAGATTTTTTCTGTGGACAAAGCTGGTTTTTTATATTGAAGAGATCACCAGGTAGTGAAAACAATTATTCCTTTCATGTTTCTTAGTGAACCTAATTTTTCCTTAGTTTTCATGTATACCTCGAGTAGATATGCTGTATGTCTTTTGACAATGTATACAATTTGAATAATGTGTTCTTGAACATATTTAACTTTCTGAAAATCAAGTCAGACATTGTGTGGGCTACTTATAATGCACGAATTATACAAGGTCACTTCGCTGTCTTCACTAAATGAAGGAATATATAAACTCATTCAGTGGATCATAGTTCTTTTCAGGATCAAGCCTACGGGTTTTGTGTATAGCGATATAAGAACTGCTTTTGCCTTCCTTAGTTATAAGAATACAAAAAACTGAAAACAAATTTTTGTCCGCGAATATAACAATCTTTCAGGAGGAAGTTGGATGTAATAATTACATCATTCAGTAAAGTATCAGACACTATGATACGTTGGAAAGTTTTTATAATTGTTATGATAACTATGATAGATTTAATTCCATAATTATTTGTTCATTAGGTACATCACACAGTGAAATAGTATTATTTACTGTATGACTTATGGAATACAGTGTATTGTTCCTGTTCACATTAGCTGTAGCAACAATACAACTTAGAGACTTGGTTTGCAAAGTCCTCGTTCTTCTTTCTTATTCGTAGCAAGAGTAGTAGAATTTTCCAAATATCTGGGAGAGGTGTTGCCTCATGTCTATAGCACATATTTTTCAGTTGATTGAAGAAATAAGGCTTCAGTTATCCATCTTTCTATCCATCTTATTACACTAAATTTTAGGAATATCACTCTGTCTCATCCTGTGCAACTGCATGTGACCCCATCCTACTATTTCAATCTATGTAACTGACTGCACAGTTATCATGGAGTACCAGATAATCTCAGTTATTTTGCTTAATGGGCTCCACAGGATCCTTTAGCCGACACAGTTTGTTTTTAAGTAATTTTGTGTGTTTGGGTACTACTCTTATTCCTGCCGTGTCGACAAATCCAGGTAGGATTTCAGAGGTTCCTTCCTACTGATGTGATCTGTCCATGTTTCCATGATCATCATGATTCTAATCCTTCGTTTTCTTATATACTTCCTGTTCATTCTATCTGCATAACTGTTAAGTGCTAATACTTTTCTTGTATGTCATATTTCCTTATTTAACTAATAATACTCATATCTACACGAGGTGGGAAATACCGAAATTCATTTTTCGGTTTGAGTATGCAGCTGTTTAATTTCCCATCTTGTTTCGTTTTTATGATTCAATGCAACATTGGAACCTCCTCTGTGTAACTTTCCAACTGATATGTTAATTGAACTGCATGTACCGAACACAATAATTTAACGGTATGATCTATTCATATGAGAATATCCACTTGTGTAGGTGATCGGTGGGTTAGCATACTTTTTGCCCAAGACACCAATGGTATTCTAGCCATGACATTCAGAGTAAAAAATATTTCAGAATCCTCTCAATAATTATGCACTTAATGTCACTAAGAACATAACCGAATAATAGTGATAATTAAAAGAAATATTTAGCTTTATCTGGGAAGATAACACGCAGTCCTCATTTGAGACGATCAGTCAGCTGAAACACTCATTTTTTGCTGCATTTCCTATTCGTTTTACAAGGTGAATGTGAATACTAGAGCAGTGTAGCTGATGGTTATACGAACATCTCGTTATTTATTGGTGTCATTTGAAAAGCATTACTTAAGTTGAAAATAAAATTTCATTTTGAAGTGAATGTTAATCTAGCGAATAGGTGTTATTATGTTATGTTATGTAGCTGAACACCTGGACCATTTAGTAACGGACAAATTTCAGTGTTACTTTCAGGTACCTGGAAATTTAGATAACACTGCCTTATCAACTTGGCACCGTAACGGACATCAGGAAATTTCTGCCCAACGTTCTGAAACAGTTATAGAATTTCTTCTGGAAGTGTACATATAGAATCTATTGTGTTTTACCCAATTCGTGTGAAGATAACATTACTTTCTACGCTTTACTTTATTTTGTTCATTTCATTAGCATTCTTCTTCTTCTTTTTTCAACTGTAAACATCCAGTGTGTTTAATTTGTACTTGTCAAGTGAAGACAGAAGTGATTTAAGTGAATTTCGTGTAACTTTTCAATGCTGAGACATCTAAAACATATAAAGCCTCTCATGCTATATCTCCATATTAGAGTATAATAGGATGTTTGTAAAAATCGCTGGTGTAAGTAGGATAAGAAACGGATTATTAATTTATTCGATTTAATATATTTCTTTTTTATAAATGCCTACTTTATCAGTCAGGAAATACTTTCAATTGAAGACTAGATCGTGCATTCTTTACAACATAAAAGTTCTGAAAGATTTTTAAGTGATTTTAGCTGTTATAAAATTGCAGGGAACAAAAAAGAATGACTTAATTATTTCTGATGAATAGATTTCTTTTCATCTGGGGGAAAATTGCGTGTCGTAATGTGTTACTTCACAATTGGAAATACTTTTAAGGCATACAATCTTATTAAATTTGATATCGCCAAGATGTTGAAGTGACTTTTCTTTATTACCAGGAATTAGTTTTTTCTTTAGAGAAGGAATTGTATGTTAGTTTGTGTGGAGTTTAAAACAGGCAATTGTAAAGCAAAAGGAAGCAGTTAGAAAACGGCATTTAGCAATTGGTGAACATTAATAGTTCGCAGGAATAGTGGGAGAGTAGTTTATGAATATAAAATAGACGACTTCCGTATAGGCACGTATACCTCAGGAATCGTTAACTGGAAAGAACACAACTTTGTATTCACTGGTTCCCTAGTCGATATCGATTCGGGACAAAATCTCAGTAATTTAAGAACCATATATATACATATATAGCAGACGAATATTATGAATGTTTAATATACAGCGTAGTTTTAATTTAGCCTAAGGAATCAACCTGAGTTTTATTCTAATGTAAATGTTTTGGATTTAGATCAATAGTGAATGTGTATGTTTGTAGTTATGAGTAAATCATGTCTGTAAGACATCATGTGTAACGTCATCCATCAGTAAACTGAGCAGATATTCGACTTTTGATAAATCATATTTATTTGTGATATAATTAATGATATATCGTTATTTTTAATTAATTAATTAATTAACTAATTGTATTTCATGTGATCACTTTACAACAGTTGCTCTCCTGTATCACAGACCTAATTTAATGCACCGCTTTATGACATTAAATATATACTAAAAATTGCTGCCTGATATTTACACTGTATTTGAGTTCAGATAAAGCAATAAGAAGACGTAATTTGTCTGAATCGTGTAATGTATTTGCGCAACACATTTCGAAACATATTATAGAGACAGGACATAAAAATGACTTTAACAGATCTTTTAAACCTATCTATAAAACGTGTTTAGGGCATATCCTTAAGTTTGTGGAAGCCCTAGGAATTAGAAAGTTAAAACCACCTTTATGCGTTCGAAAACAATTCGTCATCACGTTAAACCTTCCTTGGTAAATTTTGTTTTGATACCATAGCAGATGTACTATTACCTCTCCTATTTGGTTTAGTCGTCCTCATTGTTATTTTGACCTTGAATATGTCCTTTTAACTTGACCTAAGTCTATTTTCTCACCTCTTACCTCTTTATTAATTTCATATATATTCCTGTGCCAAGTCCGTGTGTGATCAGATTGTTCGAAATGTGTTGCGCAAATACATTACACGATTCAGACAAATTACGTCTTCTTATTGCTTTATCTAAATACAATGAGTCTTAAATTTCTTTTGGCATGTATGTATGTATGTTCTGTAAGATATTATGTAAATAAATGGATAGATTACAGTGTTATTGCTTAAAATGTGTTGCTAACAATTAGGAATGACATTGAGAAATTATCGGGTATTTGGTTTCAAACATTGTTTACTTTCATTTTGCAGGGATCATGATGAAGAAACAAGTGTTTTAGAAGCAGTTCGCAGTTTGAATGAAATTCGAGGCGTAAAGCAACTAGGCCGTTACTTTAAGCAAGTCAGTCAGTCTGCACGTAAAAATCAAACTGGTGATATGGACGACTTTTTGGGTTGTATAACAATAGATATAAAGGTAAGTGTAGAAATTAGACTGTATATTATTTTCAAAAAGAAGAATTTTCTTTTCAGTAAGTAATCAGCAAATAACATAAGCCAGATGTAAAGATATGTTCGTTGAAGTGTTTATAGTACAGAATATAGCATACTGTCGTTTTCTGTAATGACCCATATTAACTATAGATTAATAAGATTAAAACAGTTCCTTGAGAATAAGACTTCTATGTCCAACAGCAATTTAGGAATGCAAACCACAGAATAAAAATCATGAGGGTTAGACAAAGATTAAGCTTATTATTACGCTATTATTGTTCACACGAAAACAGTTTGTGATTATTGTCAGTCAGACTTCCTTATCATTCATTTCAGTTACCTAACATAAATTCTGTCAAAAGACAAAGTTCGATATGTGAAACCAAACATGATTAAATCTGCTAGATCAAGGGAGTTGAGAAGAATCATCTTTGTTAGCCAAGTAAAGTGAATCGACAAAAGTCGGCGTCTGTAATAATGGTTCATGGAAATCACTACAATTACAGTGTTCTTATTTCAGTGCAATCATTTAGGAGGATAACTTTACAGTATAGTACATTAGTCTAGTGAAATTAGACTCTAATTTCTCGGTAAAAAAAGAAAGCGTACTGGAAATCTGATTTGTCTAACGCAATCTTCTGCAATGCCATTTCGAAGCTCTATAACAAAATCACTGAAAAGTTAGAAATTTGTCACTTTAGCAGGGTTCACTTTCTAAAATTAAAACTGATTGTTTTATGAAATGCGTGTCATTGTATTGACCTCTGTAATCAAGAAGAACGTAGGTGACAAGCATTTTAATGAAAATATTTGTATGTCTTTAGTAAACCGGTTGTATTTCTGCTTCCTGATATCTAGGCAGTAACTGATTTTTTGATAAGTTAAAATATAGGGTGCTGCTATCCATACGTTCTACGGTATGATCACTTCGAGGAAAATATTGATAAAATGTTGGTAACTGTTTGATTTTACGCAGATTGTTTTTTCTAATAAGTTCTCTAAAAATAAACACTTTAAGAAGTTTGCTATGTAAATTGTTTGGTAAGAATCGCTTTACGAATGCTTTGTCTTATATTCTAAGATGGAAGTAACATTATTTTAGGATTGCCAAGGTCTTACTAGTCTTAACGCATAGACGTCTTGTTCACATTTATGCTGGAAAGCACAATGCATTCTACTAATGCTCATTAGGAATTTGAAACTACCATTCCCAACCAGTAGTGTATTTCGTGTAGTAGATCAGGTGGAGAGTTTTCTCATCAAATATTTAGATAGTAGGTGATTTATGTACACTAGTTTAGCCCAGTTTTGACCCTCGGCTGACGCAATCTTAAGCCTAACTAGGCTGGTCGAAAGCCCGGTAAATACGAACGATAGAACACGGATCTAGAAACTCCACCAGGTTAAAAAAACAAATCAACGCTACTGAAACTTTAAAAGCTGAAACCTGTAACCCTATATTTTATTTGAGGGGCATAGGAGTGAAAAAATGTAGCTTGACAATAGTTATAAACAAGTACAACAAAACTGCTCACATCTTCTTGGACGGATTTAAAATATGCTGATTGAGATTAGCTAAATGTATATATATGTTTTGATAGTGTGGAAAATTCCCATATTATGAATTAAAAGTCAATCTGAACGAAGAATATTCTTTTCAATAATTTCTCTTCAGGTTCTTACAATTATAAAATCTAATATTTGTTGTCGTTACAAAAACGGCCAGTGATGCGGCGGATACATTTTTAACGTAGAATAACAGATTAGTTATGGGGATGTCAAAATAAATAGTCGTATTTGTGTGACAAACGTTCTAGGCTGAATTCGATTACAAAATATTGTAAAACGGGAGACAATGGTGATTAATCATAATAGATTTGTAGAGTGTGGGGTAGGAAAATTGACAAGTCAGTTCAAGGTTATAAAAGGTGTCAGGTGAGTGGCTAGTACAAAGTGGTCTGTGTTAAACAGGAGATAGTAAGACTGCAATGGGAGGTTCATAATGAGATAACGAATATGTGAAATGAAACAGGTGGAGGCATATATTGAGAAAAGAGATAATATCACTAATAATAAGTCCGGATAGTATAAACGAAAAAATTCGATAGTATTGAGAGGATGTTTGCATGAAGGGCATAAATTATGTAGAATAATAATAATAATTTAATAATAATATTTGTAATAATAAGCAAAGGAAAAAAAACCAAGAGAGTTAAGGGGAAAGAGCACTCTTAGTGAGAAGAAGAATCATCACTCCAAGTTTGGCCACGGTAGGAACAGAGTCTGGACGTGTTCTTTTTGGATACAAAGCTCCGGTTTAGTCGATCTTATTGGAACAGCTTCAGCTATGTATAGGAGACGTAAGCGAACTGTACGTGATAACGACTTCGGAATTCGGTATATAACCCTGAAAGCTGTGTTGACATCGATATGATGTCCAGTATCGACCAAGTGTGACAGGATCGAGCTTTTTATGCACTTAATTTCCCCCTTGCTGAATCAAGCTGGTAAATGTTCTCGAACCCGTAGACGAACCTGCCTAATCGTGCGCCCTATATAACTTGAACCACAGGAACAGTTGAAATGGTATATGCATGAAGAAGAGCTAAGGTTAGGTAAGACATCTTTGAGTTGCTGGGTGAACATTGGATGGCTACTGAAGGATTGACACAGACGTGCAGAGTAGAAAGTTTTCTTGATCGCCCGACAACAAATATTATATTTTATAATTGTAAGAACATGAAGAGAAATTATTGAAAAAAATATTTTCCGTTCAGATTGACTTTTAATATAAACATGTACTGAATAGCTAAAGTCCTTTCAATCATCTAGTCATCTGTGCCCACACGCAGGCCACATTATACAGCTGAATACATGCAATTTTCAAAGCTATCAGTAATGTTTCTTTTATTTATGACTGCTAGCGTTTTGAACATCATTCGATTATGTGAACAATAGTGCCCAGTCTTCTATGCTTTTACAACTGATTCCTAAAGTTAGATAATTAGGAATTCAGGAGTAGTCTCATCACTCAGTAGGGTGGGTGATTAGGCATATGCAAATAATTAAATTACGTGTCAGGAATTCACTGTATACATTCTGATTCCTTCATGTAGTTTGTTTATTTTGTCAGTTATTTATTATAGTCGTTAATTGTTTTTGTTATCAATGTTGTTTCACTGTTTTAATGATTAACAAACTGTTACTATAGTCTGCTGATTAGTTATGCAAACCAGCTTAAATGATTCAGTCGTTGATTTGCTGTTCAGTAATGTTTATGACGCAGCTGCCTACTCAAGCATGAATCTATATACGTATAAACAATCATTAATTACATAACGTTTTTGTAATGAGACTGAATTAACGCATAAAACGGCTGTCCTTTTGTTTTACTCTAAACAATTTTAGTAGCTGTAGTATGTAGGAAGTAAATAATAGCCAACTAAGTATAAATGTGTACTTTCAATTCTAAGTAGCTTTGGAAGTTTGCTATTCACGAATGCAAATTTCTCGAACCAAAAAAGGAAACAGTGATAATTTGGGCTATGATGTGATGAGCACTTTTCGGACTATAAACTGCTGGATATTCACAAAATCTGATTTGCTTGATACCATAAATGGCAGTCAAGAAGGCAAACAAATTATCGGGATGCTGTAAACTACTGATAGAAGTACCTAGTAGTCAGTAATCAAATCTGAGAAGACTTTTCATCTCCTCTCGGGGTCGTGTCCCACCAGTGATGTACCAGTCTGAACTCAGATAAGACAGTCAAGTCAGCTCAAACCACCTAAATACTTGCTGGCTACCTGAGTGAACTGTTAATAAATGGAATTAAATTCGTCACTCGCAAATTACACATTTCGAGGGGAATTGCGAGCTGGTGGTTTGAACTAACTCAGCTATGTGAAGTGGGACAGAAATGGACACCCTACTGATTAGTTTGATCCTAAATGACCGAAACGGCTCTCTGGTGTCTACAGCACTTCGATCTAGCACGCAGGCAGTTGACTTGATTTGATCATAACTACTCAAATCAATCAATCAGTAGTAAATAGTATTTCGGACAAAGTAGATGTTACTCTAGAGCTTGTTTTCAAGCATTCCTGTAGCCGAAAATCCGCCTGGTAGTTGATAAAAACTGCACAATCCTGAAAAGTGACTGAATACTGAGAAGTTTACAACGAGAAGCTAGGCGTGATATATTACATCGATTTTGTTCTCAATGTTTGCTTCAGGTTCTGATAGAGAGTGAATAAAATCTGATGACTGAGTTCCCAAAATATATGTTCGCTTATGATAACCTGATCACGAATATGAAAATTTGCATAAATAATAACAAAGTTCGTGAGTTTATTCGTCGTTTAAAACAAAAAGTTAAGTGTTCACATGGATAAAATAGATATACCTAATTTTGTTGGGTCTGTTCAATTGATGGTAACCTATTATATCCACTGAGTGAAATCATAATGAAATTTTAGTGTGTTTAAATAAGATTAGGAAACTAATTTTGGGAATGAGTGGAATATTTATTCAAAAATAAAGGGAAACTGAATAACAACTACAAGGTGCTATAATTATTTATCTAACTCAAAGTTTTCGTAGCATTATGAGCTTGAAGAAACAAAGGGGATTGTTACACAGGTGAGACTGATTCAGACTAGTTCTCCAGGCATAGTCATCAATCCAGTGTTTACAGTCTAACAATTCTCCGATGTATGAATGTGGGAAATTATAAAAAATCATAGGTATTTGCCACTTAGTAATTTGTTTATTAGATATATTCCACAGTAAAACAGTACTATAACTTTCGATGTGATTGTGTTCTCTGAGCTGGATGGTTTATTCGCGAAGCTTTCATTGCTCTACTAGGCAACATCCTCAGCGCACACTTCAATTTGAAGTCAGCTTTTAGATTTCTCCTTGAGTTTATTAGTCATCTCTCCCAGTGACCTAGAACGTGATTGGTTGTTTCCGTGTGTTTTCACACCTAATAGGTTACTTGTATTGGAACTGATTGTTTCTTTGACCCTTTGTGTGTGAGATATTTTTCTTATCGGTTGGTAAATTTTGTCTATCTTGATGTGTCTATTGATTGATGATTCACTGGAATGCCAAGCTTCTGAAAATTATCTAGAATTCTTGTTTTCTCTGTCTAACATTTGAACGTTGTCCCAGTCGAATTGTTGTCCGGGGTTGTCTGTATGTAGTGATATGAGGGAGTGAATGTCATGTCTTTGGACGGCTAGCTTATGTTCGTGGATACGAAGAAGAAGAGGACGCCCACTTTGGTCAATGTAGTGTTTTTCGCAGTTGTTACAATTTATTTTGTAGATGATGTTGGTTTTATCTTCTTTCGCTGTTGAGTCTTTTGGTTAACATAAAACTGAGTGAGATGATTTTGTTGGTTTGCGTGCGACTTCAATTCCTAAAGGTTTGAAGAGTCTTGCAGTGATTTCTGAGATGTCCTTTATATATGGTAAGGGTATTTTCTTTGTGCTTTCCTTAGGGGCCTTTGATTTGTTAGGTTGACTTGGAGTATGTGTCTTCTGATGAAATTCCGTGGATATCCATTCTTTTGGAAGACGTCCATGAGATGTCTTTCTTCAATTTTTCTTAAGGTGGGAGTGCTGTTGCTACAGTACTATATCCCTATGAACACAATTTTTTCTTCATAACCATATCATAAAACTAAGCATGAGAAAAACACCTTACAGTTTGTTCAAGAAAGGCTCAATACATTTCTTGGCCTGGTTGAAATTATTCTCACTGACTGAAAAGCATAACTTTGCAATGGACAGAGAAAACCACCTGTAACCGTATAAAATCAGAATACTGCTAATCGTGCCTAATTCCCTTCTTGCTGAAAGTGGATTCTGTGGATTTTTCTAAGACTCTTGTAAATAATAAGAGTGATATGATTGCCCTCAAATGTACGCATGAACGAAAAATGTTCACTCACATGAAAACAATTTTCCTTGTGAGTTCATTTCGTAAATGTTAAAATAGGATAAAAATTGCAAAACTCATCTCAAAAATTCAAACAATTTTTTAACACACAATCTTTTGCAAAGCTGTTCTAATTCACTAACCAATAATAATAAACGTTTAACAGAAAATTCATTATATTCAATAATTAGAAGTATTTACCCACTATAATGTACACCTAGCCTTTTGAACCAACTTATATCTATTGATACCATCGAATCCCCTATTGTAGAGTGCTTAACTCCTAAATTCCTGATTTATTCTAGAAAATGTTAGTATATAAGTTTTGGGGAATATATTAAACCATACAATCTCCAATTTTTTGATACAAAGACTGTTTAAGTGCGTATCTTTCAACTGGAGAATAAAATTTTGAATTACCGTCCTTCTGAAATCTATGAGATGTAATAAATAGTCATTGTATTCATGAAATTAATAACTTCCCTTGATGGATCACAATAGTCAATGAAGTATTGATTCATTTACCAGAGTTCTGATGTCAAATGTCTTACTAGTGTCCAGTTGAAGAGTATTTTAAGTATGTTTCAGGAAACGTAATACTTATTTTACCTAATTTTAACTATTCAATTACTCACTTTGCAGTATAACTACCTTAAGTTCGAATACAACAAAAGGAGTTTCTTCCATACATCTCGCATGCATTACCAAAAGTTGGAAGGTTCTCTTTCATGTTTCAGATGAACACATTTCTACTTAACGCTGCTAAACAGAGCATTTGTACTCCATTGTAGGATATACCATCCACAGGTTATGATCGTTGGTTCAAATTAGAGGGTCGGTCGAATCGTTCAAGAGTTCAAGGTGAAATTCATTTGGCACTTAGTTTAAGTGCACAATCGGATGTGAGTGAATTTGAAAGTGATAAGACCGTTGGAATCCAAGAACACATTCAATTATATTATTTATTCATGCTTCATCAAATAAAGCAGGAAAATGTGAGTACTTATAAATTTTTTTTAAAATTCATATTTTTAGAGATGTAGTAAATGTATTTTTATTGATTTTCTTCTGTTATACTCAATGATTATCCCATTTTGAAACAGTAATTTCATACAGAATGTAGTGTACACGTTACTATGTTACAATACATCTCATACGAGAAAAGAATTTGGGCACTGTGGCAGGGTATAGTTCCACCTCAGAGTGACGTTATTTGACAAAACACAGTGATACAGTATTATTTGCTAACGGTGGTGTTTCGAGCACAATTTATTGCTCATGATCTTATCAAAGCATTCACATATTGTTCAAATATCATCCATACATTTACATAAGCTCTTATCCTTTGATTTTATTGGCAGTGATACTTTCCACATTTCTGATATCGTTGTTGGGTCATTCCTATTGCGCATGTTAGGTGTAGATACTACAAACAAGCATTTAGTCATCAGACTCTTCCACAACCTACCTATACTACTTTTTTGAATTGTAACTGTGCCCCGCCTTATTGTGTGATTGTGAATTAACGCATGCATTACGACTGCTCAATTTCCCTCTAAGGTGGAAGTCCTTTTTGGTTCATCATTTTACCCTTAGCTATGCTTCCATAACTTAACTGACTCATCTTTTTTATCAAATAAAATTACTTAGGATGGAATAATAACAAATTCGATATTTTTTCAAACGAAATGAGGAGAAACAACAACGACAATAACATTGAAATCGTTTAACTGATTTAACGCGGGTCATTTGATGTGTATTTGTATGCTTCATTGCACGCTGCCATTCATTATGATATTTTCTTTGGAAATAATGAAAACTGATAGGTTGAAATATTTAAAATCTAGTGAGAATAACACGTTTTGAGGATACCTTTGATTGACTGAAGCAGAAACGAAAGAACCAACTCAGAATTATGTGTCCCATAAAAAGGAGTATTGTGGTGGCTCGAAATTCAGGTGGTCGTAAATAAATCATACTTTACAAATTTTCATGTTCAAAGTTAAGTGTTTGCACATACCGTTTAAATTTGTACTGGTTCACCAGAGACTAACAGAGGTAATTACAAATACTGTGTGCCACCTCGCTGTGTTCGCTAAGTAAATGTGCCCTTATTACAAACTTAAGGGTTGCTTTATTCCCTTTAAGCTGAGCTTGGACAGCTTCAGCTCATGTGGTGGTATAGAATATGTAATACTGTTATATGCTTTTAAAAGACTTTGTAGATAATATCACCGTAAAATAAATAGATTATCTTATCTGGCAAAAACTTTTCTTCAATTTCTACATGACAAATCATCATCCAACAGAAAATACAGGGACATTTAACTGTCTACCTCAACTTCAACATCTCTGAAAGGAATTTTTAGCATCTGCAGTGAAGTAATTTGGAAGGTACTTCAACACTACGAAGTGCCAAGAAGATTCATTAACTTCACTCGAAAGTTATACAATGATGGAACCTCATTCCAAGTTATTCATAAAGGAAAGTTCACCGAAGCATTTGATTTCAAAAAAATGAATAAGGGCAGGCTTTTTCTTATCACCAAAAATCTTCCTGAATTTCCTGGTAAGGATCAAACGATAGACAGTGAGGGATGAGAATACAAAAATACGTCCAACTGATACAAAGATGCAAGAAGGTCTGGATTCTGTGGATAATTTATGTCATATGCTACAAAGACTCGAAGACATTCAAGCAGAAGCAAACATGTTGATGAAGAGGCGGCGGAAACACTTCTTCGGGTGAACATAAAAATGACAGATGTGATGAAGATACTAGACCGCCAATGACTATAGTCTCCATAGCTCATCTAACAAACATCGTCTTGACTACAGGCGGCGCGGATGAGGTTTTAGAGGCGCGATCTGAACATCAATATAGGTGCTGATTACTATAAAGTAAGTGTGGAGATATACAGCACGCAACAGAAGAAACAACGTCAGAATTTTTAACTTTTATATCAAATTAAGTACTTCTACATAGTTCATTGGCTCCATACGTGCTTCATCGAAACCATTTACAATAGTCTACCGCAGCCTTTCATCAACACTGAGGACTGGAAGATTGAAAAATATAGGTACACAGCAGGGGACTCTAGCAGGCAGTAAACGAACCAAGAACCTATTGACCAACAAGTATGCGGCTTACACGCTGAGAAGTGTGTGAAGTGAAATGACACAGTGTGGAGGCCTTCTAACGGATTTGGACGGCTTATAAAAGCTATTAGCTCAAAATGCACTAAACAGATGTATATTTCAGAAAAAATTTTAATTTGTATCCGCGAAAATGTCCTGGGGGTTAAAATAATCGTTTAAAATTTTGTGATGATGGTTTACGCAATCACATTTATTTTAATTGTGACAATACTTGGAGTAAAATTACTTCTTTTGATTATATCAGTCGTCGACAGATTGTATGAAGAGATTTACGAGTGGACATTTTATTCTAAATGGAGATATTTTAAGTTCGTTCCCTCTATTTAGTAAAGCATTCCAGACTGTTGTTACTTCTGTGAGGTACAACTGTTACACCTACCTGGAATCTTCACTTTCTTCCTTTTACCTAATCAGGCTTAAAATGCATACATTGTTTGAAATTAAGGTTTTTTATTCTATGTGTCTGCAGACAACGTTGGATCTTATTGTCCTAATTTCTTGCACTCTGGTCTTCATTTAGTTGACATTGAAAATGTTAGTTAGACAACTGCTGTCGATGTAACAGTGGATGATGTTTAAAAGTGATATGAAAATCTGGTTCGATTTTTATCTAGTGCAATTTCAGCTGACGAGTGTATGTAAATACTTCATGGGAGTGGCTAACATGTTTACTTTAGGGAAGGAAATAAGCGTACAAATTTGAAATACAAACCAGCACTTGAAAAACTGGTTAGAATCATTAAAAGTAGCTTTGATATACCTCGATATACTGTATAGATAAATTGCGGAAGGCAGTGTAAGCGAACCTGAAATGACTACCATGAAACATTAGTAAAGAAAGTTGAATCAGTTTTTCAACTGAATGGAAATAACGTAGATAAAATTTAAAACATCATGTCGTGAATTGATTGAATCGGTTGTTCACAAATAAGTTGGTATAATTTTTGAAGATTTATACTGATCATCCTGGAGATAATCAAACAAGCACGGGGTGAAAAAAGGCGATCAGAACAGGCTGGATTCAGGAGAAACAAGTCATGAATTGATCAGATTGCCACATTACGGATCATCATTGAACAAAGCCTGGAATGGCAGTCACCTCTCTATCTCAACTTCATCGACTTTGAAAGGGCCTTCGACAGCATCGATCGAGAGGTGATTTGGCAACTACTTCGCTACTACGGGGTGCCGCCGACAATTATACATCTCATCCAGCAGTTGTATGACAACGCTGCATGCCAAGTAATCCACAACGGGAAGCTCACGGAACCCTTCGAAGTGAGTACAGGAATAAGACAAGGCTGCCTACTATCACCAGTGATTTTCCTGATTGCAGTAGACTGGATAATGAGGAAACAGGCATAAAATGGACACACACAAAAACTTGGAGGATCTAGACTTCGCCGCTGATATATGTCTGATTTCCCACAAACTGGAAGTTGTACAAGCGAAAAGCAACAAGTTGGCAGAAGAAGCACTCGGAGAAGATAGGACTTCAGGTGAACATAGAGAAAACAGACGTGGTGAAGATCCCTGGGCAACACCAACAGCAACAATAGCAGCAAACAACAATCAGCATAAATGGAAGGAACCTGAAGGAAACAACCTCCTTTACCCACCTGGGAAGCATCGTTTCAACTACAGGCGGACGGAACTGACGAGGATATCAAAGCAAGAATCGGAAAAGCAAGACAAGCTTTCACTACTCTCAAGTCTGTGTGGAGGTCAACAACCCTCAGCATCAAAAATAAGATCCGGATTTTCAACTCCAATGTGAAGTCAGTCAGAGCTACTATACGGATCAGAGACTTGTACTGCGCGTCATAAAGAGCATCTCAAACAAACTACATACCTTCATCAACAGTTCTCTTCGCTCAATACTCGAGATCACATGGCCAGAATAGATCAACAACAGGGATCTCTGGGAGCAAACCAACCAGGAACCGATTGTGAAACAAATATGCAAGAAGAAATGGAGATGGATTGGCCATACATACTCTGAGGAAACCGTCAGGTAACATCACTAGACAAGCCATAGCTCGAGTGGAACCCGAAAGGGAAGCGGCGAGTTGGTCGTCAGTGCAAGGGTGACTTGGGGTAGGTCATGTGAGGAGGAGGATATGAAAGCATATGGGTAGACTTGGAGCGGGGTGAAGACTCTAGCAGAGAACCGAACGCAATGGAGACGCATGGCTGAAGCCCTATATTCCCCTAGGAATTAAAGGAAAAAGTAATAATTAATATATCGAAAAATACCTTTTTTTCGTATGCAGAAGCTTAATTTAATTTTTCCTTTAAATTCAAAGGTTTTCTGTCAATCTACAACTCAAGACTCAATATGACTGCAGTAATCACAACTCTACTAATTCTTGTCATAGTTATAATAAGTGTAGTCAGCCCACATTCAGGCATTTAATAGGCATTTAATTAATACGAAACGTTATCAGACATAAGCATCAAATTTTCCTTAATCATTTCAGAATAATACTGTGAATAAGGGATATTTTTAAGGTAACCATAAATACACCTTTAAAACACGCAATGTCACATTGACATGTGTTAATTTCAATTAATTTTACTGGATGAGACTGGTCCGTCTGTCTATTATAAAATTACCTCTCTGTACTGGTTTACACGGGAGTTATTATATTCATATTAAATGTCTGCTTAATATAACTAGTTTTCTTAAAAAGATGTCTTACATATCAGGCAACAAACCTCAGCTATATGAGGGTGAGTGACACTAACCATTTGGCTAGGTCGAAGCAGGTTAAAAGGAGACTGGGACACGAGATGAAAGTCGAGTAAATAAGATAACAAGCCTCATCACGTAGGAAAATATTAATGACTAAGTGATGGTTTGTGTAAAATGTTTGCTTACAAGCATACTGTTGTATACAGTCGACTTCCTAGGTTGCTAGATATAGCTTTACTCCCTCCAAAATATAGAAATTTAGCTAGATATTCTACCCACCTGTAACCTGACTACTGGGCAGTATCATCAGACCTTACACATTAGCCTTGGCTCATACCCTGGTACATGAAAAATGTATTCAAGAAAACTGAGTTTGAAATAAACCTGTCTAATATGGAATTACGTTATGACATATTGTCAAATCACACTCTTACATCACTAATTATATCTATTGTGTTATTGTTTTTAAAGATGCCAAAAATAACTATTTAGGCCTCATGTATCCTCTATCTTCAAAAATATTATCTAGGTATATCTGATTTCTACTGAAATGTCTACGTGCTCTCAAACCGAGCATACATCTTATAAAGTGTCAAAGACCTATTAATATGGGTTTAAAACTTGGGCACTGTAGTAGTAAGTAATTCCACATTAATTTGTTTATTAGATATATCACACAGTGTGAAACAGTATTAGTATTTACTGGATGACTCAGCTTCGAACAAAATTTATTATGGTTCATAATCATATCAATTATAATCACACAACTTCGAAACTTGAGTTTTATAGTTTTCTTTGTTCTCTCCTATTTGTCGTCGTCAGGGTAGTAGAATTTTCCAGATATCTGGGACAGGTGCTGAATCATTCCTATTACATGTATTTTCAGTTGATTCGATAAACAAAGCTTACTTAGCGTAATAGTTTGAAACAACTACACTGCTGAAATATTCTAATTTCATTCATATTTTTTACTGTGAATTAAAAGAATATGTGAACATGGGTTGTTTTTAGTTGTCCAGAAACAAGAGTTTGAAGACAGTACGTACAAAGTTGACGCGATATATATATATATATACGTATATCTTAAATTTATTGACACAGAATCTTATTATTACTATTATTAACATATGATAATAATGCATAATTATGCATATGAGGGATGTGCTTGCAGTTATTACATTTTTTCATTGATATTTCCGCTATTATTATTATTATCACTACTTGGATTAAAGCCATATCTCTTCCTTCCTTTCCTTGAAAAGAGAAAGTATGATTATAAATCTGTGTTTACTTTCAGTAGAAAGCAACAGTCTCATAACTTTTTGTCATTATTGTTCAAATGGTCAGTGTAAGAGCTTGTTATATGAAGGACATTTCATTTCATATTAATTAGAACAAAAGTTACAAAAAAGTGTGAATTAATTACTACGAAGAATTAAAAAACTTATACCCAGTTGAAGGAATGCTGACAACTCGGTAAGAAGATTCATCTACAAAAAGCCCACATGGAACAGACAGTTTATCAACTTTCAAAGTTGTGTGCCTGTAAGCAGAAACGAAAACCCGATATAAACTCTGTCCTCGAGGATCCGCAAGATTTGCACTGAGAGGTCAACTGAAGAAGAATTGAGAAATTTCCCAGGGACGCTAACAGAAAATGGATTCCCACTCAGATTCATAGACAAGAATCTAAAACCAAAGAAAATACCTGAAAAGGTTCAACTCACCCCCAAAAAGATGCAGATACTGAACCCCGAAGTTAAAAGTGATAACGAAGCAGAACTTCTCCGTAGACGGCTTCCGAAGTCTCTCTCAGTAAAACATAATTCACCGCCAGACTACGAGTAACATTTTCCTGCACGGAACTATTCAACCAGCACGTGAAAGACAAGCTGTCACATTGGGCCACTTCAACATGCATATACCAGTTCACTTGCTCATGTGGAGCCGAATACATTGGCCGTACCATGCGTCTGTTTGTAAAACGTGCTCGAGAACACTATCCGGCATGGTAAGCATAGGAATAACGTAAAGGTGTATACAGTTCAGTAACAGAACATCTGGTAATTTCAAAACATTAAGCTCCATTTGAAAAGTCCATCATATTCGTATTTAAGATCCCATCAAACCTACCAAAGGGAGTGAAATCAAGACATTTAGCAATAGCAGAGTCACTGGCAACCTAAAATCCCAAGCTCACTTTATTTGATCAAAAGAAATACGTCCAACAGTTTTCCATACTGTGGCCATCATGAAAAGTCAGTCCCACCAATAATGATTATCTAATTATCTTTCTTGTCCAACCTTCCTGTTTTTTCCTGTTATTTTTGCACTTTTAATTTCTATCTGCATGACTAGATTTGTTTGCTGTTTTTTATTTTTATGTGTCTGAACTTCATACCTGATTTGTTAATACTAAGTCCTTAATTTGTAATCATACAAACTGACGACTTTTCCAGTAATGATAATCTTATTATGTCTTTTCTACCCGATCTTCCTGATTATTACACTTCGTAATTTTATCAGTTTAACCTTTGACCGGAAATGACTCCGGAACTTTCTCATCCATTTACTAAAATGTACAGCCTAGTTGATGACTTAGTCGAAAGGAAAATTTCCTTCTCTGCAAGCGTCTTTTTAATATTACCAAGAAGTAAAGGACTTATGTTCCAAGTTTTAAGTTCCAACAGAAACAAAGCGAGCAAGTCGTGAAGAAAAGGTCAATTATGGTATGTATGCATTAAGCATTCACTTCTCTATTCTGATTCTTTTTTGCTGTTAACTAGAGCAAACTCTGAACTTTGAATATTTGAATGACACTACATTTGAAAATAAGTATTACATTTTTTCTCAGTTGAGTAAGTGGTTGTGCTGAATATTTGATTAGGCATGTACAGTAATACTTGTTACCATGTTACTAGTCCAACTTGAAGAGCATGTTGCTTATCTCTTACATTCATAAATTCTATTTCCTAGTTACATTTAGTAAAGTGTGAAAACTTTACCCTTCCCACTTTTTGGTTTGCTTGTATTCAACTGAAATAACTGGTTTCTAGTGCGTGGTGAATGGAATGAAACACGCATCATAGATTCCAGTGCTAGTCACCACTTAATCCGCAACTACTGTAAATGTTCACTCCATATTAAGTGGATTTCACTGAATTCAGTGATACACTCCCAAAATTATACGTGCTGATGAATTATCCTAAACAATTTTGAACTCTAGAAATATAGTAATCACTCTTTTTTCTGATAGTAAATTAATTTCTCACCTTAATTAGTCACTGTTGTCCCAAAAGTGAGTTTTGATCTTATGCTTTTATTACTTCATTGAAGAGATTTTTGTTGATAAGATGTTTTCAAATATTAAAACGTCCCCATTGTTAAAATTAGAACAAGATATGTAAGCTAACAAATTTTTTGAATTACATCATCTTGAGGCCTCACTTTAATTTCCATATTTTTATGTATAAAAAATTTAACCAATGACGATGGGTCAAAAATAATAATAATAGTAATTATAATATTTAATAAGTGTTAAATGTTTCGAACGTCAGTAATAATGATGATTATAATGATAGCAAAAATAATGATAACAAGGTTAATGTTAACGACAGTTCTATAAGTTTATGCAGGTGGTGATAAGAATAATAAAGGCAGTAACATGAGTATATACAGACAATTCACTAAATAAATACAGTCAAAACATGTTCACTTATGAAGAAAAACTTGATTTGAGATTACACTTTCTTGATGTCCAGTTGGGAAGAAGAGAGAATGGGTTGCTCAGTGGATAGAAACGCTGCTTAGCTGTGCCAATTTTGTGTGTATCTACAAATTTGATTGCCTCGGTGAAGAGAGCTATTTAGGACGAACAAATAGAAAGCTCAGCAAACGTATTTAATGAGCATCTTCCTTCATGGCTCGCAAAAGGCCCAATAAAATCTATAAGAAGTTCTATTTTGACTCATTTGATTTACAGCGGTCACCAAGTGTATAGAAGAAGTGACTTCAGGGTTATCTACCACATTCCATTGAATCTTTTCAACGGAACTCGAACTCGCCTTTTACACATAGCCGAAGCTATGGGAATTCAAGAGAGCTATACTAGTCTTTGCATACAAAAGAAGTTTGTTCTCCCTTTGTCTCTGCCTTGCTTGCCTAGGTAAAGTTTAATTAAACCCCTCCCACCCTTCCCTATTTTCCATTTTCTTCGTACTTTTATGATATCTATTTAAACTCTGATTATCTGTCCACTTCACCTTTAGTATTACGCAACTTTCAAGATTTGAGCTAATTTATTTATTGAATTTTCTGTATAAACTTTATTATCATTATAGTCAACGTTATTACTAACATTCAAAGCATTCAACACTTATTATTGCTATTATTATTACTGACCCACTGTCATTGGTTAAATGTTTTATATATAAAGCTATGTAAATTAGAGTAAAGCTTGAAGAAGATAAAATACCTAGCATGATATACAAATTTCTTATTTATGAATAAATCCTCGTTAAAATAGATTGCTGATATGCCCCAGCAACACACTTGAAGAACGAATACCCATAAAATATGTTGGATATGGAAAAAGGATCAACTTTCTTATTGTCTTTTAAACTTTCATCACTTTGTAGAAGTCACAGCGGCAATAATAAATAAGTGCGTTAATGTATGTAGTTTAATACTGTTTCCTTAGAAAATTACTGGATCTGAGATCATATTACAATATCGACGTCATTAAATAACTCCACTTCTACTTTATATGTATTCAGATAAATATTCACAAACAGCACAAAAGGTTTACCAAATCAGATAGTGCATACCTTTAAATACTGAATAACCTGCTAATTTGATGGCACATTTATTCCTTATAACTATTCATTAAAATCGCCGTTAGTTATGATGTGAATTTATTAAAAGTTAACTTTCCAGTTTGTAGGAATTTGATTTGCCTCAAGCTTGACTACGGGCTCATATCAGCTATAGGAACATTGAAAGCCAGGGAGTAGTGGACAGCTATCTCGTCCTAGTTTGACACTCATCGGTAGTACGCTGATAACACTGACTAGAGGTCACACTAAAATCGCGAAGTGATAGAATTTAGAATTCTTCGGCTGGCCACTGAGTCGGACCCCAGTAGATGAATGGTCTCCGAGCTTGCTTTGTAACTGGAAGGTCCCGGGTCCTAACCCTAATGGGTGCGTACTGCTGATGAGTCTCAAACTAGAAAGAAGAGGCTGTTGAATACTCCCTTGTTTTTCAGTGGTTCTCTAACTGATGTTAATCCATGGTCAAACTAGAAAAAGAGTTAATTTGTTTATTATAATGCTTAAAGAGTTCACTGTAGTATAGTGTAACCATGTTTGTCTGAGATAAGAAAAAGTATTGGCATGAAGAATGACATTTTTTGCTTCCAGATCTTGTGTCTTATTTGGAGTCGTTAAAAAATAACAGTATACAGTAATTGCATAAACATACATCAATCCAAATTGCATGAGCATTTGACAGTTGGTTTGAGCGATATTAAGAAGTGTAGACTGTCTGGTATGGGCTCATGGAATGCTAAAATCCAATGGCTCGGGACAAGCGGTAATATGGCTCAGAACCGTTTTCAGTGAACCAGACGCATTCACTCTTTGTTGTTTCCAAGATCTATTAAATGCTCATGTTTTCCAACTTCTCTATCCATTTCTGTCGATTGTAGTTCGTTCGAATCTGTTTCTTCTCTCTTCCCTACCTGTTTGTGCCATGTGGAGTGTGGTGACATGAACTGCTGCGTGTCTGTGCAGAGTTCTGTGTTGAAACTCAGTCAGTCATTCAGAGAGGAAAATACGCTAAGAAACTAGACCAATATATCATTCAGTGATGTGAAGACATTTAATAGGGTAAAATTTTTTTTCCTTCACGTTTCCCAGTGGAACATAGGGCTTCAAACTAGTGGCTTGAAGTTTCTGTAGCAGTGTTTATTTTACAGGATGGGGTTGCTAGCCTCATGCCCAACCTTTCCTCTATACCAGCTTTATTACTGGCTTCGCGAGGTAAAGGAGTGCGTCGGCCAGGGATCGAACCCCGGACCATGTGCATGGTCGGAGAGCGTCCATAGTGAGTATCTTGTATTACACCTTTCCTATGATCTTCAAAATGTTTTCATTCATGTTTGTGAATTTTTTTTTTGAATTAGACTACTGGAATTTCATGGGATGGTAATATAGCTGATGAAGGCGAAATAATTCTCCACCAGCATGCTATTCAGAATGGACTGTCAGAAATTCAAGTTTCAATGAGGTAAGTGAATATTCATTCGATGGGTAAATAATTAACACTTTTGAGAATGCTTATAATCTAGAAAACAAACACTGGAGACATTTTCTCTAGTAATCGATTTATTCGGGATTGTTTAAATAGCACTAGGGAATGTAAAGAATGTTGACTTAAACTTGTTTCACCAAATAGATAAAACCTACCCCAGCATCTTAGTTTGTGGACTCTGAAGTCAACTAACTGTTTACACATCAATACTGTAACATGACATTTATCTGTGAACTGTTATAGAGGTTACAGTCAGTAATTTTATCAAAATGAAGAACGTTTTTGAGAAAATTCCTTAGAATAGGGCTATGGAGAAATAGTTGTAAATACACAAATATTGCATAGCAGCCGTTTCTATTGTTGTTTCAGCTTTAAGTTATTGACAGTAGCAAGGAATAATTTCTTACAGAACATTCACATTTCTGTAAAAAAACAGATCAGGAATATTGTGGCAACCAAGTGAATTTAACTTTCACACCTGAATGAATGCCTAGGATGCATGTTCATCATGTACAGTTGCTTAACTATATAACTTAATGCACAGCATTTTTATCAAATATTATTAATATCTTGAGATGAGGCAGGCTGTTCTGCGGTAATGTTCAATATTTGAACTTTTCATAAACCTCTCATGGCCAAAAAAAGGTGACTATAACAAAGCCTGCTTCAGGAACAACATACTTCGCTGCATTTACATTTGTGTAGAGTGTTTGCCGCCCCTGGATGTTATTCGATTTTGGCTGAAGACAATACATCCACCGTATTTTGATGTTTTAACCATCAGCATGTGATCTTTGTCAGTAGTCTTTTCCCGCATTAGTGATTTAACCGAATGCGTTTTCGTCAGATGACTATTTCATAATAGTTCTTAGTCTGGGTCGCTTTCACAGTCCTGTTGAACACTATTTAAGTGCAGTACCATGATTTAAGGGACTCGCTGGATAATTTTTAGAATCTTTGTTTTTCCAATCAACTTCGTGAATGTACTCCTTCATGTGTGTTAATGTTTAATGCCATATTTAGAGACATGAACGGATATCAAAATATCATAAACAAAATTGTACGAACTATGAACAAAATTTGACTACACACTTACAGTTATTGGTCTCCAAACGTACACACAGTAAATAGTGTGTACGTTTGCATCGGATATTTTTAGTGATTACATTCGACTAAAGTTTATGGTCTGTGCTAACTCAATATGAAAAAAATGTTAGTATCTGCGGTATACAGGGGTGTGTGTATGTTTGCACGAGGGAACAGTCGTAAATCATTTGTTAGCCTTCCCATAAGAAGACAGAGACAATCGGGAATTTAGATCAAGTGTGACTGATTAGTGATACATATTCATTTTTATTTATTAATCAAGACTTGCCGTGCGTAGGCTAACATCACACCTACACGCGTGTTCAAGTTTTTGGATGCGCCCATATATGTAGGGATTCTGCAGTCAGTCTTTCATTATGCGAACCAAAACTTACATGTTCATTTTATTTGTAACTTGTAATTTGAAACAGTATTTACCTTTCATCAGTCAGTCTAATTTTGGCTGTCTGAATAGTCATTACTGTCACTTTGGTGTTTATCAGAATTTATCGGCTAGTAGCCAGTCAAGATGCCGAAGTGTTTTAGTTCACTAACATGTTTTCATTCAAAGTGCAGTCTTAGGTTAGTTCATAGTAGGCAAGAAGCAATTACTATTACAGTTTTATTGTAAAGGTTTTGTTCGACCACTGAGAAATCCAGTTGAATTAGAAAAGCTTGAAAAATCATCAACCACATGTCTACACGCTATAGAATTTTGTCACAAAATTGATTTCGACAATACTGAAATAATCCAGAAAAATTTCAGAAATCACAAAGTACGTCTAATATCAGAAGCACTTATTATCAAATGAAATCTAAATTGTCTAAATATAAATGATGGACTTAAACAGAATTTGACTTGGTTACAACTTGGTTACGCCCATGAAATGACAAAACCAACACGAATGCGATAATTAGTTTCATCACGTAAACACACTCTGCTTTTATAATTTTGTCATTATTATTCCCTTGGCTTCCAAGTGGAACATAGGGCTTCAACAACACAACTCCACTTTCTCCTATTTTCTGCTCTCCTCTTCAGCTGGGTCCACGATTGCCCATTATCTCTCTTCTCTTCTTCGCACTATCTCCTCCATGTTACCATAGGTTGACTCACTCGTCGTTTCCCATTTGGATTCCACTCGAGCGATGGTCTGCTTTGTGCGCGATGTCATTCGACGGTGTCGTCAATGTTTGCCCGATCCATCTCCATTTTCTCCTTCATATTTTCTAGCAATCGGCTCTCGCCTGTTGGTTTGTTGCCAAAAAGAGTTTTTTGTTGCTAATTCTTTCTGACAGGCAATTTGATCTTCAGTATTGAGCCAGCGAAGGCAGCTGTTAGCAAAAGTCTGTAGGTTATTGGAGATCCTTTACGTGACCCTTATAGAAGAACAGACGGACTTAACAGTTGTGCTGAAAATATGAATCTTCTTCTTTATGACGACTGACTGCAGAAGATTTCCGAATTGGCTTCATGTTGATGAAGGTTTATTTCGCCTTTGAGATTCTGGCCTGTTTTGACATCTTCACTCATCCCGCTGTAGTTGAAAAAATGCTTCCTAACCGGATAAGTGAAGGAAGTAACCTCTTTCAGGATTCTCCCGTTGATGGTGATTGGTGCTGTTTGTTGTTGTTTGTTGGTTAGTTGGTTATCTTCATCACCTCCGTCTTCTCTATGTTCACCTAGAAGGAGTCGCGTTATCGCTGCCAGACAGCCTCTTCAGCCAGTTTGGCGACTCTCGCCTTAAAATCTTCGAATTTGTGTCAAATTAGACATAAACCATCCACAAAGTTCTGATTTTCTTAAGTCATCTTATCGGTCCAACGTATTTGATTCTCCTCGCTCCCGACATTCTAACGTATAATTCAGTCCACCACAATTAGACATACCATCGATGATAATAGGCAGCCAGCTTGTTTTACTCCTGTATTCACTTAGAACGCCTCGATGAGCTTTCCGTTGTGGACCACCTGACACTTGGCATTATTATAGAGCCAGCTGTTGAATGAGGTAGACAGAGACTTGGGCACTGCCCGCCGTAGGGTTGAAGTAGTTTCCAAACTACTTCCCAGTCAACGCTGTGGAAGGCCTTTTCGAAGTCGATGAAGTTGAGATAGAATGAGGTTTGACTGCCATTCTATGCTTTGTTAGATGACGGTGCGTAGAGTTGCGATTTGTTCAGAACATGATTTGCCGATCACTTATAAATTTTTACGCTTATCAAATTCAACAGTCTATACCTGGTTCTGTAAACTTTGTTTTGATACCAGGGTAGATTTACTATTGAATGGAGGATTTCATCATGAGCTGACATCAGATGTACTATTAACTCTCATATTTGGTTTAGTGATCTTCATTGTTATTTTACCCTTCTATATGTCCTTTTAACTTGACCTAAGTCTATTTTCTCACCTTTTAACTCTTTGTTATCTTTATTAACTGGACAACTGGACAACACAAAAATCACCCCATGCTGATGAACGATGATTAAGTTGTTATATATAAGCTGAGGCTTTGTAAATTCTAGTTTAATGATATTTTGGTAAAGCTATTATCAGCATTTAATCGCATAACGCCAGTAAAACCAATATCGTTTTGTTTCTCATTTATTGGGAAATACGAAAACGTTTCTGCCCATTTCCCTTATTTTTCAAATTGTTAAAGGTAAACTTGGTTTGGACATAAATTACAGTTTTAGTGAATCAATTTATACTCTCCCAATACTTGCAACGTAAGTGTTTAAGACTAGTATGAAGTGCTTCCGCCTAGATCAGTGAAGTTAAAAACAGATTTTAAAACACTTTGACGCCAACAGAAGGTGAATAACTCGACGCCGTAATGAGTAATACTTAAATTGATTTTATCAATGTTTAATGCTGTTAGTTAAAACATAGAAAACAACGTCAGGGGAGTTTAGATGTGGGTTTTGCAGTAAATATTCAGAGCTACCAAGTCCAGTGATATGTATGAGCACTTTCTTCATTCCATTTAAAATATCTGTTTAGCAACAGACTCACTAACTCTAATGTGTACGTTTATTTTAATTAATAGTCAGTGGATTGCACTAACGCGTTTAAACTGTTCCACGTCTATCAATCAAGTTATACTTTTACACACGTTCAAACGTTTATTATCTTTATGGTCAGACAAGTCACTAACCAGAGAAGAGGTGAGAAACTGTTTATTATTTTTCCCCTTATATATTATGCTGAAATATATTTTATTAAATCAAAAAGAAATATCAAACAAATGTAAGCAGTTAAGAAGATTGTCAAAAACGAGGTTACTAATAATTTAAATCTCATTTAAACAACAGATGGTAGGAATATGTAGCGAGAGCTTATGGCATCAGAAAAGAAACTGCCAACTGAGATGGCAACATGTAAAAAGTGGACACCGTAGTGGTGGTTAACTGCATATCAATTTGTTTATTAAATACATCACACAATAAAAGAGTACTATTTATAAACTATTTAATTAACTTCCTGGAATAATTTGAGCGCCAAGAAAGTCGGTAGCACAGCGGTTAGGACACTCGCCGACCATGCACATGGTTTGGGGTTCAATCCCCTGCCAACGCACACCTGATATCTATGGTCAGCCTACAAAATTTGGGCTACCGATATCACTTGCTGAAAATTCCATACTTGTAACAAAAATACTGTGTGGTTTCAAGCTATAATAAAAAAAGTCAGATTGATTCATTATAAATTATTTAAATTAATCCCAGCGTGTTTAAGAAAGTCAAAACAAGATTTTCTTAAACACGCTGGGATTAATTTAAATAATTTATAATGTATTTCATTAACTGTTTTGCCGTGAAGAATAAATTGTTTTCTAGATTTCATCCAAGAGGGCAGAGATATGTTTCACAGAGACTAACGATGGAGTTCAGCACGTTTGTTTCGCCTTGGGTCTACTTGTATTCCACAGACTGTTTGCGTTTCTTCTCGTAATTCAGACTTAGCGCGTAACACATTCCAGTGAACAAATAACGTGAAGTAACTATCCTGATATATTTATTTGGAAGTGCATTGCATATATATGTAGAACATAGGTGTATCACATCCTCAAAAAAATAAAACAACTCTAAATACGGACAATTTATGCAGTAAATTACCAGTTAAAAGATGTTAACAATTGAACGTTTAATACTTCACATCTTCCGGTAGAACCTTACGAAATTGTCTAGGCAAACGTTTCTCGCTAATTGGTGTTTAATCTTAATTAAATTAAATAACTTCGTGTAGGAATGTTATTACATTTGAAAGTTTCCGATTTGTAAGTGCGAGTGCTAATCTTCATAGAGGGGAAAATTCTCTGAGATGCGATAAACACTGTTATTGATTTTGTTTTATTATGAGGTGATAACTGACATATGATTTTACATATTACAGAGGTAAAGCGACTTTCATCAGAAGTTTCGTAGTGAACAATACTTAAGCTGCTTTAATTAAGCTTAATCCATTGATATGACATGAGAAACAATTTAACTTTACTGATACTGTTTTACTTTACAGCTAAATTATCTGTCAGACTCATTCAAAACATTTACTGAACATTCTCTGGTTTTAATGTGTCGTTCACACCTAGTCTTCCATAATATTCAGTCTGAAAAGCTATTGGATCTCAACCATCTACTTGAGTAAGTCAAACAACTTTTGAACGTATATATATGTATAGTAAGTGTTTCTGATTAAGTGTGAAAACTTAACCGTCACTTTTTTCATCAAACAGTGACTGGTTAGCCTGTCTCTGTTTTGGAGGAGACTAATGATAAACTATGTATGACCCAGGTTTCTATCTCGTTAATAATATGGATTTCTTGAGGATACAAAATTTTCCTGAAGCCATTTTCAGCGTTGCTGGTAGCGATTTATGTTTTATTTCCTAGCAAACAGCAGTAGTCAGCTATTTCACTCTACTGGATAAATGATAGGTGTTTGTCGACCGACAATCTGAATTAAATCGCTCCAATAATTTTCATTTTCAGACAAGTATAAAGACAGTCTGAAACATAAAAGGTGGATTAGTCTTCATTAGTTATTTATGTTTTGATTTCTGCTACATTTTTTTGAATTAAAAAATACATGTAAAAGGTATACTCTTTGTTTTAGATTTTGTTTAAAAGGGGTAGATATGAAAAGTATGTGATGCCGTTCCTTATTGTTTCTCAAAAAGTAATGTCGAATTCTACATCATAGACGGGATAATATATTAATGGCATCAATGAATATAGGGTTTAGTGATCTAATAACAGCGTTTTGGGAAATGGATTTAACACGATGGTATATTACACGAGTCTTTACGTTTCACTCGTGTAGAGGTATTTCTCTTATTCCTACTCTTGAATTAACTAATATTGATTAGTTATGTTGTGGTTCATAAAGGAGTGTCTAGACGACTTCAGAAAGTGAATTTACTCTTTTGTGTTTAAGTTTATTCTGTTGATCAATCTTTTTTCGATACTACAAGAATGGGCTCCCACAGCTGATGTCGATTCAGCTGCTACTTAGTAGCGAAAATCCCTTATGTTCCTTAATCTCAAAAATGTTCACTTTTATTATGGATAAAATTTTATTTTGATAAAATCACACAATGTTATACAGTATTATTTACTGATGATGTTTTGAGCACAAATTATTGCTCAAAATCATAACAAAGTACTCACTGAAGCCGGGAAATTATCACAGGTAAGGAAGGAGTTTCGAGAAATTGGACAACTCCGCTGATGTCACACAAATATTCCGCTATTCTGTGAATGTCACGTGCAGTCATGTGTATGTACGTTGATGCTGATTAGGAGCAATAATTAGTGCTCGAAACATCATCAGTAAATATTACTGTATAGCACTGTATAACTTTATCAAAATAAAATTTTATCCATACTGGAATTATACTTTGCCACACTGCCCAAATTTTATTCTTATATCAGTAATGTTCAATTTTAACCGTGTGGCGTTTTCACCAAAAAACTTTTCAGTAATGAACAGGTGATAAATTCCAAAGCTAGAGGATATTATTTAATTTTTTTTATTTGTCACTAGATAAAGTTGTCTTTATTTTTTGTATTTTAAAGGTGTTTATGTATGTTGCATAACTCACGCCTGTTTCAGTTCAGTTCGCCCTTTTCAAATTCCCTGCAGAAACAATTCATGACATCATTTAAGGTAGAAATAACAAGTTGTGAAAGGACAGATATTTGTCCAGTGTTTCGATGTTGTCACTATCCCCTAGATGTTGTCCTGTTACGTGTGAAAACATAAGAAACACTTCTGTAGATATGTGTTAGTTATTCAAATGATTTTTTGCCCTATCTAAAATCTAAAATACCTGGAAAAAGAACAATAAAATCGAATCTAGCCTACCTCGAATTTTATAGAAAAATCGCTTTGGTGTCTGTGTCTTACACATATAAAAAGAACTATTTGTTAACCTTGATAAGTTTCTCTCTATCTTTATCGAACAAATTTATGAGTTAACAATAAGCGTCTGAAGAACGTTAACAAAAGAAACAGTTAAAGCATAATTGTTAAGCATATATTAATTGACTTTTCCAATGGATTAACATACAAGCAGTGAATACAGTTATAAAAAAATACTGTAGCAGTAAAATATAAATATTTTGTAAAGCAGAAATAAAATAATTGTTGTACTCATCTGATACTTCTACAGTCGAAAGGAATTTATATTGAAACCAACTTGAAACTTGGTCAAATTCTTACTAAAGTTTAGCCTCAAGGTTAGAGGTCATGATCATTAGAATCACCCAAGTGAAATTTTACAGTAGTCATTGTTCGACCACGTGTAGCATGTATCACTATTTATGGGAGATAAGCACTTGTCGGAAATCCGACGGTTTTCGATACTATTCAACTGATTTGCATAATGAGAGGAAAAGATGTAACTAAGTCCTGTCAAAATTATCTTACCTTAGAGTATGTAGGTCTTCTAGCGTTTCAGTGGTTTACTTAACAGCGTTTGGTTTGAGATAAGGTGCTGGTAAAAATAAGGGAAATCTTGACAAGGCCTTTAAATTATGAAAATTGAGACCACTACTTGCTTAGAAGCACATGTTTCAATGTAGGAATATATTCAAGCATGGGATATAATTTCCATAAAAAGCACGTTAATAATACAAAACAAAATGGTTGAATGATACTACAAGACAAACTGTAAAATATCTTCAAACGAAATCCTCTTACATATATATGCCACATAAAATATATAATGCATGTCTTTGTCGCAGGCTGTGTTGTGTCTTCTTACAAACCTGAGTTACTTAACAATAACTGACCTGAATTTTAATTACCTCTAGGAATTCGTTCTCACACGTTATGAAAATCACAAGATTGCAGCTATGGGAAGAAATGACGTAAGTTCTCCTATAAGTAGATAGTATAACTAAATATGCGTTTTTATAATTATTATTCATAAATAAAATAATCTCAGTAATCTTCAAAGTGTTACTAAAACTTAGAAATGAGTTCATACAAATATAAAATACTGAAAAAAAATGAATTAGAGATATTGTCCTGTCGTCCATGTGCTTCTTATATGCAAATTTCTTTATTCATTATAAACAGAAATTAGAGATATGCCTGATGGGGATTTCTTACCACGTTGTTAATCGTTTGAATGTTCTCCTAATGACATTATTGGTTTTTTAGTTCCACCCTTATCTGTTGACGGGATTCAAACTGCGAATAATACACGTAAACAGTGTAAAACAATCCTGCTTGTAACAAAAAACGTTGAAATATCAATTTCCATCGACAATTTTTCGCATTCTGTAAATAAAAATGTGACATTACATTATAATACTAAAGAATTCTTACATTTGAACGACAGAGCTGTTATTCATCCGACATTAACGTCTGCTGTTTTTTGTGACCATCACTCTACTTATCTGGTAGTTGTATAGATGAAGGCATTTGCATCATCGATATCTTGGTGTGCAGAAATTAATGCTGATATAATCAAAGGCTCAAAGAGCTGCCCTAGTTGTCAGAATTAAACATCTTAGATTAGTTCATTTGATATAACGCATTTTTTTCCTTCACGTTCCCAGTGGAACATAGGGCTTCAAGCTAGTGGCTTGAAGTTTCTGTAGCAGTACTTATTTTACAGGACAGGGTTGCTAGCCTTATGCCCAACCTTTCCTCTTCGCTAGCATTATTTCTGGCTTAGCGAGGTAAGGGAGTGCGTCGGCCGGGAATCGAACCTCGGACCATGTGCCTGCTCGGCGAGCGTCCTAACCGCTATGCCACCGACGCCAGTGTAACGCATAGTGATATTTTATTATTAACTGGATGACGCTTTCATCACAGTTTACTGCTTTTAATCATATGAATGTATTAACGTGGCCTCATAATTTGCTTTGTATGTTTTGTTTCCCCTCCCTCTTGTCTATAACAGTCCGTTATATTTGTTTCATAGTTAGCCAATAGTGAAAGTCAGATTTATGCCCACATAGGCATGGTTAATTTAGTTAAAATGTGATTCCTTTTGTATATAAGTTTAAGGATCTTACAGAGAGTCTGACTACTCACCTACGTTTGACATGTTAATTTAACTATATTATCGATATTAGATTTGACAGACGTAGGGATTTCTGTAAAATATGAAGTAATAAAACTACGTGTGGTTAATATACGCTTATCACTCTGATAGTCTGCACTCGAGTTTGTCGTGGGAAAGGAGAATAATAATAATACTTGATAGCTCATATCATTCCACATAATCTTAACAGTTATTGCAAAACTATTGCCTATTGGTTTGGTTACTTCAGTTCACCTTCGATATCCATATTCCTTTGATATTTTGATTATCAAAGTATTTCTACTATTTTTTATAGAAATTAGAATTGGAACCTCATGAAATAACACAATTGATAATGTTAATGAAGTTAATGATCAAAGATTTACAACAATGTAGGGAAGTTTATTTGCCAATCATCAAAACGTAAGAACAGTATATTTTGTTAATTTATTGTGATTTTATTTTAATCGAAAGGAAATGTAATATTGAGCCCGTTTTTAATCGAATAATGTCACATCATTGTTTGAAATCAGATGTATGATAAAGTTAGTCACATTTTCTGTGAGCTCGGATGGCAGGAATGATCATTTTCTGATGCTCGCTAGTGACTTGCTACAGGTTGGAGCTTCCTGGAGTTCTAGTGAGAAGTCGTGACCAGTGAGGTCCAATTAAATGTCACGTGTGTGGATGGATGTCCCACCAACGACAATGGTTGGGGTCACACTAAAATCACGAATTGGTAGAAATTAGAATTCATGAGCCATTGAATCGGGTCCCAGTGGCTGAATGGTATGCGAACTTGCCTTGTAACCGGAAGGTCCTGGGTTCGAGCACCTATGGTGAGTGCGTACTGCCGATGATTCCCAACTGGGATGAAACAGCAGCTGTCCAGTACTCCCTGGTTTTCAATGGTTCTCTAACTGATATCAGTCCGTGATCAACTCGTAAAAAGGAATGGTCATTAAAAATAATACTGGTAAATGGTTACGTAAACCTGTAGTGCCCTTTAAAAAATGCGTGGTGTGCCAAAAATTTTGCTGCCAAGTCTCGGCAGTTATCAAGTTGATTTAGTTCGGAATCAGTAACTACTTACCACTTTGGTTTAGATCCTTCATCCTAATGTGTATGAATAATTAATCTAAGTGTAGAACTTGGGCAATGTAGTAGACTGTAATTCCATATTAGTTAAGTTCATTTGAAATGACACAGTGATTCAATATTAATAAATGGATGACGTTTTGAACACAAATTATTGCTGATAATCATTTCAAAAGTCCTTGTAAGCATTATTGACTGTAAGTCACAGACTTGGCTGAAAATAGCTATCTGCTGATCTCCACCTACCTGGTGCCATATATACGATAGACTGTTATGATCAGTTAGCCTTTGACAAAAATCGTCAGTCAGTTAACCGTGTAGTTAGTTTTTGGAATTATTTGTTTAGTGCAGCCTAGAAATAAATGAGGAGAAGAAATGATAAACACAACGCAGTTATTTAGATAAATTCAAAAATATTGATTTATGTTTTCGAATGGTGAGATTCTAGTCATTTACACTATCAGAACCTGATATTTTCAAGTTCTACTTTTTGTTTTAAAAAAAACACCTTTTTAATAAGTTCTTGTTCACAGAATTGATTTTAGGCAATAATCTTTTTCGTAACGAATAACAGGTTATGTTTATCAGTGTCATTTACATGAATAAATGTTGGACAGACTAATTTGTCATCTTTCAACAGCATTTAGAACTTTACAGTGTTCAGTTCGTAGCTCCGTTTTGTCGCATTTAGTTGACAGTGGTTATGTTGGGGAGAAAACGAAGACTTTCAAGGTAATTTGTCGCATTCAGAAGATGTTCGAACAGCAATTAGCCCTCCCTTGGACTAGTCAGCCATAGCCAACTGATGACTTCTCCACCACCCCTTACTGATATTTTCAACCCATCTCTTATCATCCCTCCGTCTTATGACATCTTCATTAAAACGCAGTTTATTCTCTTCCCGTACAGCCTAGCATTACTTAATCGGTCCATTTGTTTCACTTAACCTTTATCGATTACTTCTACCTGAACTTTGTTTGTCTAATCATGCTGTTTTTCATCAGCATTCGCAAATCGCCTCACTTTTTTCATCCTTGTTCTTGATAGAACCATTATTATTATTATTATTATTATGACTAATTGCACCATTTGTATGCACAGTCTTATTATCCTATTGGCGAAACACCGTGTCTGGTTTACGCTTGAATATTTTCAAGTATTTGGTTTTGTAGGGATATTTGGTTCGATTGGTTGGAGGATTTCATCATGATCTGACATTAGTTACAGAACCATTGGAAAACATGGGAGTACTGGACAGCTGTTTCGTCCCAGTTTGGGACCCTTCAGTAGTAGTAGTAGACATCCAGCGGGGTTTGAATCCAGGATGTTCTGGTTAAAAGGTGAGCTGGTAGACCATTAAGCCACTGGGTTCAGATACAATGGCCTACGAATTGGTAGAATTTAGAATTTGAATATTTATTTGTAAAGTTATGTGTATTAGAGTTAAGCTTGATGAGATCTAACCGCCAACAGTGTTGTCCGCTTAAATGTGTTGATTGTTTTATTCCTCTTTGTAGACACCTCGATCTCAACGCCTTCACATATATGTATAAATTCTATGCGCATTCAGTGAGTTCAGTAGAATAAACACATTTTTATTTCATTTATTTTAAGTTCAGTTATGTTCGGTAATTTGTTGATAATGAATCATCGAAAATTATTGATCAAATTATTTATGCATACTTGTTCAGTGTATTCGTCATAATTCGTCAGCTGTCCGAAGGCTAATGCTCTGTAAATTATAATACTTGGGACTAGACTCCATACACAGTGAAATATCATTTCATTTCAATAATATATGCGTACAATTTGGATACTGTGATAATATGTAATTCTGCATGATTTCGCTTATTGGATATATATATATATTCTGTTCAAAACGTTATCTGGTAAATACACCAATGTAGGATTTACTCCAAAAGTTTGAGGAATCTGCATAAAGTATGAGTCGCTTTATTATTTAGAATTAGCTAGTATAAACACTTAATGTAAATAAAAATGAAGTGATGAGGAGAGGTAATTCAAGTGGAACGTGATGTGTATTAGCGTAATTGATTTCCGACATTCCGATTACACGCGTACTTCTCGTATATATATAGAAAGCAAAAGAGCATAAAGGATTACAATATAAGTGAATTTGTTTACAGGTCAAGAGGTATGGAAACGACGTTAGAATAGGAGGTAGGAAGTAAAGGGGGGGTGAATGTATTATTAAGTTTAACCACGGTTCTAAAATTGCATTATCAAAGCAAGTTCAGAGTAATAAGAAATAACTTTTGAAAACGAACAGGTTTTAGCCTTTTCATGGCCAGGGCTTGATTGAATTAAGGTATCTGTCCCAAACCTGTTTCATATATGGGTATAAACGTACTTCTGAAATCAGTCTTGGGTATCCATTCTCAGGGTTAATTGCATCCGAAGATTTTATTTTTTCCCGCAGCTACTTTGGAATTTTTTCTGTAGCCCTGACCTGAAGAAACCGACAGGTCCTCCCTGTGTATGTCTGACCTCGACATACATGTGTATTGTGACATCCCACTGTGTTTACTAAATTACATAAGTGTGTGTGGTCACACTTACACAGAGAGGACACATCGATGTCTGCAGGTTACTGTTGTAGGACACATTCTAAATTGGCTACAAGTAGATTAGATACGCAATTTTACATTAGGACCTGTTTTTTCAACAGAAGAAATCTGCTGTAGTGTCCTGCATGATGCGGTGTTAGTTGTCACCAGACTTCGTCTACCTGAGATTTTAGTATTCAGAGATTATGCATACTTAATTCAAAGATCATAATTAAAAATAAAATACTCAAAATGTGCTATTTAAATTCTCAATAATTTTTTTTAGTTACATCAAGATTACATAAGGACAGATGTTCTACAGTATCTCACACAGCCAGTCACCAGTCAAGAATCCGGAACAAAATGCACTTTATCCAATAGGAAGCAATCTTCAGGAAAGACAATGGATTTGAAAATGTTGTTTGTTCTTTACTTACTACTTAAAAAATTCGAAAACATGTTGGATATTACAACGGAAATGAAGTAAGAATGACAGGATATTATCATTTTATTCTTTTTCGTGACTTGTATGACACCTGAATATCAATGACATGGATGGGTGAACTTTTCTCTACGTTTTTTTTGGGTTTTTAGTGGAAAAAAGGGCTTTGAACTTTCAAATTTCAGTACTGGTGATGTTGTTTTCACGGGATGGGATTGCCACCCTGATTCCCAGCCTCGCTTTTTTCCCCGAATTACTACTGGCTAGCAGCTAGGCAGGATTTAGGAATGCATGCACGGAGAATCGTACTCAAACCATGTTCGTCGCCGGAGAGCTTCCTATCATGGAGGCACCAGTGATAATGTCAAGCATAATTTATGAGATCTTCCAATGGTATCAATACATAAATGCAAGACACTGGAGAGTGGAATCGTTGGCAGTAGGAAAATAGTTCAGTACATGGCATTTGACACTGGTGACTTTATATATGCATTTAGCCAGCAAAGACCAAGTGTCTCCACAAGCACGTACTCTAACTGGTATGGGGTAACAAAAATTTCGGACTATTGTTCCATTATGTATGTCCAAACCAAGTTCAATTTTAACGGTTTGAAAAAATTTGGGCATTGGGTATATGATATTCATTATAATAAAGGTTTTTGTATTTCCCAATGAGTGAAAAACAAAACGATATTGTTTTTGCTGACGTTTCGCTATTTAATGCTAATAGCTTTATCAAAGTATTATTAAACCGGAATTTACAAAATCTCAACATATATATAACAAACAGCTAGGGGGTGAGAAAATAGACATAGGTCAAGTTAAAGGGACATATTGAAAGTAAAAATAGCGATGAAGATAACTAAACTAAATTGTTCCATTATTATTATTCCCTTGGGTTCCCAAGGGAACAGCACGCCTCCACTTTGTCGTATTTTCTATAGTCCTCTTAGGCTGACCCAACAACTGCCCATAGGCTCTCATCTCTTTCTCACATAATCTCGTCTGCGACCTCTTCGGGCCCATATAGAAGAACTGACTTCATATTTGTGTTGAAAATACCAATCATCTTCTTTATACCGACTGACTCTAGAAGATTTCCAAACTGGCTTCATGTTGATGAAAGCATATCTCGCCTTTCAGATACCGGCCTGTTTTGACATCTTCACCCGTTCCGACTACCTGTGGTTGAAACACTGCTACCTAGCCGGATAAGTGGATGAGGTAACCTCAGTTAAATCTCTGCCGTTGAAGGTGATTGGTGCGGGTCGTTGTCGTTGCTGTTGCTGTTGATTGATTTGGCATCTCCATCACCTCCATCTTCTCTATGTTCACATAGAAAGAGTCGTGTTATCGCTGCCAGCCAGGCTCTTCAGCCAGTTTATTGGCTTTTGCCTGCAAGTTTCCAAGTTTGTGTGGAATTAGACACAAATCATCCGCAAAAGTGTAGGTCTCCTAGAGTGTTCTTATCGGTCCAGCGTATTCTTGTCTTCTCACTCGCCACAGTCTTCCGCGTAACTCAGTCTACCTTAATTGAGAATGCCGTTCATTATAGTTTGTAGCTGTATCTAACCGATGTCTTCACTTTAAAGGCCTTGCCGAATTTTCCATTTTGGGCCACCTGACAAATAGAATTGTCATGTAGCTATTGCATTAGATTGATGAAGATTTTGGCCACGCCATAGTGTTAAAGTTGTTCCCAGATTACTTCTCGGTCAACGATATCCAAGGCCTTTTCTAAGTCAAAGAAGTTGAGGTAGAGAGAGGTTTGACTGCCATTCTATACTTTGTTCAATGATAATGCGTAAAAATTGCAATTTGATCGGCACACGATTTGCGTTTCCTTAATCCAGCTTGTTCCATATGGGAGGCGGAGTTTTGCATCCAGTGCATCCTTCATTCTTCCCAGGATGATGGGACTCAGTATTTTTCTTGGTGTGGACAAGAGCATTATTCCGCTCCAGTTCTCGCAGAGGTGTAAGTCACCCTTTTCTGGTGGCTTCACAAGGTATTCATTGTTCCAATCAGTTGGTACCTTCCTTTCCTCCCAAACCTTTTGCAATAGTGGCATATCCGCCGCTGTTTCTGGATCCATTTCCAGTGCTTCCGAAGGAATTCATTCCGGCCCTCAGTAGCCTAACTGCATTGACGACTTCTGCTCTTGTTGAAGGATTGGTGTCCATTAGCAGTTCTGAGGCTGCTGTCAGTATTTCTGGATGAGGTGCAAGTGATGATTAATTCAAGATTCCTTTGAAGTGATCAGCACATTTTTGTTTGTTTGTCCATAATGTGCTTTATTTATTATGTGAATCTCAAAAGGGCAGAACGTTTTCAGCGACTGAAAGTTGTTGATGAGTTTCTGAGAACAATCGTTTAACTCACTGAATCAAAGACCACATCAGATATTTAATAATATAGAATTGTAAATAAGTCACTTGGAAATTTCCAGGATTTTCAAAAATCCCCCAAATAATAAGTTTACTGCACTTCCTGATATCCTGAATGCTCTGAGCGTCACCAACTCAAAGGTGATAACTCAGTTCAACCAGCTTATCTCGATAGTCAGATCAAAATGTTGTTAAACTCAAAGGCCAGCGGACATTAAGTATAACACATGTCGCTCCTGTAAACAGCTTGTCAGAGTGAATGTGTATGAAAGGCAGTGCTTGCACACAAATAACTCGGAATACAAAAAGCGGTATTATACTGTGACTAGTTCCCTTACCAATCTGAGTGCATACTGAGAAAAACTTGATTCCTTAGATTAGTCAATGAGATTTCAATATTTTGCCAAGTTACTTGACCTTTTCCTCATAAAAGCATAAAATAAAACACAAAAATATCCAGTTCCATTAATCTAAAGATTATCATCACTATGGTAAGCACTGAAGACGAGCCCAAATAATAAAGAGTCTAACTGTTTAGGTCATTATATAGTAAAATGCATGTGATCCGTGTCTTTGATTGACTTGAACAGATTATGCAAAAGGAACGTGATTTTTAGTGTGTATTCACCTATCATCATCACCATAGTAACGATTATGTGTACTTTTCCCTATATCAGGCGCAAGCTGCTGATCAATGAATTTTTGTTGTATTTCTTTAGTAAATTTAAATACATGTTTACACCTTCATTGCTATACTACTTAAATATTTTTGAGCTGGAAATTAACTGAATTTCATCTTATAGAAAAGGAGAGAAGAAATATTCGCCTACAAAAGCTGATATTATGCGCCTGTTTTCTGTAAAACTGTATTTAACACAAATAAATAACACTGAAATGTATAAATAAATGATTATTTTTTAAATAAAATTGATGAAGTAAAGTGGTTTAAGTAAATATTTAACTGAAGCAAACTATAATACCTGTAGCTTAATGAAGTGTTTTAAGATGATCTACTTGATTTCACATTAGTCTTTATCATTGATAACCACCTAGGCGGCTGTTGGAAATTGTGTACCAAAGGCAATTTTGTTTCAAGTATTGGTTTATGTAGGGATTTAGTTTGACTGGTTGGAGGATTTCATCATGAGCTGACATGAGTTAGAGAACCATTGGAAAACATGGGAGTACTGGACAGCTGTTTCGTCCTAGTTCGAGACTCTTCAGAAGTATGCACTCACCACAGGGATTTGAACCTAAGACGTTCTGGTTGCAAGGCGAGCTCGTAGACCATTAAGCCACTGGGACGCAATCCAATAGTCAGTCCATGAATTCTAACTTCTGCCAATTCATGTCAGCTCATGATGAAATCCTCCAATCAATGTGGTTGCACTTAATCACATTAAAAATCGACTATAAAGTGAAAAATCAATTTCCTATACGTGTAGGGCTGTTATTTGACTCTAGTAAATTACATCTACAAAGATAACTAAGTCAGTATTAGAATAATCATTGCCATCTTTCCTCTGTAAAGATTTGTCTACAAGATTGGCATGTTGAGTAACTGGAGACTAGTGAACTGGTGGATGTATAATAAATCTTTTGACATTTAGCCTTGCTGGTCAACTTTACTAACATTCAAGTCATTAGTGCTTGTGAGTTTGGAGACACAAACTAAGTCTACAGAGTTAATACATTTCAGTAGGCAGTTACTATTCTGCTTTCATTATTTTCATTTTGTAAACTAGGTGTAGCTAAATATATTTGGTAGGAGATGACAATAGAAATTAAAAGAGTGACTAATAATCTTAACAGAATTTATTCTAGCATATGTTTTTATAAGGAAACTTCCTGTACTTACTACTTTTAATCAACACATGACTGTGACTTTGCTCAACCATGGCGTATTATTATTATTATTATTGGGTGAAAAGCGGTATTCCGTTAAGTAAACATAAACAACAGTTGTTTATTTGTGTTGCTTAATATTTTGTTGTTTGGTTTTGTTATCTGCTTTGCATAGGGAACAAAAGAAATCAAGGAATTTCGATTGGTATACATGGTTTAAACCGGTGCTTTCATACTGGATTCAGCAGAATAATTTCCAGCTCTCGGCCAGTATCGATAATGATATTCAGAATGACCAGGTTTGTTGGCTAATTAATCTTATCTCCGTATGCCTTAAAAAAGTGTTATTTTCTCAGTCATTTTACACAACCGATTAATTCTATATTGTCATATATAGGCGAACATATATAGCAGAATGTTTTGAATTTTACAATTAGTTTTGAAGAGATATTGAACATTTCATCCTGTTATTGAATTTAAAACTTAAAAGCAGTACGCAGTAAGTTTAAACTCTTTTCATAACTACTACTTGACAGTAAGTAAACGTTTTCACATGAACAGGATATTTATGACGCATGTGTCAAGTATTTGAAGGACATCGAAGCAGTGAATTGATAATAGTGTTAGGAATTCGGATCGTATTCTTTGTGCTGAGTTTTGTAGATCCTCTCACCTATTCAGAGTAATCAACGCCTGCCTTGTTTTCTCAGACTTTACTGGCTCTGAACTACTCACCCGTGCTGTTTGAAGTTAGGATGTTGCTGCTCACATTTTAACAAGGACGATTTCTTTCAGATTCACATCTAAATTGTAGTGATTGTTTTATGTCAGTAGGTTATCATCATCACCTCTGTCTTCTCTGCTTTTATGCAAAGTTCCATCTTCGTTGAATTCTCAACCTTCTTCTTCGTCTTGCTTGTATATCTTAGATTTTGTGCGAAAAGTCCTCGGTGAACTTTTCTTTGTGACTTGCTTGGAATGCGAAATCATGATATAGTTGCCTGGTCAGATTTTCGAATACTTGAGGTACTCCGTAGTGTTGTGGCAGTTACCAACTTAATTCGTGGTCTACTTTGTTAAAGACGATAAATTTGAGGTGCATAGGTGACTGCTATTCTAGGGTCACTTGTATGGTAATGCACGGTGTTGCCATTTGGTTGACTCATTAATTGATCTGCTGAATGTAGCCTGCTGCGGATGAGGCCTTACACACAATTCTACAGAAAAATATCGAACAAGTTCTTGCATGCCCTTAATTTACACTCTTTATGCAGTTTGACAAGACAGTTTTTTCCAGTCTATAACTAACTTTTTTTCCTTCTACATCTTCTTCAGTAGTGGCGTCAGCACGCATGCTGAGGTTTATTGACCCTTTTTCAGCGCCTATGGGGAATTCCATTCGGTACTGCTGGTTTTCCGGCTCTCAGTAACTTTATCGTTGTAGTGAAGCACTCACTGTCCTACCGCTTCTTTCTGTTTAACTTGTCTATACAGCCTTCTATCCACGACGACTTCAGAAAATTCCAGCATTCCTACAAATAAGTTTTACTGATGTTGCTTAGCATCTCCGACTTATTCCTGATGACTGAATTGAAGGTGTTCTTTATTGCTCTTTCATCTCCTCAGGGTTGAAAATGAAGTGTGGTATATCGAGGGCTTACAACCAGATTCCAATGGTTCCTTGAATAGTGATGTGAGACTACAAGAATAAAACTTATTTACTTAAAGCTTGAAATGTAGTTTTACTATTAGTGAAATTTTCACAGCATTTATTTCAGATACAATTATTTGCGCCTTGTGGCTAAGTTTAGTCGAAAAGTTGCTTTTTCACTTCATCTGACCTTCTTCGTGTCAGGAATTTTTGGTACAACTAACTAGTGAATTGGAACAGATGCAACTGCTTTCCATTATCCAAAGGTTCTAGAACTTAAACATCAGGGACCGACGAAAGGAACTCATTAGTTAAATGCCAGCAGTAATTACTGGATGAATACTCATTTTGTCTGAATTAGTGACGTCAGTTATACGGATAAGATAGTCAAAGCAACACTTCCCACGTACAGATAAACAGTTCAGTTCTACTAAACTGATTCCCTAACAAATTTGTTCCTCATGTTCCTTTCTTTTAAAGTATTATTATTATTGTTCCCTTAGGTTCCTAGTGGAACATAGGGCTTCAACTGCACGTCTCCACTTGCTTCTGTCTTCTGCTGTATTTTTCACCTGCATCCATGTTAGTCCACACTGTTTCAACTCTTCTTCACACGATCTCCTCCATGTCACCCTTGGACCTCCCACTCACCGCTTCCCTTTCAGGTTCCAATCGAGCTATAGCCTGACGCGCGATGTCACCCAACGGCCTCCTCAGCGAGTGTCCAATCCATCTCCACTTTCTCCTGCATATTTGTTGAGCAATTGATTCTTGTTTCGTTCGTCCCCATAGTTTTTTGTTGGTGATTCTTTCCGGCCATCTGATCTTGAGTATAGAGCGAAGACAGTTGTTGATAAAGGTCTGCAACCTGTTGGAAATATTCTTGGTGACCCGCCAAGTTTCTGATCCGTATAGAAGAACTGACTGACTTGACGTTTGTATTGAAAATCCGAATTTTGTTGTTGATGCTGAGTTGAGTGACGAAGATTTCCAGATTGGTTTCAGGTTGATGAATGTGTTTCTCGCCTTCCCGATTCTCGATTTGACATCCTAGTCCGTTCCTCCTGTAGTTGAGACAATGCTCCCTAGATAAGTGAAAGAAGTGACCTCTTTCAAATCCCTCCCGTTGATGATGATTGGCACTGGATGTTGCTGTTGTTGTTGTTGGTTGGTTATTTTCATAATCTCCGTCTTGTCTGTGTTCACATGGAGTCCTGTCTTTGCTGCTTCTTCGACCAGTTTGTCGGTTTTCGCTTGTAAGTCTTCGATTTTGTGTGATATCAAACATAAATCCAGATCTTCTAGATTCCTCACATCGGTCCAAGATATCCCTGTTTTTTAAAGTATGGTGAAAGATATACTTTCCTCATGAATTTTTTTTTGAAATGCTTGGAACAATATAAGGAATATATTTAATATGAACTAGAGAACGAATTCTTTTCTTGAACAAAACAAAAATACTTCCTACACGTTTAAAGTGGCCGACGAATTAAAACAATTAACTATGCATAAGTTAGCCTAACTAAGGTTCTGCTGACTGGAGTCAATTCATTGCAGTAGGATTAAACTCCATCCGTGTAAAACACTCATTTCTCTATGATAATATAATATTCATTCAATAAACATATCATCTGCTTTTGATTTATCTGTTCTCTGTTAAAAATGATAATAAATCACCAAAAGAAAATAAAAATGACTTTATTAATTGTAAATAATAATAATAATAGACCGTAGTGAATAGGTTGCTAGCCTGTTTATACAAAATACAAAACGTTGAATGACGCCCTAGTAGTAGTAGTAGTAATTATATGGCTTACGGTCAACTGGAATTTATAATTAGCTCTTTTGTTTTTACTTTCTATTTGTCAAATTTTACAATGTTGATGAATGAAAAATCAACTAAAAACACTGGTCAAGTATTGATATAATCTCAGAAATCCAAGCTGTTGTGTTTTATGTAGTATTAGTAGTAGTAAAATTCATAGAAACGTTTTCTAAACACAAATACAGTATAGAGCTGATGACATAAAGTTCATGATGAGCAGAACGGATATTAACTTTACAGTTCCGTTTATTTATGTAGGTTGCTTATTTTTGTTTTTGTTTATGTAAAAAGAAATATAGATCATCGTACATATGTGTAAACTTCAATTTGTTGGCAAGTTAGTGAATATTTGTTTATTATTTGGTCATCATTAGCATTTCAGGTAAATAGAAAGGTAAACTTTTTATGTTTATTATTATTGGGTTCCGAGTGGAAGATACAGCTTCAACAACACACCTCCACTTCGGTTACAGGATTTAATCATAAGCTGACATTGGTTTAAGAACAACTGGAAAACCTGCAGAAGGTACTGGACAGCTGACTCGTAAGCCTAGTTTGGGACTCTTCAGCAGTACACACCCACTGGGGTTCGAATCCAGGACCTTCTGATTACAAGGTTAGCTCGTAGATAATTCAAACATTTGGACCTGATCTAACGGCCTATGAATTCCAACTTCTGCCAATTCACGACATAGCGCGATCACTAGCCAATGTCTTCGGCGAGTATTTGTCCTCATAATTGACCTGTTCTGCATCTCCACTTTGTTCTATATTCTGGTATCCTCTTCGACTGGGTTCACGATGTGCCACAATCTCTAGTCTCCTCCTGAAAACATCTCCGTGTCACCCCCGCATTGATGAAACACTCGTCATTTCCCATTCGGATTCTACTCCAGCGATGGTCTGCATTGTGCGAGATGTCATTCGACGGTCTACTCAGCATGTGCCCAATTCACCTCCACTCTCTCCTACATATTTCTTGAACGACAGGTTCTCGCTTGTTAGTCTGTTCCCATAGATTCCTGTTGTCATTTCTTTCTGACCGGTGATCTGATGTTCAATGTGGAGCTAGTAAAGTGGGCGGCTGTTGATAATATTCTGCAACCGGCTTTTGAAATTACGTTTCGTGATGCAGAAGACAAGTTTCTGACCCATATACAAGCACTGAGTGACTTGACATTGGTGTTGAAAATCCGAATCTTATTGTTTATAATGCAGAGTGACAGTAGAAGATTTCTGGACTGGTTTCAGATGGATGAGGGTGAATCTCGCCCTTTTGATTCTGGCTGTCTTTGATGTCTTCATCCATTCCGATGGCCTGTGGTTGAAACGATGCTTCCCAGTCGGATAAGTGAGGGGAATGAGTGACCCCTTTCAAGTTTATCCCGTTAATGGTGATTGATGTTTGTTGTTGGTTAGCTGGATGATTATTTTCGTCACCTCCATCTTCTCTTTGTTCACCTAGATTATTCTCTTTGTTGTTTCTTCAGCCACAACTATTTGTACACTTGGGACATATTTTGCCTTCAACTGATTGATCAGAAAACGAGTTCACTTAAAAGAATAATGTTTCTTATCTTAATAAAAATTTTTTCACGGCCATTACCCGAAATCTATTTCTGAAGTCCAGATGAATATCTAATACCAAATGATATTGTCTTTGTTATACTAAAGCGCTTCCTTTGAACCGAATAATTAAGAATTTAGATCATGGGTTTCTGTAGGCATTCGGAATAATTTGAATGCAGCTTTCATTGGAGGTCAACATTAGTTAGTCTTTCCCGTTAGTCTTTCCTGTTCTAAGTGACAGAGACAATGTTAAGCGCGAAACCTACGACTTGCTTTGTTGTTAATAACATAATTTTGGCTTTTTTATTTCTCTCTTATTTTGTATTCTATAGTGAACTCCTTCTCAAACATACTTAGCTACCTAAATTATTAACATTGGCTTACTTTTTGTACTTTACTCTATTCCTTCTTTTGTGTATCCACTGGTTCCGACTATATTAGCACTATGAGTAGTACAAAATTGTCCTGTCATTAACCATCATGTAATTATTAGTTTTGTGGTTGTTTTTTCGTATTTTTTAATTTTTTCGGCAATATTAAACTATCGTCACCACCTTAAAATATTTGGATTATGCAGGATTACTTACATTACTATTAAAAACACCGCATTAGACCTGTTAAAAAAAAACAACCCCGAAATGCTGTTTTTTATGATTGTTTAGAGTTGTTTCAACCAAATTAACTGATCAGCTTGGCGATAAACATTCTTAAATATCATTTCATAACTTCTTGTATAACTATAGCTTTACTATCACCATGCATAGTCATATCATAGCTTCCACTACCCAATACTGAGATATTATTATATGCTGTTTATTTTCCTTTCTACTTCTTGGTATTTTTTCGCACTTTTTTAATTATTTTGTGTTGTTCCTGTTTTTTGCTGTTGTTGTCTTTATATTTATTTTTTTTTGAAATACTCCTTTTAAATGTTTGATAAAATTAGATGCAAATATTGTAGATATGTGCTGAAAATTCCACACTGTACCACTAGTACTATTCTGGAATAAAGCAAATTATTATTATTATTAGTTAGAGATCATTGGAGATCAGGGAGCACTGGACACATATTTCGTCCTAGCTTGGGACTCTTCACAAGTTGAGACCCACGACCGCGCGATGAATTGATCCCAGGAACTTCAAGTCATGATACCAAGCTCGTTGACCACTCAGTTTCTTGCGTCATAACACAGTGACCAGTGTATTCTAATTCTGTCAATTTGGGAAATAGCCAATGATTCCAATGTCGTCGATGCCGGTTCGTAACGAAATATACATTCAGCTTAAGAATTTGACAAATGAACATATGTAAAAAAGAAATTTTTTAAGATATTTATCATCGTAGTTAAAAGTATTATTTAATTGGATTTACTAACAAAAGGTGAATTTTGAATAAAGTTAGTAATTTTATAGCATTATATGAAAGTTTGTTATAGTGATAAGGGTGAAGGTTAAAGACAAAGAGCATAGAAACCAAAAATTGTAAGGGTGTTCTGTGTAAACTTATTTACTAAAATCGAAGTTCTATCAGAGTACACATGGAAACTAAATGGAATTATATTTCATGGAGAAAAATGACTGAAAGTAGGAAAATATTTGAATGCCAAAACTGAAAGTAAACCAGGCGGGTAAAACTAACTGGATGGTAGATAGAGGGATTTAACAAGTTTCTTACCTATACTTCTTTATGAGCATAAAGGGTGCAGTGCAGATGAGTCTTTGGCACACTGTTTTGAATAGATTTCTTTCAAATTCGTAAATGACTATGAATAATGAATCGTTTGAAATTTAGCGACATATACTGATCTCGGACACAGTTTAAGCACTTCTGATCAAGCCACTGTGATACCTTTGCAGTCAGACTGGATAGCTTTCTCTAAGTCATTTCAAAAGAACACCGTCCACATAGGCAGATGGACCGGCATGCTCATATCGAGGTGATCAGTTGCAAATGTTTTCCCTTAATGTCACTTAATAGCGGTGAAAACTCCCTGGGTGGTTGAAAAGGAAGTTTACTTTGCATAAGTTGAGATTGTCCATTTTATGATGCTTGTCACCAAGTCATCTTCGAAGTTAAGGTTCGCGTAACACATCTTCTTGAAGGTCTAAACAGCATAATGTTGTATTATGAGTAACTTTTTTTATTCACTTTCGTTCCCAGTGGAACATATGGCTTGAAGCTAGAGCTTAGAAGTTTCAGTAGCTGTAGTGTTTTTACGAGATACAGTTGATAGCCTCATACCCAACCTTTCCTCTTTACCGGGCTTGTTACTGGCTAAGCGAAGTAAAGGTGTGCGTCAGCCGAAGATCGATCCTCAGAGCACTTGTGTGGTCGGCCAGTGTTCTACTACCAAACCAACGACGCAGATTAGGAGCAACTAGAAGCATCTAATTTCGAATAGAAATAATGGAAATCTACAGTTCAGATCTTATTGTTTCGTCTGATACGAACAATTAGGCTGCAAAGCTTTTAGTGTCTGTCTTGAAAACGTCATCCCTTGATGACCTTAAAAGTAACTGGTTCTCCTTAGAGCTCTTCTCGTCCTGGTATTAATAGTGATTATTATGTTGACCGAATATTTAACCTTACTCCCGTATAGGAGTTTCATAAATCAGGCTCATGTCAATACGTGACCAGGATTTTACGAATTATATGAGAGAACGCATACTATGTCTATTGAATGCTAATTTACGTTTATGGAATGTTATTTGCAGCTGATGTTGTACTTCTTACGGATGAAAGTTAGCTTTGTCCCCTTTAGTTGCTGTGTCATTTGAGAGACACAACATGAATTAAAGCTTCTGTACTTGTTTGTGGGGTATATTTATTTCAAGGGATTCTAGTATTATAACACTGATTTCGGAAATCTACTGTAGAAAAATCTACTCTGTAGTTTCAGAAGGTGGTTTTGTGTTTGTATGTTTATTAAACGGTACTAAGAAGTAAGCTTCCATTCAGCAGTCTGTCTGTGAAAATATTCATTCAGAAATTTCCACAATATTCGTAACACCACCGACCTTGCAGGAATGTTATTTGGCAGTAGGATATATATTCAACATCTCATTAGAAACAGGAGGCTATATCAACTTTAACTTCATTAAGAGCTCTATTATTCATGAGTTTGTTCTTTTCCATAGAAAACCTCTACTGCCTTTCATCTATATCCTACTGACGCAGATGTACTTTCATATCTTAACGATTTCCAAGAAAATATTCCGTCTTACCTTCTACATCAAGAAGTTGAAACATTCTAGTATAACCCAACCCTTACTCCTACAATTCGTTAATTCTCGCATTCTGCCTATTATTCTCTATTGTTCCCCCTTATTTTTTCCCGGGCTTCTTAAGAAAGACTATAACATATTACGCAGGATGTTAAATGTTGTCAGCAGGGTAAGCAACGTGCCACTTAACCAGCTTGTTAATATTCTGGTTGACAGGCATATGGACTCATGTGAAAAATGGGCCAAATCCATTTTATCTAACTCACACCATCCTCTTCACTCACAACTCTCCCCTTGCATCTCATCAGGTAAAACCAGAAGCCTATATAGAAAACTAAATGCTCGCACCAGCAAGTACAAAAACTCAACCATACCCTACTTAGCCCGTGTTTTATGTGATAAAGAAAGCATTAGGCGTGACACCTATAATTCTTTAAATAGTCAATAGAACAACTGGACCTCGTCTTTCCAACTCATATCATTTTAGGTACAAAATTTTCTTTCTTTCTTTTCCTTTACTTTCTCTCTCTCTTTTTCTTTCTTTCCGTTATATGGTGCTTTGTTTCTTTCTCTCGCTTACGCCTGTAAATATGATAGCACCTACTTTTCTAACACCTTCAAACACTGTTCAGCTTTACCTTTGCTACCGACATGCTAATGTGTTGTTGTAATAATGAACTGAGATTTCCTTAATCTATGTAGAATTCTATTTATTGATAATGTACTAACTGGATGCAATACTGTAGTAAAAGTGCTGAGAATTCCATTCTGTATCACATGTACTGTTTTGGAATAAAGCAAATTATTATTATTCATTGTTTATAATACAGAGTGATACCTGGATTAACCTCTGAAATTATCACACTATGAAATATTTGTGTCACCTTTACTTACGTCTTGAAACCTGATGTTGGTGAGCTTAGTTTAATAAGACTTAAGTATTGCCGTCCTCCAGATAGCCGCTTAAATTCCTGCCATTAACGCATCTACATGAGACGTTTCGTACAAAGCGGCTAGTTGCTAAACATGGTGCTTATGATTTTGCATAATGAATTTAAGGGATTTTTTGGAAAACTTTTAGGTTTTGGTAGTCTGTGCCTTCATCATAATTTTATCCCTCAGAAAACAGAACACCTCTTGGATTACTCAGAATAATATTTCTATTCGTGATTTGGATTCCAGCTGGAATGTTGGGCTTCAGGAGCACATCTCGATTTCACTCTGTTCCGTGTTATCATTTCTGGCTGGCTTAATCATTTCCTCCTTTCATGATCTTTTCCACACCAAACCCGTCACTTTCTACTGCGGTTCAAATCAAGAGTCTAGATAATTGTCACTCAGCGGTCTCTTCAGCTTATATCCTTTTGCGTATTTGTTTGTTAATAGATTGTTAGTTGGTTTATTGTCAGAGATCCCCGTTCTTGATATTCAGTATCAAGACATGACATTTGTTGATGAAAGTCTGCAGCCTGTTAGAAATGCTGTTCATGGCTTGATAAGCCTCTAAACAGTGTGGAAGCACTGGCTTACTATTAGTGTTGAAACCTTTTATATTTTCATATGATTTCCATGTTGTGAATGGCGTTAATTCGTCATTCGAATGACGGAATATCTCATATGTATGTAACGTATAAACCAACATTTTAATTTTTCTAGTATAATTCTAGATAACCACAGAGTTTCTGAGAGTTGCTGACTGATTTTTATGGCTTACAGCTGAACAGTTGCATCTCAAGATTATTTATTTGTGCCTTGTTGAATGAAAAAAAGCAACCTTACCCACTTACTGGTGATAATTTTGAGTTTGTCAAGAAACAGGTGTTTCCAAAGACTAGAGCAACAACTTTCTGTAACATCTTAGTCTCTCTCTCCTCTTACCTTATTGCTACTCATTGTAAAATAATATTTAGGTCAGCAGTTCTGTGTGATAAAGATTCCAGATTGTATAATACTGATGAGAATCAGGTGAGAACACACTGCTTTTTTGTTCGTTTTTCCACTATTCCAACAATATGGCGCTTAATACCATAACCAAACAGATTAAAAAAATAATTCATTATTCTTTCTACTATTCAATAACTTCACCTCTTGAATTTTCTTGTTAATCAGATGACCTGGAAGGATTAATTGAATTAGCACGAAGATTTCCCCACACAGCACTTGTAGATTTTATTTTTTTTAAGGAAAAAAGAGGATCAGGTTATTCTTTAGATGATTTCTTATGTTTTGCATTTCGGAGATTTCCAAAGTTCATCAGGGAAAAGAGTGTTTTCACAAAAGTAACATTTTTCAGATAAAACTAAAGAACATGTTTTACAGTCAATTAAAATCCACCAATTACGATTTAATTAGTGTTGACAGACTTTCATTATTTTTATTTCTTGTTGAGCACAAACATAAACAGAGAAGATTTAACATGTCATATGATACTTAAGAAAAGCAGTTTGCTAGTATTCGTGATTGTCATGTATTTTATACTATTCATAATTGTATCCTGTCTGTAGCCAGTGTATAACTAATGTAACCAACATAGCTGTAAATTTTCCAGCGGTGGCACAGCGGTTAGGACGTCTGCCAACCATGCACGTGGTCCGGGGTTCGATCCCAGGCCGACTCGCACCTGATATCAATGGTCAGCCTGCTAAATTCGGGCTACCGATATCACATGCTGAAAATTCCATAGTCGTACCAAAAATACTGTCAAGAATCAAGCTATAAAAAAATTAATTAGATTAAAGTATTTCAGATTCCAGAATAGTCATTGGATTAATAACTGGACAATTCTGTCAACTACCTAGCTACTCTTTGGCGAACAATTTGCATAACTTAATTTTCCTTTATGAAAACTACTCGTATAAATTACGAATTCGCAAATTGTAACTACCTCGCTGAAATTAGATTATATGCTAAAACACTTAGTATATATTAGAAAACAATTGATATTCAAGTGTTGGTTTGTAGGGATTTGATTGGTTACAGGATTTCATCATGAACTGAAGGTCCTGGGTTCGAATCCCGGTGGGAGCGTACTACTGAAGAGTTCCAAACTAGGATGAAACAGCTGTCCAGTACTCCCATGTTTTCCAATGGTTCTCTAACTAATGTCAGCTCATGATGAAATCCTGTAAGAAAACAATTGCTTTCTCTTCAGTTTCCATTTTAAATGCTTCAAACATCAGATAAATTTCTTGCTGAGTTATAAAAGTTCCTCCTGTTTCAAAATTTCTGGAGACACTTATTTAGCATTCTTCTGTATCATGAATTAAACCTAAGATATTGGTATAAATTCTTTTGCAAATTAATTAATGAAGACAGTTTGTTTAACTTAAAGAACACATTTGTAAATGTTCATCTGTCCATTATGTTGTCAATATATTGGTTTTAGTAATTAGTTCCAACAATATGAATACAAGATAAGAAAGCCATAATATAACGTAGAATAAATTGATAAGACATATATAAAACGTAGAAACTAGCGAAAATTTAAAGTGTTTGTCGTACGAAAATTAGGCATGTTTCGAATAGTGAGTATGGTTGGCAAAATCCCACTGAATAAAATAGAAGTAGGAAATACAGAGTGCGTTCTGAAGGGTTAGGCTGTGTATCTTTGCCTTGTATCATTTATTCATAGGCGCATTATGATAATGAAACCTTCTAGAGTTGAATACAATTTTGTAAGACTCATGATTAATCCAACACGTGGGCAGAAGGCAACTAAGTACTCTTCATGTGTGTTAGGCTCATTTGAGTTTATTTATTTATTCAATGTATTAAGCGGTGAAACAACACTGCATACATCATAGCGATTCTAAGGCGATGGGAATTCCTATGAACATGAAAAATGGCTTGTTCTAATTGTTCCACTGCATTATATAGTCGAATGATAAAGAAAACATGAAAATAAAGTTTCCTATTTCTCAAAGTCTATCATAAGCTATCAAATGCTTTAAATAATTTCGTTGAATTCAGAATAATAGAAGGGCTTTGATATCGACCTTATTAAACATTCCTAGGATGATACAATCGCAAAAACTGCTACAAAATTTATTTATTATGGAGAATCTACATTTCGAATGAATATTTGAAGGTTTATGAACGCTTCTCATGAGAACAATTTCCTACTTATAATAAATAAAGTAATAATGATAATAAAAGACAATTTTAACCTTATCAAATTTCTAACCCTTTCTTCCATTGTGCATTTGAGTACTACGTAAATTACAACTTGTATTTTTTTAAATTCTGAAACCACTTATGAGTAATGATATCAGTTATGTCACCCCCCACACCTATTACTCAGTTTGTTGAAATTTCAATTCACCTGGCAAGTGTGTATTTGCTAACTGAATTTGCACTAGAAACAAAAAACAATGTATCACAATGACTGCAGACCAAGTGGTGAAAGTAGTCATATCGACATATTAACAGAAAATCTACGTTAAATGGAACAATGCATTTCATCACTTCGATAACTTTATGCAACATACTGATCTGAGAATAGTTGTCATGATAAAACGACACTGATTTAAGATAAATTGAATATTCCCATAATTTATTCAGAACAAAATATTTAGAGCGAACAATTGTGGTTTCAGTAAATTCTTCTTCAGGCTCTACAATTATAAATCCATTAATTTAAACATACAATAGCCAGTAAAGGCAAATTAGAATCATATGAGAAAGTGTATTGTGGAACAAGTATAAGATGGGATGCAACAATAGTCAGATAGTTTTTTTAATATGCATGGTCAATGAGAACATGGGCCAAAATCAGATGAAGTAATTTAATTTAATGATGTGTACATATATATAAATATAGTCAACAGAAAATACAGGTTTCGAGAGTGTGTGTAATCAGGGTGTGTGAGACAATATGAAAATAAACCAACGAATGGGGCGGACTAGACATAAGTTCAAGCTTGAAAATAACGACAGTAAAATAATAACGACGATATGGTGTAAAATACAAGCACTATTGGTGAATGATTGTCAAATAATAATAATGAATATAATGAAGTGGAATGAATAGGATTTTGTAAATACGATAGCAAGTTAGAAAAGCACTACTTAAACCTAAGGTAATATATTCATAAGAAAGGTCATGAAATCATAAAAGTCGAAAATGAACGTTTGTCAATAAAACAGAGGAATAGAAGAAGAAGAAAAGAAAATTGTGAAAGGAATTTGTAGTGTTAATGGAGGATTTGTTGGCCAAGGTAAACATAGTGGTTGAACATACTTCTTCTGTATGCAAAGAGATGGTCTTCTGGTATTAATTGCCACCGCTTCAGCTGCTGATAGAAGACGTAGTCGAGCTCCTCTAGATAAATTACTAGGAACGCGGTAAATAACTGAGAACGCCCGTTCTAGTGAGCTAAGACTGCACTATTTACACATTTGATTACTCCTTTACTCATGTTCACGCGCGCGCATGGATAAAGCCCTCTGAGTACGGCCAGTGTAACTAGCTCCACATGAGCAGTTGAACTCATAGATACACATTGGTAATTTATCCTTTACTTGCTGTGTGAGTACTGGTTTAGTTGAGTACCAGTTTAGCTGACTATTGTTCCATCCCATCTTATACTTGTTCCACAATACACTTTCTCATATGATTCTAATTTGCCTTTACTGGCTATTGTATGTTTAAATTAATGGATTTATAATTGTAGAGCCTGAAGAAGAATTTACTGAAACCACAATTGTTCGCTCTAAATATTTTGTTCTGATTTAAGATAAGCTTAAAAGAGCATGTTAGTGTTTTTTCTTTATCTATTTCATCCCAATTGTACAGCTCATACAAAGTAAGCATAAACACTGCTCACACTTATAAGTAAAAATGGCAGACGCTATTAAATCCTGTGATTTTCAAAGATGATATTTACGCATTAATATGTTGCAAAACAAAAATAACTTTCAAGTTTGGCCATGGATTGATATCAGTTAGAGGACCATTGAAAACCACCGAGCATCGGACAGTTATTTCTTTCTCTTAGTTTGGGACTCATTGGCAGTACGCATTCACAGGGTTTTGAATCCAGGACTTTCCGGTTACAAGTCAAGCTCGTAGACCTTTCAGCCACTGGCCCATGAATTCTAACTTCTACCAATTAGTGACCATAGCACGACCACCAACCAAAAATAACTTTTTCCGATTTTTCTTAAAAAAGTCACAAAGTCTGTACTCTGTAACAAAGTCCTATTCAAATGATTACAAAAAAGAGATTTATATGAATCCCAGAATATTCAGCTGTCAAAGAGAACATAAAATAAAACCCACTTTCTTATGAAGTTAATTATATGAGAAAAAACAACTTTAATATCTCATATAGTTAATACTAGCGTGTGTGTTGTAATAAATCATTCTCTACCATCTTTTACCTACCTTTTCTTCAATTTCTTCAAAAGCTTACTGCGAGTAATGAAATACTGGTGAATTTTCTACCTGAAGAAATTGAAAAAGAGAAATCTTTCGGTCTACACTCATTATCGAGTATAAGGACAGCGAATAATTTGACAGGCGTAATGCGTACATGGATGTTGATTGATTGGCCAGATGAACAGACGAAGCATAATTTCACTATAGAAATTGTCAGAGTATGTTTTATTTTATTTCTTTTTCTAATTTTTACTTAGATTTTGTTTGCTTTTCAGCCTGATGCATGTTGCATTAATTTGCATAAAATTTTGTTTACATGAATTATTCTATGAGTGATTTACACAATGAAATTATAATGAGATGAGAGATGAATTCAGATTAATTTATTTATTACTATTTCCATTTATTCTGTGATACATTACATTTCCCCAGTTGGTTTGGAAATACATTAGACGTAGAGCAGCTAATCATAAATGCTGATTTTTAATGCTAATATTCACATTAATGAATTCACAAATAGGCTTCTGTAAAAAGTGTGGTCTCGACAGCTTAGTTAAATATGTTCAGTGTGTGACGTGAAGAAATATGCCAGATCAGATAAGAGATAATTTTAGGCACACAAATTATGAGCGAAAAATGTCGTGGCACAATGAGATATTTAACCGCAGCGAAAGTTTCCTGTTGAGATATATTTAAATCTTATGTACATGACGAGTTTCATGACACGTGTCCTGATCTAAAGTCTTATAATCAAGTTGCAAAAGCTGCTAGAGACATATTATACGTAGCCCTTACGTTTCTTGGCCATTATTCATAGAAAATGTAGTCGTATGATTTTCGACGGTTTGATAAATTTTAATAAAGTAGTCTAATTTACTTCGGTAAGTGTGTCGAAAGAAGAAGAAGGAGACTGCCTTTTACATTCTAAATAGCAGCTGAACTTTGTTTCGAAACTTGAATGAAATCACCTGTTTTGGTTGAACAGCAGGCAACTGCTTGAAGAACTAAGAAACATAACTTTAAGAACATCATTGTACAATAGGTGGAGAGCACAAATAAGCATATTAGTTGAACAATGTGAAATAATATCACACCCCAGAATGATCAGGACACTAATACTGCATGGAAGAAACTAGTTATTGATATATATAAAGGATATCTCATTGTTTGCCTAATATTCTCTTCCTCTTTCAAGCTGTTAACTGTTCTAAACAGAACGTTACTATAATTCTTAAAGATCGCGCTGTATCGGCTAAATGCTTTAAAAGAGCAGAAAAGTATTTTAAAACTTGACATTTGTAATACAGTTTTCTGAATGTAAACTGCCTGATATTCAATTTATTTGTTTTAATTCAGGCGATTGTTTAAAAGCAAGACGAGATATATTTGGATCCGAATTCCATTGTGACTGCACTTTTCATATTTCATTGTAACTCTGAATGCTCTGCAGTTGAAAAATGGAAACTTTTGTACAAAGTCAATTGGTCTTATTTATCCGCTAATAATGAGTGTCTGATACAGAATTCACCCTTTTTCTTTAGATTATAGTTTAATACTGTTAATAAACTTGTAAGTAGTTGAAAAACGCATCTACAAAATCTCTGAAATTCGCATTTTTTAAACATTAATAAATGTATTGTACAAAATGTAGGTTACTTGTGAAAGTGCATTGACGTACGCGAGACAGTTACACGAAAAACTACGTTTACAAGGATACTGTGATGAAGAAGGTCAATTCGACATTTCAAACTCGGTAAGATCTGTTTTTTGAAACTTTTGCATAACCTTCTAAGGGTTTATTTCTCATTGATGGTTTTTACCTTCTCAGATGACTGGATTGAAAGTATAGTGTACTTTTTAAGATGCTTTATATGAAATTTTTATACAAGACTAACTCGAGTATTTGCATCATTACTAGACACCAACTGTATGCTATACTTTTATATAAAGTTTAATTGACTAGTTGTTGACGGAAAATACCTGATAGCGTTTAGTTTAGACTTTATTGTTCTTAGAATGCTGTAGTCATCAGTACTGCAATTTCGCTGTGTAATAGATACACAGCAGTTATCAGAAAACATTTTACCTCAGTGTTGTGCTAACTAGTACTCACCAACTAACTGACGTCACATAACTCAAAGTTATGGTATATGATGCTCCAGCATGAATTTCGCTAATATTTGTCAGGAAACAGATTTGCAACTTAATACTTTTCGTTTCACTGTCCAACAATTGATGATATTTAATTATCAAAATAACTTAATTTTGTCTATGTCATTCCACACCAATTGGAAAACTTGTCCTTGATGACTGTCATCAATAGAAGTATATTTGAGATATAAATGAAGGGATAAAGAAACAATTACAGCACTTATAGTTATTTAGTTATGTGCATGTACGTATATATGACTCACCCATCTTTTTCATGTTGTTCGCAATGATGTAGCTTTCTGTTGGCCTAAACAATCTTGAACTAATCTCGAAATTAGTCCAGTGGAGTTTGCTATTTCTAAATATACAAACCCCATGGTCGCGAAAAGACTCTAAAGGGAAGAATAATAATAATACATCACCAGCAACTCTTACTACTTTCAATGTTGACAGTAGTATAACTTCTCAAAGTAAAAACAATAATGTGACCAGTGATGCTACGGTTGAAAAATGTAAATCCACGGATGATGAAGAAATGAAAATTTCCTACCAGAAATTGGAAACACTGAAACGCCTTCAACACAATGGTTACAGTGAACTTATTCGAGTATTGAATCGCACAATTTATCGCATGAACGCCAAGGTATGTATTTCAGTCTTCTTTTTTTAGAATTTATTCTATTGTACTCAGCCTGTTAACCCCGCCGCATATCTGATCGATACATTCCCACAAACACTTATGGCTGAACAATTATATTCCTGATCATGTAAAAGTTTGTAAGGGTCAATAAAAGCGTCCTAATAAAAAAATATTACGGACGACATTGGAATCCGGTGGACTCAGACTTCTGATTCGATTTTCCCATTGCTTAAAATTCCACCGATATAATGCCTTCATAAATAGAAATGGTTATTTCAAGCTTAACTACGCATTGATATCAGCTAGAGAACCACTGGGCGAAGTTCAAGTATCACACTCCGAGGGTGCGACTGCTCCAAAGATCTTTGAAGTCTCATTATTATAGCTCTAATAGGAACGTCATTCACCAACTAAGGAGTGAACTTCATCCAGATAAGGTTTAAGTACTGTTTGGACAGTGTTTTAATAGCTCACACAACTTCTTGTTTGAGCGACTTGATATAATTATGAGCAGTAATTTATGCTCAAAACATCCTTGTTTAATATTAATGTATTTTGTCCTAGCTTCGGACTCATTGGCAGCACGCACCCACTGGGTTTCGAACCCAGGGCCTTCCGGTTATAAGGCATTCGGCTACTGAGACACGACTCATTGGTCCGTGAATTCTTACTTCCACCAGTTCGCGATTTTAGCGCATCTGCCACCTGATTTTCAATGGTTCTCTAACTGATATCAGTCCGTTGTCGAACTTGAAACAAATCAAATCCCTTCAGAAGAACTCATGATGAAAATCCTGTAACCAATCAAATCCCCACAAATCAACACTTGAATACCAATGAGATGCTCACTAGTGACTTGCCCTATTCAGGTAGGTAGTTGCCTGGGGTTCTAGTGAGAAGTCGTGACCAGTAGGGTGCAGCAGGTTGGGTGTCAGGACAAATACTCGCCGAAGACATTGGCTAGGGGTCGCGCTATGTCGTGAATTAGCAGAAGTTAGAATTCATGGACCATTGGATCGGGTCCCAGTGGCTTAAAGGTATACGAGCTCGCCTTGTAACCAGGAGGTCCTGGGTTCGAATCCCGGTGGGTGCGTACTGATGAAGAGACCCAAACTAGGACAAAACAGCTGTCCAGTACTCCCAGGTTTTCCAATGGTTCTCTAACTAATGTCAGCTAATGATGAAAATCCTGTAACCAATCAAATCCCTACAAACCAACACTTGAATAGAAATAATTATCTTGATCACTGTCTTAGTACTCACCACAAACAACTGTGAATATCATCTTGCGTTGTGTACTGTATGAATCGCAAAACTTTCTATTGAATAATTACATCATCTATAAATACCATAAGAAATATGCTTGAAGGTTACTAACTAAAAATAAGCTCAGTTGTTTAGAGTCTTTCTTCTACAAAGCTATGACGCTGTTTGTTATTAAAGAAAAAATGTTAATGAGTATTTTTGTTATTTCTAAAGTTTATCTGTTAGGTCATATACTAACATAAAATAATTAAATGAAAATAGTGCCTTATGTTATTTGACATAAATGATAAATGAGATGTTTAGTTTATTTGTTATTTACTGGTCTTCACTTGCCAGTATTTAACAAACCTTTGTAGTGGCATTCGGAGTAATGAAGAAAATTAAATAATGGCAGAATTCAACCCAGCAGTAATCAGAATACTGATTCGACAATTTCAGGGCTGAATTTCACGACGGAAAATAGTTAGTTCTACTGTCCCTACGAGAATGATTGTCAACATGATACACGCTACTCAGACAGTCCCCCTTATAATCTTATCAAATTAGAAACAGGCAGTGAATTGAGTAATTATCAATGGTTTCATGTTATTTGTTATTTGAAATCAATAAAATATACTGGAACTACAGGTGACTTATTTGAAGCAAACCTTTTTCGACGAATGGACCACTCGGTTCACGTATCAGAAAACCATTTCGATTATCTTGAAGAAGTGGTTTCAAAGTTCACCCAAATCTAAGTCCACGTCTCAGCACTTATTTTAATTTAGTAACAGAAAACAATTTCTTGAACCATAATAATCTCAAATAGAGTATGAAACTAACTATATTTGTTAAGAGACTTTCATGAGAACTCACCTTATTTCATCGCGTGTTTTTACTGATCGTTTAGTTGTCTATCTCAAATCTCTGATTTTTATTGATGTCTTTAACCCGGACTTCAATCTACTTTATTCTTTTTCATGAAATACTTTAACATTACGGTATGTCTCCTGAGGTAAAAACTCGGTTCCATATCGATTTAAAAGACTTTCAGAAATTTGCGAACAAAGCAAAAATACATCGTATTAATAATGATATGAAATAACCTGTTCGCAAAATAAACAATCTGAGACGAAATAACATAAGGTATATTTTGGCAGCCTAGAAGCTTTCAGATCGCAATAACATATCCGTTTGATGATAAAAAGTCAGTAAAACCGAAAGACAACAAATATATCAATTAATGGAAAGTTCCATTCCCTTGACATTGTCATGCAGTGCCCAAAAAGATGGTAGTCTCCAGAGATCAATTTGCCGAAAGCTGAGATGAAATGAAAAATACATTTTAATAGTTTTTGTCCGAATAGCTATAAGCGAGCACTAGTCAAGACTCTGTACTATAGAGCGAAGAGAACATGTTCTGCAGAGAAACTAGAGGAAGACTTTATGATTCTCGAAAAGGTGTTGAAAAACAAAAGTTATCCTCAAAGATTCATGAACAAATATGGAAGATGTGATGGCTCAGACATCAGACAAGTCACATTTAAGAAGGCCTGTCTTCATTCAACTACATTTTAAAGGGGAAAACATTGCAGCCATGGTCAACAGAAGACTGAGCACGTCACCGGGAAGAGCCTATCCTGCAGCTAAGTTGGTTCCCGTCCATCGAACAAGATGCTCTTTGGTGCAGTCAAAAGTCGACAGATACTCTTCTCAAGTTAACTCCAACTGTATGTACAAATTTACGTGTATCTACGGGAGTAGTTACATTGAGAGAACAGAAAGAAGGGCACCCCCCTAAATTTCTGAACATGTGCCAAAAAGTCTACGTTTCAAGGAAGCAAATTCTTCAAAATTCATCAAGGGGAATAAATGCACGACATTAATTAAGGCAATGAAATGATTACGTAATTATTATTTATCTGATGTTTCTCAATGTAGCCTTCCTTCTTGGTTTAAAACACCTCTTAACACTTAAAAACTGGTGTTTTATTGAGTGTCTGTTCGATGAACTAATTTCGTTGGTGTCTCAGCAATGGAATGCTCACCAGCCACGCACGTGGTCCGAGGATCGATCCTCGGCCGATGCACTCCTAAACTGAGCCAAGCCAGTAGTAAGCCCCGTAAAGATGGAAGGTTGGGCATGAGGCTGGCAACCCCACTCCGTAAAAATAAAACAAAACCACTGCTATTGAAACTTCATACCTCTAGTTTGAAGCCCTGTGTTCCAATCAGAACGTAAATGAATAAAATTAAAAAAATAAATAAAATACCTATTTGATAATAATCACCACATCCATTCTGAGTCATGTTAAACTGTACCCTCTAATGGATACAAGATAGTAAGAAGCACTTTTTAGGAGTGTGCTGAAATTTAAAGAGTTAAATTACTTATTATGTGCAGGTCGCTATCGTTTGACACTTTGAAATGAATATTGCGCATATCTTAGCAATATTTTAATTTCGCTTTTTTAATTCATGCAAACTGATTATTTCTAAAATTGCTGGACGAAAATTGACTCCACCAACTTATATTCTACAATGTTAAGTGTTATTCTATCTTATATTTGTAAAATAATGCTGCCTAACAGGTGTCTTGGATACTAGTTCAACGTATCTCTCAAGCTTTTAGTTCGAAAAAGTCACCATAACTAAAAACTACTTCTTCGCCATTATCCATTCAGACATAAATTTAAATGCTCATAGGCTTGGAAAGCAACACATTAAATGTATTTGTATTCTGCCTGACTCAACTCACTAATGTTTATCAGCTTACAAAAAACAAAATAGCCTCATAAATTTTAAGTGGTCAAATAAAAAGTCAGTAAAAGTTTCAATAATCTAATGAATTAGATATTTCTAGATTTTTATGTAGAAACTACATTGAAACATATTCACACATCATCGTATGTCGATTCATTATTTCTCTTTTTTTTAATCGTTTGTTCTCTGTTGAAAGATGAGACCGGAAATACGAAAAAATGTCTTTCATCTGTGTTGGAGCCTGCGATCGACTCCAGTTGACAAGGTGAGTTGTACTTTCGTGATATCGAATTAAAAGAATTGAGAATTAACCGTGAAAGAATGACAAACTCCCTTACTTGCTGTAATTGTGAAGTGATAAAAAAGTAATAGAGTATTGGTAGTTGACTAGTTTTCTGTTACCACTAACAACTTTGAAATGAAATATGCTGCAATGCGAAAACAAAAAAGAAGTTTCACTTTCGCTGAAAAGGCAACACTTGTACGCGTATACGCACTTCTATATTTTGGTTCACTTCAGTAATTTGTTTTGTGTACACATTCCAATTTAGGTCTTGGTGTGATTTCCGCTGAGAATCGTAAAATCATTCCTTATTCCTTATTTATGTTAAATGAAAACCAATTTAATGTCGAAAGAAAGATGGAATATTAGAGAGCACAGCGGTTAGGACTCTCGCCGACCATGCACATAGTCCGTGGTTCGATCCCCGGCCGACGCACACCTGATATCAATTGGTCGGCCTGCAAAATTTGGGCTGCCAATATCACATACTGAAAATTCCATACTAGTACCAGAAATACAATGTGGAATCAAGCTATAATCAAGAATAAAGAAAGAATATTTAGCGGCGTAACAAAATATGGCAGAAAAGTTAGACTTCACTCAGAGTTATCACTGAAATTTTGATACAACATTGCATTCATATGCAACTGAGGTGTTATGGAAACAAAACTGAACTTTATCTTAAGATGTAAAAGTGTCGCTTATTCACCGATAGAGACAAGAGAACACGAAGTTCAGCAAAGATGTTGATCTTTTCGGCGATTTCATTTCCAAAAGTTGTACAATCTCATTTAAATATATAATTTTACAGATATACCACTTTTAGTTGATTCCACATAATTACGAAGGCGAATAAAAGGTGACAATTATTTTCAACTAGATATGGTTAACAAGAGCCTTAGAAACAAAATTACACAGGATTAGAACGAATTACAGGTGTATAGAAAATGAGCATGGAAACAAAATTGAAATAAACATTTTCAACTTGAAATGGAAGTTAGGAGGTGTGAGTATATATAACAAGAGCCTTAGAAACAAAAATTGCACAGGATTAGCATATAATTGTAAAATACTTATTTTAAATGAATTATAAATGTGAGCAGGAAAAGCATGGAAACAAACTTAATAAAACTTTTCTTATAACTGAAAATATGGGTGAACTGAATGAAGACAGAGAGAGTAAGAATCACACACACAGAGAGAATGAAGAAAAGATCAAAAAAGAACGAAAGAAAAAAAGGAAGCTAAGGGAACACACCGAACACCGAACTAGGTTCATAGTAGTTGTAGTAATGTTCTCTAACACATTTTGAAAAGATCAGCATACAACGACCTATGTACCTAGCTCCGCATTAGCAGGTGAACTGGTGTGTGCACACTGAATTGGTCATACGTGAGAGTTTGTCCTTCGCATTGTTTCGAAGTATTGGCTGCTAGTGTCACTCTTAGTGTTGCTGCAGGGAAGGTCTTCTTTAAAGAAATGGATATTCCCCTCTTTAGGATATCGGCTGCAAATCTCCCCTAAAATTCAGGTTCATATTCACTGTTATATTGGTAGTGAGATAAACGGAGTAGTACTTCAATAAATTATTTAAAATAATCCCAGAGTGTTTAAGAAAAAATGAAAACAAAGTTTTTTTAACGTTTCGCTGTGTAAGCGACAGCTTCTTCATCAGAACTCTTAAACACGCTGGGTTTATTTTAAATAATTTATAATGCTTTGAATTTGACTCGGCGCTCAAATTATTCCAGGAAATTCGTAACATCTACGGTCTGGAAACTTATAATCTTATTAAAGTAGCACTTTTCGTTACAATGAATATGCAGTCGAAATACTTTGAAGTATACAGAAACTAACATGTATAATTATGCCTAAACCAAAACGCTTAAGTGAATATATCTGCTGATCGTTGGCAACAAAATAAAGAGAATATATATGCTTAAAATTGACTATTGAAACAGATTATCGTACTGTATAATTCTGAGAATCAAAACATGATGATGAAGCATGACGAATCAAATCAACATAACTGGCTGGAGACTTCCATTCATTGTTTGCTTGAAGTTGTTGCAAAATAAATGTAAACGACAGTAAATTATTTTGCTGCCAAACGATATCTACGTTTCATACTACTGTAACAATTTCAACAGGAACAAGTTCCATTTAAATTTGCCTGAATATATCTAAATACACTAACCACCTAGTGTCTACTTCGATGCTTATTTTGGTTGTAGATTTTTCCCTGAGAGTTTTGTTTTGTTTTCATGGTTTATTTTCTAAACAGGCTATGCACGAGTTAGTTGTTTACTTGGAATCGAATATAAAAACATTAAAAAATAATGTCTCGAGTAATCTGTTGCAACGTTGTTTACTGTCTATATGGCATGAGTGTTTAGAACAATATATTGAACAGACAGTTAAAGAGGCTGAGATTGGATCGAATAGTGTTGGTGGTCCTGGAGCCTATTTACAGTTAAAGCCAAATTTTAATACACTAGAAAATTGTTCAACTGTTATCCCGTTGTCTACACATGAAATGCATGAAATTGTGCCCAATTTACCAGTGGATATTGATAAAAATCAAGTGTTTCGAGCGAAATCAACTTTAGAAAGATTGAAAAAGTCACTAGGCATCTTACTTGATTTTTTCTATAAAAATAGTGATGATCAAATAACTAAAGGAGATCTAGAAACAGAAGAGTACCATGTAAGTTTATTTGCTTAATTTTCTAAACATTTTTTTATTCTATTTTATTCCTTTGACTGACTGACTGGTTCCAACATAAAGCTTTTCACAGATGTGCAGCAGTTCGAATCTCTACACTCCCTCCTTGTAGCACACAAAGCAAGTGAAGAGAGGATGAGGAGGTTCAAAAGACAGGTAATACACAGACATGTAAGGAAAAAAGAATAGTGATATGGAAAAATGATAGTTTTATTGGATATGAACAAAGCAAGAACTGCAGTTTTATTGGATATGATAGACCACAAAGAGTGAATGTATCCTTGCCATCGTTGAGAACGATTTTGAGGTATATCACCAATTGTGGCTAGCCATTGGTTCTTAGCATACCAAGAACCCCAAACAATCAGGCAGTCTACACTTCCCGACGTGCTTTACATTAACTGTGGATTTCATTTACTGATGAAGCCATGTTTTTCGTTTGACCACCAGTAACTGTTTTCCATCTTAACCCTATGTCAGTCAGTCAGCCAACATTTCCCGTCAAGGTAGGCGGTCGATGGCTAAGACTGCTTGCGTAATACATGCCCTATACATCTCAGTGGGTGTAACTTGATAACGTAGTCATCAATTGATTTCCCCTCCTTAATTAGCACTCGACTGATGCCTAACCTCAGTATCGCTCACCTTATTTTACCACCTAATACAGAAGGTAGAGCGCAGACACCCATGATCACAGACAGCTGGTCTTTTAATGCCTTCCCCTTTCAATAGCCAAGTCTCACAGCCATAAAGGAGGACGGAGCGGACTGCTGAGCAGTACGCACGCCCTTTGGCTTACAGCAGCATATCACGCTCTACCACTTCACCCCCTGACGTTGATGTAGCATCATCTAACATTTGACAGAGAAAACAAATCGCATGCCAAACATTTGAAAGTTGCTGCTCAATATGTTCAGAAGACTCTGCATTTTTCCAGCGTCTTCACCTAAGAGGGAGGACTATATCATTTGCATATCCTAAGTCAACAACATCGCACCCTGGTAACATAATAATCCCTGAATTGCTGAAGTCAGTTAGGGTTAATTCCATTAGTACATCTATGATGAAATTAAACAGAAATGGGGACAGTGGGCATCCCTGACGGATTCCTCTACTTTCTGAGTAGAACATAGGGCTTCAAGCTAGAGCTTTGAAGTGTCGACAGCAGCATCTTTTTTTATTTTTGCGGGATGGGTTTGCTAACCTCGCGACCTCTTTACCGGAAATCCTACCGGCTTATTGAGGCACAGGAGAGCAAATAATTACTCGTAAATTCAGACTAATTGTATATTACAATACAAAAACACTTTAATTCATCTAATCTTTATGACGAACTGAAGAAAACACACTACTAGACTACATATGATAAGTATATCTGAGGCGACTTAATATCATTATTCCAGATAAATATCTTATCCAGGGTATCTCTCATCTAGTCAATGTGTAGTAGAGGAAGTTAAATGCTTATATGTAAGAAAGTTTTCACCTTCAGTTGACACTGTCTGAACAAACAATATGCGAGCCGATAAGACCATATAAATTTATTGTCCCAATTTAATACTAGTTAGTGGTTATCACACTTAAAACATACAGAATGAAATTCAGTAAATGCTATTACATATTAACAGGTCACGGGATTGCATAAAACTCAGTTAGCTTCTGCTTTAAATCAATATGTACTTGCGTGTTATCACGATAATCTATGACTTTTATCCTAGTGTCAACTTCGAAAATTAATGTACTTATTACATTTAGCTGCACCAATACAAAAGACCCTACCTCTGTTTGTTGAGTCTGTTACGATCAAATAGATTAAGCCATAGATGCAGTGATAGTGTAAGCGACCAGACATTTCGCTCAATACCTCTTGCTTCATAGAGTCACGAAAATATGGGAAGACAAAAGCTGGTCTATGGATTTAAGGTAGTTTTTACTAGACAAATATATATATATTTCCAGTACAAATAAATCTACAACAGACCGATGTTAAAACAACCGATTCTGATTGGCTATATGAAATCGAACATTATCCGATAAATTTATCATGCCCATTTAAGAACAAAAATCTAAATTTGGAATATAACGTCTTTTACCATAATAGTTAGTGACTTAAACTATTGATTTTAGTTTTAACCACATACACATTGTAAGGTGTGCATATTTATCACGTTTATACCCGACAATGTTGAAGTTAAAATTACTCAAAACCTTTAGAGAATAATTGACTTCTTTCAAATTTTTTTTATTTCAAATCTTCCAGAATGTTCACTATTTAATTCAGTTATATAACAGCAGCACCCCGGAGGTTGTTGAACAATATTTTATTGAAAAACTTCAAGAGCAAGTAAGATGTCTTCATATTCATCTGCCCAAAGTATTATTAATTTTACATATTGGACTATATAAGCCAATCTGCTAGAATGACGTTTTTTCTCTGAAAAGAAAATGCCATCCAAAATTAACCAGTAATATGAATACCAAATGGAACTAACATTTCATAATAAATCTGTATAAATGCTTATAAGAAAGTAGATATCTACATTCATTTTCAACTCTCTCAAAGGAGGTACTTTAGCATCTATATTCTAAGATATAGACATTCAGCATCATTACTTACTATTTTAGAAATATCCTTTCCATGTAAAAGCAATGAAAGCGACTTTTGGAATGAATATTTGCGAATAAAAGTGAAAATTCCACTCACTTTTAGGAAACATATACGTAGATTCTTCATTAAAACCACAAAAAAGGAGAGAAATTATTATTGTTTCATTTAATTCCTAGAGGAACATAGAGACTCAGCCGTGCGTCTCCATTGCGTTTTGTTCTCTGCTAGAGTCTTCACCTGGCTCCAAGTCTGCACACACGTTTTCATCTCCTCTTCACATGACCTCATCCAAGTCACCCTTGCACTGACGACCAACTCGCCGCTTCCAACAATCGGGTTCCACTCGAGCAATGGCTTGTCTAGTGATGTCACTTGATGGTTTCCTCAGAGTATGGCCAATCCATCTCCATTTCTTCCTGCCTATTTGTTTCATAATCGGTTCCTGGTTGGTTCGCTCCCAGACATCCTATGCTGTTGCTGATCTTTTCTGGCCGGCCATCTGATCTTGAGTATTGGACGAAGACAACTGTTAATGAAGTTTTGTAGTTTGTTTGAGATGCTCTTTATGACGCGCAGTGCAAGTCTCTGATCCGTATAGTGAGTAGCACTGACTTCACATTGGAGTTGAAAATCCGGATCTTATTTTTGATGCTGAGTGCTGTCTGTTGACCTCCACACAGACTTGAGAGTAGTGAAAGCTTGTCTTGCTTTTCCGATTCTTGCTTTGATATCCTCGTCAGTTCCGCCTGTATTTGAAACGATGCTTCCCAGTTAGGTAAAGGAGGTTGTTTCTTTCAGGTTCCTTCCATTTAAGCTGATTGTTGTCTGTTGTTGCTGTTGGTGGTGTTGCCCAAGAATCTTCATCACCTCTGTTTTCTCTATGTTCACCCGAAGTCCTATCTTCTCTGGATGCTTCTTCTGCTAGCTTCTTGCTTTTCGCTTGCATATCTTCCAGTTTGTGGGAAATCAGACATATATCATCGGCGAAGTCTAGGTCCTTCAAGTTACAATATATTAATATCCATTTGAATTTACTTGGGTCATTATATGCAGGTTTATAATTTCTTTTAAACTCCGTGACTAATCCATACGCTCGTTATAAAATGCCACGAAAACAAATCCAGTTAAAGCCTTCTGAAACATTTTCCATCGGTAAAATTACTTTGTCACCATCAATTATGACTGATTTCATCACCCTGCACTAAACTCAAGGATTTATAATGGAATGGAATGTCCAGTCTCTGCAGTTATTTAGAAGTAAACAGGCCTCCATCTGTTATTGTTAACTTCCCGAACCACTACTTTATCAGACTGTTGCCTACTGGTTAACAAGTTGTCAGCATGGATTAGTGGTAAGGCAACGCTTAGTAGAAAAAATAACTTGATAAACTGACATGGGATAACGCAAGTACGGTCTTGACTTTATTAGTTCCCACTGAATACAGGGGATTGACTTTCAGCACACAATATGTCATACGCTATAACTCACTATCTCTAAATGTTTTCATCAAGTACTAGTATCATAACAATGTAACCACTTTATAGCACATTGTGTACATAAAAGATGTTCGTACAGTCGTCTCGTCCTAGTTTAAGGCTTATTATCAGCCTGTTGTCGCTTGTTATTTATATTTGTAGCTACAACTGTGGAGGTTTTCAAAATAAAACTGAGTTATGTCAAGAAATTATAACCAGTATGATTCCAAACTAAATGTTCACTTATTCATTTTTTAAACAACGTTCAAGCTTTACTTTACGTCAAAATTTCAAATTGATAACTCTGCCTCACTCAGACCTAACTTTTCACTCGTAACAGTTCTGTTTACTACTCACTGAAAAACAATTGATGAAGTTAAAATCTGTTAAGTTTTAAAGATGAAATCTGTTTTAAAAAAAATTAAATTGTTGACAATATGAGGGTGATTTCAAATAGTAGAAAGTCTACGTATATTCGAGTTTCAATAGACATAAAACTACCAACACGAATGAATGTTCAATGTATTGAACAGTATCCAGGAAAAAGAAAGGACTGGCAAGATTCTTTCTTATAGCTATCAAAAGACAAAAATAATGGAATCTGTATTGGATGATTTCTAAGAGGACAAAATTTCTAATCCACGTTTTCATACACTGGAACTTTTAATGATTGTCATTTTTAACTTGTGCATTAAGTTTTATGAACTTAAATTACCTAATTTCTGAAAAATACTGCTGAATACTGTATTTATTTTAGACATAAAACATTCACCAGAAAAGTAAGATAGATTAATAAGCAAAAGATATTATTGGTGAAAAGCACTTATATCCTTTAAAGATTCAAAAGAGTAAACCTGCTTTTCAGATAGTATTTCGTTGTATCATTAATCAGCAGAAAACAGGCCATTTACTTCTAAATAACGGAGTGGCTTTAAGCTTAGCTAGTGACCTGACAATCTCGGGTTCCTCCCTGCTTGAAGTGACAGGTTCTCATTTCTAAAATATCTACGTTCGAAACAAAATATCACTCCTGTGCACCTACATTGGCAGTAGCTCTGTGGGCGAATCTAAATTCCAAACAAAGTTTATCTAAAATATATCGTCGAGATAAATATAATATTCGTTGGTCTGTGAAGTAACAGTAGGCACAGAAACTTGGGAACGATATTCGGTTGAACTGCATTTATTCAGTAAAGAACTTGTCTTGCTAACGAACAAATCTATGTTAGCACAAATCAGTCGCTTTTTTCGTCATATTTTAGTAACATAACCGCACAATTATTTCAGGGGATTCAAACTAAACACAATGATATCACTGTTAAGACATTTTAAAGGGTAACATTGCTGACAATGCTGGTAAGGGTGCTTACTTCATTCCTTTCGAGACTCGCCATCTGACATCATGCGTGCTTCAATAACAAAATGATACTCTCAGTGAAATATGCACTCAAAACTTAGTTAAATCCATTAGGATCTAAAGTCAAGATATCTACTTTTCGAGTAACAGTTACAGTTTTACGATTCTTTTTCTTTTTATGAAACCCTATATTTCTACATTTTGTTGAGATTACGTCAATCACTTCGTGCTGATATATATTTCCTTGAATTTGCTTTTATTCCTTCACGTTCCCTGTGGAACATAGAGCTTCAAGATAGAGGCTTGAAGGGTCGGTAGCACTGGTGTTTCTTTTTACGGGTTGGGGTTGCTAGCCTGATACCCAACCTACCCTCTTTACCACGGACTACAGGAATGGTTGGCGAGCATTATACCACTGTGCCGCCGACGCACTTTCCTTGAAAAGATAACTTTAAACTGTTTTTTATTCCATTTTCACACTTTTGATAAAACTATACATGCTATTCAGTTACAAGTTTATTTTTATTTTATTTGAATTTGCATAGCATTTAGCTGATTCAAGAAAAACAATTCACTAATAAATGAAACTGTTACCATGATTATTGTTGAGATCTATTCATTACGTGGAGAATTTTTACTAAAAGTTAGTATATGTGGCATGACTTCTAGACATCCATTTCTGTGGTGTAGGTTTTCCACTTTTCATTGTACCAAACTGTTAGTTGGAGATCGCAGTTAGGTACTGGCCAATGAAATCACGTGTGATTGCTTCAATATTAAAAAATTCACTACAGATCTGAAGTATTTTCAGCTTGCCTTGTCATCCTAATCTCTTTTACATTACAATGTGAAATGTCTCCACCATTTATTTTTCTATTTCTTACAGTTTCTTACTGGACATTATCATATTTTGAAAGCTAATGAAACATTCGTCGGAATTAGTGCACTAGTCATTTTGTAGCTCAAATTTACAATAATGGTATCTTTACCGTAGTGCATAATTCTTTCCTTTACTTGTCTCTGCCCATTCAGGAATTAGCCTGTTCCTCATCATATGGTAAACTGACAGTTAAAGTTAGCTATCAGCGCTCAACATTACATGTAGACATACAACGAGCTAAGAATCTTGTACCGCTTGACTCCAATGGTAAGTTCACTATTCAACTTTGTTTTTCACTTCTTGCGTTTCACGTGGAACATGGGGCTTCATGTTTTTCTTTGAGTTTTATTAGCTGTGGTATTATTTTACGCTACAGAGTTACTTGCCTCACACCCAACCTATCCTCTTATCTGAACTTATCTGAACCTTCCAGTAAACTAGATGAGGTTTAACAACGTGTTGTCTTAGAATGGAATCGGGATTATGTGACTGGTCGACAAGCATTCAGGCATCGAACTACTGACTCACCAAACTGTTCATTCAAAGAGGGAGAAATTCAATTGTTCTGAAAATTTGTTCGTTAAACTTAAGTATTTTATTATCTTTTTAGATTCGTTATGAAATATGCTTTTTTCTTCTGCGTATAATAATTTCTGTTAAGTTGACTTTCAGTCAGCTGGATAAACTTTTAAACCATTTACTTGTGATAGAAGTGAAATCACCATTATTCCGATATCATATGTTGTAAAACTTTCGAACTTATTTCATCTAAACTTGACCAGGCAGTAATACACTGTGCTATAATTTATGTCTTTATAAACTTACTCCTGAAGAAAAACTTTCGAAACCTTGAATTTATCATTGATTTTCGATGGATTACAATTCTAATTGGCAAAAGAGTCATACTGCATTAAAAAGGATTTCCAGAAGAAGGATACTATGAAAAAAGGGAAAAAACTCATTTTCCAAGTAGCAAACCATCCTATTCTAACAATCTAGAGTAGAAATTTCTTTATCCTCTGAATTATGAACTAATACAGAAGTAAGAAAATTATTACAAATCATATCTAAACAATATCTGATGAAAGAAATATTATTATCAATATTATTATTATTATTTCCTTTAGTTCCTAGAGGAACATAGGGACTCAGCCATACGTCTCCATTTCGTTCGGTTCTCCGCCAACGTTTTCACCTGGCTCCACGTCTGCCCACATGCTTTCATCTCCTCTTCACCTGACTTCCTCCAAGTCACCCTTGGACGGCTAACTCGTGGCTTCCCGTTCGGGTTCCACTCGAGCAATGGCTTGTCTAGTGATGTCACTTGATGGTTTCATTGCTCAGAGTATGGCCAATCTATCTCCATTTCTTCCTGCCTATTTGTTGCACAATCGGTTCCTGGTTGGTTTATTCGCTGCCAGAGATCCCTTTCGCTGATCTTTTCTGGCCAGCCATCTGATCTTGAGTATTGAGCGAAGACAGCTGTTGATGAAGGTCTGTAGTTTGTTTGAGGGGCTCCTCATGACGCGCCAAGCCTCTGATCCGTATAGTAGCACTGAAAGAAACATATCCACAACTTTTCCAAGGTTATATGTCCAATGTTAACCGATAAGTGAATTCTCAAGATTTGATGAATTTAGGCGACAGCGTAGTTCTTACCTATATGAAATTTATTTAAACATATACGAAAGGTACAGATTAAAAGTGTTCATCAGCTAACGGACTACCTTCAAGAAAGATTCTGTCCACTGTGTTAAAAAATTTCCTTTAAGCGTAGTATTTGATCCTCTGAAACATCTTTTTGTATTGATATGTATTAAAGTACAGTTTGTTCTAATAAATAATATCATGAGGGAAAAGTTGTCTTCACTGTTCATTATCCAAGAGAAACTTTGAAGTAACACTCTGAAATAAGAATGATAACCAGAAACGTCTTTTGTAAATTTCATTAAGAAACAATAAATGGTGATCGTCCACTTCTAAGTAATTGTTTTTAAAGAGGATGAAATCTGAATTCAACTGAACAAAATCGGTTTACCAGAAAATTTGAGGTTTTTATTCTCCCAAGTACTTTGTAATTCACTTTCAACAGAATTAATTTCCCAGAGAAAATATTTACCGTTCGATTTTTTTCTTACAGCTCTTGGCAGGATAATGTTATCAGTAGTGACGAGCACACGAAAATATACTTTGATTGGACACTAGCAACTAGTGTGTCATGTCTAGTCATTGTTTGGTGCGGACTGAATTCTGTCAGTCAGCTTTGCAATGTGGCCACCATTCTAGGTAGCTTGCCATCAAGGTACACATTGATTTGTTGATATTAGATGGTTAAAAGTAATCGACTGAAAGCCTTGCTTGACCTAGGTTTCGTTCTAGTTGGCACTCGTCAGCAAGAATGGTGGCCAGATTGCAAACCTGACTGATAGAATTCAGTCTGCAGCAAACAAAGGACTAGCTAGACACATCACACTAGTTACTAGTGTCCAATCAAAGTATCCAATACAGTCCTACAGGAGGTCAAACGCAAGCCCGAATAGCTCAGTGGTAACGTCTTTGACTGAAGCATTGGGTGACGCGGGTTCGAATCTCAGAAGGGAAATGGGTTCCATCCAGGCTGCAGATATGCCTTGCTGACTGGTGAGTGCCAACTAGCACGAAACCTAGGTCCAAGGCTTCCTGCCGATTGCCTCCAACCATCTAAGATCAACATGAAAATATAAAGTATAACTCAAACTTTATCTGAAACTGGTCGCATTTACTTGTGGTGAATGACATTCATTCACACAGGTCACCATAAAGTTTTGGAACATCGAAAGTAATAGATGACATATGAGCAAGGTAAAAACGTTTAATAGACATTCCTTTACAAGTGACAAAGTGTGTTCAAATATTCTATTTTTTGTGTTTATCAGATGAAAAGCAACTAAACTACTGTTTTTTATCTGAAAGGTTTATCGGATCCATTCATAATTATTGAACTATTACCTAAACATTTGTTTTCTGAGACTCCAAAATCCTCGAGAACAAAGATTGTCAAGAACACAGTTGATCCTGTGTTTGATGAACATTTTGAATTGTAAGTGTTTGGCGTACTTTCTTTTTTTGTGTTATTTTTCGATGGATTTTGTCTTAGAGAATACTATTCATGGGGCTAATACACTTAAAGAATATTTCGCTTGATTTATGTATACATCGCTAAATGACGAAAACAACCATTTATATACAGATTAGTCACTTAGAATTTCAGTGAAAAATACCACACTTTACAGTTGAATGTATCTATCTCAAATCTTAAATGGAGTATGAATTTTTACAAAAGTATCAGATACTACTGAATGATGAACTTGAAGTCTAAAGTGAGCAGTTATCAACCGCATAACTTCAAATAATTATCACGCATGCTGGCGTCTCAAGAAAATATTAGGAAACATAGTATTTGTTCTTAAGGGAAAAGTCTTTTCTTGTGTTTAGCTTACTGCTGCAAAATGATATTAATCCAATCATAAAAGTACTGAGCAATATTGGGTTGAATAAAGTTTACTCAACGTTGAGTGATGAGTAATCGTTAGATGGGAGTTGTATTCTAATCAGGTATGAAATATAATCGCTATGTTAGGTGATACATCACTGATCTGCATATTTATAAAAATTCTAGTTATTGGTTAGGACTCTGAAATATATACGAATGGGTATTTCCCCATATTCGATGATAGTTTTATAAAATTTATACAAAAGTGAATCAATCTGCTTTTTAAGAGTATGGAAATTAAGCATTTAGAACAGATTTTCAATATTCTTAAGAAAATTTGAAGGTGGTGATTATCTACAGTGAGTGATTTCTTATTTAGGCATTGCTGCTATTTAAATTTAGGCGATACTGAGAATTGTGGAAATAAGTTTGATTAAGTCTCGGGTGCTCTTTTGCTTTCATTTCGATAAACAAATGACTGAAGGCACCGTTGAATGGTATCGCCTTATTTAAAATGATTTTCTTGAGAGATTATAGATGTCCTCATTAAGTTAACATGTACGTTGATTAAGTTCTTCTTAACAAAAAAAACAAGTTCCCCGAACTTATTTTTTATTCCTTAAGGTTCCCAGTGGAACATAGGGCTTCAAGTTAGAGGCTTGAAGTTTCAGTAGCAGTGGTGTTTATTTTTACGGAATGGGGTTGCTAGCCTCATGCCCAACCTTCCCTCTTTACTAGTCTTATTACTGGCTTAGTGAGGTAAAGGAGTGCGTCGGTGGTCGGAAATCGAACCCTGAACCACCTGCGTGGTTGGCGAGTATTCTACCACTGTGTCCCCGAATATGATTCCCCAAATAAGAGATTTAGCCCACTGGCTTAAGAACTTGTCTTTAAGCCAATGAATGGTTCCAAGGTTTAAATCTCGTCCTACCTACTTCAGATTGAGGAGCCAGGTAGTATCATTAGTCCGCATACATTCACTTTATTCGGACAGAGTGAAATGAAATTTTCACCAGTAATCATATTTTTAAAATAATAATATACAGTCTGTTTGCATCAGTCTCACTATTGTCCGTGTGCATTTCGTGATGGTTAGTAACACAATACAGGGTACTATTAATGTTTGCGCCTGCGTAATCGACTTGATGATGCACTAAGAATGTCAGTAAACATTATGACAAAATTAGGCTTATCATATTTAAATGACAATTATGCGTTGAATTTAAATGGCCAGTTATCATCAGACTATAACTTGAAAAATATTCGATTTCACATGTATATATTAATATATATATATATATATATATGAAATCGTACACTTGCTTATCACAAGATGATTAAAAATTATTTGTTTATTTTACCGAATTAAATGAATGCATGAACTTCAGTGAACATAATGGTTTGTTAGTTCGCGCATTGACTGGAAGGTCATTAGGTCAAATATGTTGTACGATGCACTCTAAGATACGCATAACAATGACCATACATGAAGAAATGCGTAGTTCGGTTTGATATGTTACAACCGATATGTTTTTTTTTATGTAGATTAGTGAGTGATTATTTTTATTGAATGATGTGCGTAAAGATTCCTAGTGGCCAGTGAAGGATAAATTAACACACCGGGAATCAGTGTAATTAAAAACCATATGTCACTCTCTATAAATACTAAGAAATGCAGACAAGATTTCATAGGCGTATTCATGAAATGAAAAAAGAGAATTGCCTACTTACTGTATATGCAACAGAAAATATTTAAAACAGCTGTGGGCAGGCTGTGTCGAATATCCTGAATTTTCACTAACTACTAAATCTTAACAACCTAATTGGTGTAATTGTAGAATATATGAAGAACCATAGAAAAAATAAGATTAGCAATAAAAATGATGAATATATCGAAAATAAATGTAAAATTCAAAGCCTCTGTAGTATTGCTGTTTAAAAAGGGAACATAAGTAGTCTTACGTAGAATTCTCAATGACGCTAGAATTAGGGTGGTATTTTAATCAACCAACCAACCAACTCTCGTAGAGAAAATCTTTGTCGGCTTCAGGATCCAATAGATCCAAGTGAGAAGAAAATAATATAATTTACCAAATACCATGTCATGCTGACTGTGGGGTCAGTTACATAGGTCAAACTAGTAGATCGTGGTCAATTATTTTATTGGAAAATAATAATTCAGCTAGACCCTGCTAATATAGAAGAAAGCTCAGCCGTTGCATTGTATTCACCTGCATGTAATCACACATTAGGTTGGGTCGGACGGGGTGAGAGGTTAATCACTCAAGCTTTGTTTATCAATTCAACACATGCATCGGAATGACGCAACACCTATACCGGAGATATGAAAAGTAGCGACAAACAACAAAGGGAAGTTGGAGAGACAGAAAGAGAGGAAAAATATATTAGGCAAATTGTGCAACCGTGTGACTAAAACTAATATGATTATGAGTGGCAATAATTTATGCTCGAAACCTCGTCATCGAGTTGTTCATACTGTATCACAGTGTGGTATTTAAAACAAACTTATGTAATAAAGGTCTTAACAGCCTACTTCATTATTCCGATTAAACAGTAGTATGAACCACAGTCATGTAGATTATTATGTACTTTTGAGTAATGTATCAGCGAGCACATTAACATAATACTAGTTAAGTATCATTAATACTATCATGTTCATGGGATAAAATAATACTTAGGGAAAAATTTTAGCAACTTAAGACCCCTATTGATTTTGCTTATCAGTCGCTTGTATATTAAAGTAAACGGTTATTCACGGAGAATTCCCATTTTAGGAAATGTAGAAAATGAAAAGTAGTGTTTCAACCATTCAACTGTTTTCAACGAGTTTATTGTCAAGCCGTAAAATTATATATGTATATATATATATATTAGATATTTTTGAAATAATGTTAACTGAAACGTAATACCTGTGATTATAATCATAGTTAGGTTACGTAATATATGAAATAAATCACGAAACTGATAAATAAACTTCACAAAGTAATGTGGAATTAATATGATCAGTATGCGAATAAAGCATTACTTAGAAAGGTATTAATTTTGAAAAGGTAACATTTCGAAAAGATATGCGGAATAAAATAAATAAAGGGTGACAAGTATGGGAATACCGGAAGTTGTTCTAAGTGAAAATAATCATAATACTTAATCAGAATAATAAGAGGTGAATATGCAAATTAATGAAACAAGTTGAACAATAATATAGGTTCTGTGGGGAGACGATTTTTATTCCCCTTGATGAATTTGAATAAAGCGACAACAACTGTTGTTCTTGCTTTATTCGAATAATATAGGGTCAGAGGAGTAAGAACACAAACTACAGTAATTTAATATAGACGGATTAAGACGATGAAAGATGGAGTGGATGAGTAAAATTCGTTTTCATACGGGAACCTAGCTTCTTTTGTTGGAATTCACATTGGTATCTCAAAAAATCACTCATAGACAATTGTAGATGGTTATCACAGAATTATGGTATTTTTCGACCTAACCCTTAAATAGTTTTTAAATATGTGGTCAAGAAGAAAGCAGGCTAATAAAAGGGGATAGTATTCAAGAATTCTTGACCTTTAGTGAGTGTTTCCTTCATAAAAAATTGTTTATAAAACCGACTAATGTACGCAAGTAAGTAATTAAACAGTACTGAACTTCATGATTCCATGCTGATAACGTCTACCTGTTTATCTACCTGCCTGGTTCTGTTTCCAACATTACCTAGCTCACAGTTGACAAAGTATTCTATAAATTAGAACAAATTTCTTTTAGTAATTCATTCTACATGCATCACTTTTTATAGTTCTGTTACACCTGAAGAATTACAGCATCCAGCTGCTTGTCTAGCATTTACTGTTATGGATCATGATCTGATAATGTCAAATGATTTTGAAGGGTGTGTTTTTATTCGGCCGTCAGTAACTGTGAAAACACAAGCTGAGAAAGAAGCAAGTCCAGAGAATGCAAAACTTGTCTTCTCAACTACCCGATCTCAGAATCCATCTCCTAGTGAATATAAACAACAGCAGATATGTTTACCGTTAATACATCCAATTAGTAAAAGTGAGTGGATAGTTTCTTTTTTTTAATATTCAGTTTAACTTTAGAAGTTTCTCGCTGCACTGCAATTCACTTAATGCACAGAAAACATAAAAATCAGTAGCTAAGCAAAATAATAAGCCTTTGGATGAGAATACACTTATTATTTGAGAGTTGTCTTCTATTAATTATTAGATAAGTTTACATAAAATATTATGTGTAAGCTGTTTCGTCCTAGTTTGGGACTCTTCATCAGTACGCACCCAATGCCAGGGTTCAAACTCAGGACATTCTGGTTACCAGGTGAGCTAGCTCGCAGACCACCAAGCCACCGGCCCATGAATTCCAACTTCCACCAATTCACGACATAGCACGACCGCTAGCCAGTGTCTTCGGAGAGTATTTGTTCTCATTTTAAACGGTAGATGGTGGAATACCGCTGCTTTGTGAGATTTAATTCAGTGTAATATTTAACAACTGATGTAAGAGAAAAGCTGTGCATACCTTTCACCTACTGATTCGTGTATCTAGCAATTAATTTCATTACTGAGTTTGTATAAGTGGATTTTAATTTTACAGTAGATGGTGGAAACATATTTTTGCATTGTTATCTTGTAAAACATCAGTAATACTGGCAGTATCTAACAGGTAATTAATATATATATATATTATTTTGATTACAGCTTTACAAGTATGGAATTTTCAGCATGGATATCGGTAGCCCAAATTTTGCAGGCCGACCATAGATATCCGGTGTGCATCGGCAGGGGATCGAACCCCGGACCGTGTGCATGGTCGGCGAGAGTCCTAACCACTGTGCCACCGACGCACACCTGTGTTGAGATGGGATTTAGGAGGAAGTGTATTTTTCACCCATCACTGGTTATTTTCAAAACTAACACCAGTGGGATCAAGACGCCTATTTCATAACATATAGAACTCTCCAAGTAGATTTATCTTAGTGTGATAAAGTGCACCTCATCAACGGAAGGCAGAATCTAGTCCTTGTTAAGCATCGCCGATATTAGCCGATGTTATAATGTAGGGTTATTTGCGGTTCAGTTTTTGGGAGTGATTTCTTTCGACCATATTCGACGCAGATAAGATCGAAGACTTGTTGTAGAACGGTAAAGGTACTTTTGCAGCTCTCTATTCAAGGGGAGGATAAATAGAAACTTATCATGGTAGAGAAAAAGCACTATAAAGCGAAATTCCATATTCAGAGGACCTGTATCCCAACGAAGTCACTGACCAAATACTTAGGGGATTCAAACACCTTTAAACAATTTAATTACATGAGATATTGAACTATTCAATTTTGTATTTCTTTAGAGAATGGTGCATTGGATGTTTTGGGTCAACGTTCGGATACCTATGCCCAGGAAATTTACAAACGTTGGAAAACTATAGAAGACAGTGAATTAAACCAATAATAAATAAGAAGATATTAAATCAGTAGAGCAAAACTTTGAGCATATAATGACATCTATTTTGTTTTTAATAATGACTTGAAATTTTACACTTTAAATTTACTATACAGTTACATTCTCATACTTATATTATGATATACAAATAAGGTATTCATTCATGTAACAAGCTTATAACAATACAACGAAACAAATTAACAGTTTGTTCAATGTTTTCATATTGAGATACATCATATATATATGAAGTCATTTATTTCTGATAAAAGTCTTCTCAACTAATAAACAATATGATCATAATGGAACTTCATAAAAGTTATGGATAAGTTCAACTACTATTGAATTGAGCTGTCAGCGTAAAACTTAACACGAAAGCTCAGCAGGTCAATTTCCCCCCCCCTCTCCATAGAAGCATATATAAAGGTAAGGAAAAGAAATACAACGAAGCTACACTAAATGGAATTTTTCCAGGAAAAAGAGTAATGTGAATTCGATGAATCTGGAAGAGCACAAAGAAAGAATGTATCGGTGTCATTGAGACTGATTTCGAATCATGCCCCTAATAGTCTCAAACCACTGATTTTCAGCGTCTCAAAAACTTCAACTAGGGAGTCTGCACTCCCTTAATTGGCTCAAAACAATAGTCAGACACCTCGTAATTGACGCCATCTTTCGGTTTGACCTATCCGCAACTCTTTTTGAATCCAACCCTTTATCGGCTAATATTTTTTTGTAGAGGAATGTGGTAACTTGGCATTCGTCACACCTTCTAGATGTATCAATGGATACAAATCGACACCCCATCCACCCCGAACACTCTACGTTAACTCTTTACCACACATGAGAGAGAGCGTAGATATCTGTCCACTGTCTGCTAGTCTTTCACTGGCAATGTCTCAAAACTGTGAAATAGAATGGAGCAAAGTAGTATACAGTTCACATGTATCATGCGTGATAGACAGATGACGACGCTGGCAAATACCAAATGAATCTCTTGTATCCACGCTGAGACTTTTTCATCAGCAGATCTGTGTTCAAATACACATATAGTATTCTGTTGCTAATGCTGTATTGAACTGTGGGAATAATATTTCGTTCTGTATCACACCACCACAATACTTCATCTTTAGAAATCTCAGTCTATATTACATTTTTAAACGTCACCGTACAGACCACTAAACTAGTTTACAAAACGAAGTAAAGTCAGTCAAATCGTATACCAGGAATATCAGTGAGTAACAGATAGTACCTTCAGACTTCTGAAAGGGTTTTCAGCATCGCAAACCCTGGGTTATGCATCCATCAATTTACTGCCGACTTCCTTCTTGACTACTGAGTTACCATAAGCATTACACCTAGTTAAGGGACATCCTACCGACTGACTGATAACACCAAATAGATTTGTGCTTCTCGCCTAGTTGGTTTTACAACATATTTTCTTACTGGCTTAATGATTAGATAGATCATTTGTATATGGATATACCTCTAGTTATGTTTAGTTCCGAGTATTAGTCATTATAAAACATAAGCTGAATTTTCAGATTTGTAGTAATTTCTTCATGACAAAATCCACTTAATGGAAAGCCATACACTGTGAGTAAGTATCGCATGAGTCATAAGAAGTGTAGCTGAATAACGTTTCAAAAGATTACACACATATATGAGATCTACATACATTCTAAAGCTAATCTAACCACTGTTTAGTTGGCTGTCTGATAAACAGAAACTTGTAACCAGAAGGTCCTGGGTTCGAAACCCAGTGGGTGCGTACTGCCGATGAGTCCAAGACTAGAATGAAACAGCTGTTAAGTACTCTCTGGTTTTCTGAATGACACCAATCAGTGGTCAAACACAACAAATCAACTCTTTTAAACAGAAACTGTTTAAGCAATTTGTTTGTGTGTGTTTTTTTTTTGCGAATTCACATAACTAGCAAACGCAGATTCCTACTATACTACTTTGAAACATATTGGTCTAAATGACTTTGTGAAACCGATAAATACAAGATCAAAAAGCCAGCGCTACGGTCAACACAGTTACAAACATTTTAAAAAGGGAAGGCATTATGTAAATTGTACTACATAAACATGGCACAAAAGTACATTCTAATGGCTTAAAATAGTCATACTTTCTCATCATTCACCCATGCATATCAATCTAACTATATTTCAAGGTTAATGTAAATCACGAATATTTCACTTAATTAGCAAAATTTCAATGTTGCACTGTTAGTTCTAATCATCTGTTGATTTTGGTTCTACAATTTTCTTGTGATTGGTGATTTTTTCATCGGTCATAATATATCCGGATTGACTTAGCTCAATGTACCGAATCAGTTTATACCGCCTGAATTCTGATTAGGTATTTGGGCGAATTAGTGTTACATAGAATCAAATTTGTCGTTTGCAAATTATACAGTTTGAGTCAGTTCAGATACAACTCTGATGAGCTCGATCACGAACGACTGGGACCACCTCCCTGTCCTCAGATCACTTCAGGATGACATGAGTGTTGTTTCAGACTACTCATATCAACCAGTAGTATGTACTACCATGCTATTTCACCTGCTTTCTTGATTACCGTTTATGGATGGTATCAAGAGGACTAGATTTTGTTACTTGAAAATTTCCTAATTACAAAAGGAAGCTGTAACGGATTCTCACCTAGAATTGTGTAATCTGCTAAAGCCGACCTGCATCACTGGAAATATTCTCTAATGAATGGTTTGAATTCAGGAAAAGTTGGGATTTAAATGCTGAATGCGATTTGACGAACGCCTATAGATATTCTAAAAAGTCATTAAAGCAGTGTTGATATTATCAACTTGACTGCAAGTATGGGTTGCAGTCTGAAATTCATTAAATAATAGACTGACTGACAGGCGTACAGGCCTAAGCAGGAGTGTATTCTTAAAAGTCGCCGCGCTCGGAAGCAGTACAACATATATGAAGTGATATTGCGGTAGGTAATGATCGGTTTACAGAAAATCTCTAAAAGAAGATTGGTGAATACGTTCAAGATTACCAAAACGAAAATAAGTGGACATTTTCCAGTCACACTGGTAATTTATCAAGCTTAATTCTTAGTACTCTGAGGAACTTAGTCAGTTGGACTGCATCTACCTCAGGTTGACAATCAGTCGGTTAATAGACTGGAGTTATGCTTTCGTCAAACTGTTCTCCTCCTAACTAAATGTCCTGCCAGTCCTTTGGAAAGTCATCTACTGGAACATGTGTCAAGTTTAAACCTATAGCTAAAACCTGTCCTTTTCTGAAAGCTATGCCAAAGTTGCTTCCAATTATTTTTGAACCTTCGCTTAAAGCCTTTAACGATTCCAAACAATATGTCTTCAATTTAGATGAAGCTGCTGTTTTGCATCATAATATCGTTTCTAGTTTAGACAAAGGGGCTAAATTTATTCACAGCGGCTTCCTAGAGCATACATCTTTTGACTCAGTATCTAGGGATATTTTGTTAAATAGGCTTGCTGTAACTCAAACTGAGTGCTGAATTGTTGAGTGGCTGCATTCTTGTTTCTCAGGAAAAAAACAGTATACTGTATGTAAGGGGAAGTTGTCCACTTCATTGCTTACTGAAGCTGGAGTCCCTCAGGGCGCTGTCCTTTCTACTTTTCTGTTTTCTTTCTTCTTGCATGACTTACCTCACTTTGGTGAAATGAACTTTGTTAAGTATGGGACGATTTAATGTTTCAATGCCTGTCATAAGTAGTGTTCGAGACTTTTTTCACCTCACTTTATTGGACTAAATTGATCAATCTGATTTGATACAGTCAACTTGGTACTTCTTTGATTTTCATTTCGATATTTCTAAAATCTAGGATGCATTCATCTCGAACCGAGAGTTGTGATTTCCGTGTGAAAACACAATGCTTGTAAACCACAGACACCTGGAAAAGGTGAATTGCTTTTAGAGTATATTAAATACTTAAGAAATACACAAAAGACACATGTCCACTAACTGATTGACGGTAAAAGAGAAACTTTTGTACAGGTACATCAATTCACCGTCATCAAACAATAGTACTTGAGAGTGGTAGATAGAAATGAAATCCAGTCACTTAGCTCCACTACCAGAGTCGTCTTTCAAGATTATCTACAAGGTGAGGCTAAATGGTACAAAGGGCGTCGGGTTTCGGCATTTGTGTATGGAGGAGGCGTTGGCAATTCGTCAATACAACCCCAGACTCTGTATACCTTCTACCTTGGTCTCAACCTCTTAACTAGTAGTTCCCTGTAAAAATTTTATTTTTTAATTTTCAATTTTACTTTTAGTTCGTTTTTACTTTAATAATTAATTCACTCTTATCACTCTCATATGCTCCTTTTGTACATTTTCACACCCTCTTCACACCTGTTAAGTTGACACTCAACTACTTTTATTCTCACTCAATAACAAGTTTAACCTTATCAAATTTCTAACCCTTTCTTCCTTTGTGCCGTTGAGTACTACGTAATTTACAGCTTCGATTTTTACTTCTAATACCACTTCTGAGTAATTATATCAATTATATCACACACACACACACACCCCTATTACTTCATATTAGACCACTATACATTTTTGGTTAATAATAAATACAACTGTACAGCCTCTGAAGATGATTTCATTGATAAAGAAAATTTTCTTCGCTGAATTTGTCTTTTATTTTCTTCATGACTCAATAGGTATTTTCGGTGATTTGAAGAAATTAATCTTTTACAAACAAAGTCATTACCTCAGATCTAGTCAGAAAGGACAAACAATAAAAAACAACATTTTCGCGTGGATGTAATGGTAAAAACAACAAATTTAGGGATATTATATATATATTTTTTAAATTATCATACAAAAGCATAGATCTGCTTTCATTTTTCCTAAAAAAAAACACTGGTCAAAAATAATTATTCTAAGTAAGGAGTTTAAAAGGTAAAGGGGAACACAACCAAATCACTTCTCTCAAATGAGAAAAATCTTATTTATATATATATGCGTAATATCATTAATAAAAAGACTAGGTCAGCAGCATAAATTTATATCCGACAGAAACAAAAAGTAGAGGTTGAAAGAGAAAAAGAGATATAAGTAGAAAAAAGGCATTATAAAGTGAAAATATTGACTTAGGCAACAAATACTAATGCAAAATAAAACGACAGTATTAATAATCAGAATAACAATAGTGTTGTACGGCTATATGCATTTTCAGAATACCATTTAAAAAACTATTTCACACACTGAATGTGTAATAGAGCTCACTTACCTAACCGGAACAGATGTTCTGTGTGCCAGGCTATGAGCCAGACATTGTGTGTGTGTTTGTGTACATTACCACGGCCGAATTCACTGAAGTGAGATTCGAACCCGAGGCCCATTGAATGAAAGCTATGTGTTTCCACGTAGGTGTGTGTGTGATAAGATTGAAGTCAATAATGTTTAAGATAATGACGACGCTAACAATAACAACAAGGAGGACTAGAACATTTGTGGAGCAAAGAATAACATAATTCATCATAATAAAAGGTTAAAAAGTTTTAGAAAAAAGACAGTTGATTAACCTGAAGTGTGTTGAGGGTATCACATAATTATCATAAATATAAATGATACATTTCATTAGAAAAAAAGTCATAACTATTTTATGATAATACTTGACACGTGTAGTACAAACATCACCGTAATCACCCCTTGTGTATAGGAATGCGCTCGAAGTGTAACACTCACAATAAGTAGTGAACAATGATAAGTAACAAAAGAAGAGGAGGGATATGAGAAATGAGGATAGTATTTAGGAAGATACACCTTGACCAATCACCAACGATTACATAATCTCCATCATTACTCTTCTCTATGACTATTTATGTGAAGCTGTTTCAAATTTGAATACAACACTGTACAACTCGCCACCGAGTCTTTTGGCTAGCCATGAATTTTTAATCACTGCTATCTTCAGCGTATCCACAAGGAATTTCGCATTCAGATTACAATGAATTGCTCGTCCCATACCTTCGATCACAATTAGGTCAACCTTGAAAAGAATGCATTAAAACAAATAGTCCATTCATTTACAATATATACACTAGCTACATATAAGTGACTTTTTTTTCTCAAGCTGTCAGTGGATTCTTTTAAAATCAAACACACTACTGTAAACAACTGATCACAAAATAACACTGTGTATTCTCTAAGGAAATGTTGTACGTCTATGAGAATAAAACTATGATCTAAACAAAATCAACCCGTAAAGTACCATTAGACTCACGTATTAGATGATTATTATATCATTAGTATTGATCTCTTGGGTTCCGAGTGGAATATAGAGCTCCAACAACACATCTCCACTTTCCTCTATTTTCTGCTCTCCTCTTCATCTGGGTCCACGACTGCCCATAATCTCTCATCTCCTCCTCACACGATCTTCTTAATGTCACCCTAGGACGTCACACTTGTCGCTCCACATTTGGATCCCACTTGGGGGCCTGGCGCGCGATGTCATTCGACGGTCTCCTCAATGTATTCCCGATCCATATCCATTTCCTCCTACAAATTTGTTGAGTGATCGGCTCTTGGTTGGTTTGTTCCCAGCCAGAGTTTCTTGTTACTAATTCTTTCTGGCCATCTGACCTTCAGTATAGAGTCAGGCAAGGCAGCTGTTGATAAAAGTCTGTAACTTGTTGGAAATACTTTTCCTGACACGCAGTGCAAGTCGCTGACCCGTATAGAAGACTTTCCATATGTGCTGAAAATCCGAATCTTGTTGTTCATGCTGGCTGAGTGCAGAAGATTTCCAAACCGATTTCAGATTGATGAAGGCGTATCTTGCCTTTCCGATTCTGGCTGACTGGCTTTGACATCCATTCCGAATTCCTGTGGTTGAAACAATGCTTCCTCTATCAGATCTCTCCCGTTGATGGTGTTTGGTGCTGGTTGCTATCGCTGTTGGTTCGTTGTCTTTATCACCTCCGACTTCTTTATGTTCACTTGGAGTCCTGTCTTGGCTGCCAGCCTCTTCAGCCAGTTTGTTGGTTTTCGCCTGTAAATCTTCGAGCTTGTGTGGCACTAAACGTAAATCATCTGCGAAATGCAGATCTTCTAGAGTCTTCTTGTCGGTCCAGCGTATTCTTGACTTGGGGCACTCCATGATTTTGAATCAGTTTCCAAATTACCTCTCGGTCAGCGCTGTCTATCGAAGGCCTTTTCAAAGTCAATGAAGTTGGGGCACAGACTGGACTGTCATCCTATGCTTTGTTCGATGATGACGCGTAAAGTTGCACTTTGATTAGCATATGATTTGCATTTCCTGAATCCAGCTTGTGCAGGGCTGGTGGAGTTCTGCATCCAGTGCATCTTTTATTCTCTCCAGGGTGACGCAACTTATTATTTTACTTGGCGTGGACTAGAGGATTGTTCCACGGCAGTTTTGCAGAGTGACGCGTAAGTCGCTTGACCGCATTCAGGATTTCTGCTTTCGTTAGAGGATTGGTGTCCACTGGCAGTTTCGTGCGTGCTGTTGGTGGTATTTCTGGGAGAGTTGCAGGTGATGCTCGATTCAAGAGTCCTTTAAAGTGTTCAACCCATTGTTTTATTTGTTTCTTCTCCATGGTAATCAGATTTCCTTCATCATCTTTGATTGGTTACATCATCTGGATTCATCTCTCTCCGATAGAAACCTGGTTATCTGATATAATGTCCTGAGGTCTCTTTTACCTGCGGCCTGCCTGCCTGTTTTGCTTCAGTTCCCAGTGTGTCGTAGAATTGTCTTTTGTCTCTCCTAGCAGTCTTCTTCACTTCTTTATTCAGTGCAATGTACATTAAAATCAGCTTCTCCTTCTGTTGTCCATCTTTGCATTGAGTTATCTTCTCTTTCGCCATCCTCCTCTCCTCCAGGTATCCATTAAGAGCCATTCCTTGTCCTGCCTCTTCTTTCTTGATAAAGCGGTTGTACATGTTTCCTTGAACATCACCTTCAGAGAAATTCAATATCCTGTCATGCAAGTTACCTCAGTGACTACAATATGCATATATTGATGTTATCATTTGATATGAAAAATGGAGGTGTATGAATTGGTAAATGAATGATTCAAATGTAAAACCTAGAGAGTTTTCTTTCAGTACCATTTCCTTCACTTGACTAAAACAACAACTGATTTTAAAAATGCCTTAAAACAGAAGAGCCATATCCTGTGAAGCAAACTATCCGCTACACTCTCAACACATAAAACTTAAGAATATGCAGAAGTAGTAAATTCTCATTAGAAATTATCGAATAGCAATCAATGTATCATCAGCTTGCCGTCTCATAGTTTAACTCTTCAATAATTTTTGTTTCATTCAATGTTATTTGAGGGATACCGTTTCGCTTTTCTCTCTCTACACTTTAATCACCAACAACACATAGAGCATATTATAGTTGATGTTACTTTTAGTACCGTGTTGTCGGCAACGACCACTAATTACAAAATGGTAATGTACATTGATTAAGTAGCCGACTTTTGAAATATTCTTTCACAACAATAAGATTAAACCTGGATCTTATTATCTACCTTTCGACCTGATTCACTACTGTCTCACTCGGCAACTGAAATTTTTTTTTAATAATTAAATTTTAAGTAAAGGTATCACTAATTAGACATAGAATGGAAACTTACTATTGTTACACTTATAACTCGCATCTTTATTATATAAACAGAACTAGAAACGTACTAACTACAGACAGAAAATATAGTGCATTGAATCTTTTTTTTTTCATACGGAATGCACAATTTTCAAAGCAAAGAAAAACAACTAACTTGATGATATTTCTATTTGAAAGTAGAAATAGAAATAATATTCAAGTGTTGGTTAGTATGTGCGTCGGTGGCATAGCGGTTAGGACGCTCGCCGACCATGCACATGGTCCGGGGTTCGATCCCCGGCCGGCGCACTCCTTTACCTCACTAAGCCAGAAATAATGCTAGTGAAGAGGAAAGGTTGGGCATGAGGCTAGCAACCCCATTCTGTAAAAACAAACACTGCTACAGAAACTTCAAGCCACTAGCTTGAAGCCCTATGTTCCACTGCGGAACGTGAAGGAAAAAAATTTTCAGTATAGAAAAAAAAAAGAAAAGAAAATGTACCTGTTCCCGTTCTGTCAACTGAACTAGTGAGCTGGCAATGAGACGGAAATCAAGACAAGGCGAAGTCTGACCATTTTCAGCTAACATAAGTTTACCATTAGCAAGAGAATCAGCAATCAACGTGTCGAAACCTGCTATCATGTGTAGAAGTAATTCTAATTCTTGATAAGTTATATCATTAATAGCAGGACCTGCAAAAAAACAACAAAAAACGAGAAAAACAAGAAAATTACGCACTACTTAAAAATTTAAACAATGTGAATTTAATTCCATTGCATCATTTTTTTATTCCTTTGCGTGGAACATAGTGGAACATAGGGCTTCAAGATACAGGCTTGAAGTTTCGGTAGCACTGGTGTTTATTACTACGGGATGGGGTTGCTAACCTCATGTCCAACCTTCCCTCTCTACCAGCTTTATTACCAGCTCAGCGAGGTGAAGGAGTGCTTCGGTGGCCGGGGATCGAACCCCGGACCACATGGGTGGTTGGCGAGCATTCTACCGTTGTGCCACCGACGCACCCATTTTATCATATATTAAGGTGATATGACTATGAGCAATAAATTGTGCTCGAAACGTCATCAGTCGATATCACTGTATAACACTGTGAGACTTAATCAAAATAAATTTTCCCCACAATGGAATTATACTCTACCACAGTGCACAAGTTCTATTCTTATATCAATGTGAATTTAAAACAATTAGTGCCTTTAGTAAATATGGATAGCGTTACTTTAAAAACGAAGATTATTGAAAAGGAAAGAAATAATGCTATATTTGCACAGTGCATTTCAGAGAAGCTGGCTACACATCTGCTTGTTAATTTAACTGGTATGAAAAATGAAATTTATTGCCTATGTATATCACATTTTTCAGATAAACTCTGAAATAAATAACGACTGTAAATTTTGAAGATGACTAGAACTATACAACGAACTATGTATGGGTTAGTATAGTATGTCATTTGTTTCATATTAGCTGAAAAATAAATTCAGAATCTGTGTATAGCCATCTCATTACTTAAATATGCCTGCAGGCAGGTATGAATAAGTGAGGTCAACAAATAAAAATATAAAAAAAAGTTGGAGTGGCTGTATGATGATAGTGTTCGAGAAGTATTTCCTAGTCTCTTCAGTCAATGATTTGTGATCCTATGACGAATAACTTCGTACAACTCAGCAAGATGGCTGGCTAGTGACAGACAAGTTATGCTGATGACGCCTGTTATGACCCAATCCTATGACTTACTCCCATTATAGTCAGAATCACGACTTAATGTAGAATTTGGTAGTTATCTGCAGCATGGTATAGCGAGTAAGGTATCTTTTTAGGGCTAAACCAATCACTTCAGTATCATTTACATGAATTGAAATCAGTTCTTCACCTCAAAAAGGGCAATTGATCGAATACCAGTTAAATTTAGTCGGCAAATTATACGAAACTGTGCCCCTGATAATCATCTATGCTTCATCTTCAGATTATTGAATCGTCCTCTACATTAAGTAATGAAGTCGAGATCACAGTGCAGACTGCAGCTATCGTCAATGAAGTACACTTTTCAGTTCAATATCAGGGAGACAGAAACTAAGAGTAAAAGCAAACTTCACAATGCATCCAAGCTATTTTCGTGTGCATTTTTAAATGAATAGTGTTTGGGGTAAACATTAAGCTATAGCGGAAAAACTCCTATCTAATATCTAGTATCTCGAATAAGAAAACGAGACTTCATGAAAATAAGACGACAGCCACAGTAAATAACCTGCAAAGGAACTATCAACCACTGCACTGAAAATTTGAGATGATAGTTCTTACTATGACAATTAAATTTACGTCAAGTCTTATCCGATCGCATCAAACAGATATGTAGTAGGTTCAAAAAACAATTGTAAAATCCTCATCACTCAGAGTATGCATAATAGGGAGGGACATAAAACAAATATTATAAATAAAAAGAACTGGTTTCTACATTTAACAGTTCAAATTACTTGAATTAGCCGCCAATATCACTTTACATCCACGACTAAGAAACTCCATAGAGAACGGTAGTACACCAAGTATAATATCTGCACCACTGTTATCACAGAATATTAATATACAACGATACGGTGATCCAGGTACACTGATTCGACTAATCCATTTATCATAATCGTCGACTAACCAAGGTCGGCGCTGAAATCAGTACAATTTGTGTTGAAGTAAATTATTATTAATAACAAATGGTTGAGTAGGACAGTTACAACAGAAAGTGTTAGCTATTAGTGTCTGAGTGTGTGTATGCTACTCACAAACCCACTTACACTTCCTTGCAATTGACAACGAGCCATACCTGTTGTGTGCAAGCTATTGATACTAACTGAATACTTGAACCTCGGTAGGTGGAACAGCGTTCGATCTAGTTGGTTTGAAGTCAACTGTCTAGACCTAATGGACACAGAAGTGTAACACTGGTGCTTAGCATTCATTTAGTGCTCATTTGGCAAAAGAAAACTGAAAAACTTAATCAATACACTTTACGTCACATCTAAAAACTGGTTTTGATTAACAGGCATAAACTAAGAATACAAAAACAACGGTCTGGTTATACACGAAGCACACTGGAACGCCTTTTTGAATTTTGATTAAAAAAAATAAGGATTATTTCTGGTCAATTGCTGTACAAAAACTGGATCGACCGAGTCTGCTCGCTGAGTTGTTTTATTGTTCACTATTGTTTTCTTCCCACTCACAGCTAGGCATGTTACGCATGCTTAGTCATAGCCTTCCTTGACGGGAAATGTTAGCTAACTGACTGATATAGGATCAGGTTGTAGAAGAGCGCGTGGTGGTGGTCAAACCAAAACATGGCTTCATCAGTCAATGAAATCCACAACAGTTAGTTTCAGCCAGCCACGTAGGGAGGTATAGACTTCCTGGTTGGCGGGTTGTAGTCCTCATGATGGTAAAAACCAATGAAGGCTGGAGACAATTGGTGATATAGCTCAAAATCCTCTTTCTCAATGGCTGGCGCAGATGCATTCACTCCATGTGATTTATAATATCCAATAAACCTATACGGTTCTTCGATATTACCATTCTTTTTGTCTCATATTTCTGTTTATTATCTCTCTTTACTCTTTTCACTTTCTTAGTGTGCTACAAGGAGAGAGTGTGACAACTTGAACTGCTGCACATCTGTGCAAAGTTCTACTAACAACAATTACACAGTGTAAATAGTTGTACCAAGCATGAATTTACTAACATGTGTTTTTTTCATTTGCAAGAATTTGGTTATTAAGTTGAATACACTTAATTACATTAATCCTCAAGGTTTAACCGGGACTTCCACTTAACCTAATAATTTTATCATTGCAAATTCACCGGATAGCAAAGATGTTTAATTTATGTTTTCCTGTTCTAAAAATAATATATCAATGCGAACTAGTGTGCAACCAAATATACTATTTTATAAACGAAAAATCGCTTTCTCTATAATTTCGATATTGCTTTTTCGTTAAATTATTGCATTTTAAATCCCCCCCCCCAATTAATTGATATTATAGGACCGAAATACAGGACCATCTCTGTTGACATGTCGACCTTCTAGTAGAGACTCTTAGACGATGTGTCTAAATTTAAGAATGATGTTATTTGGTTGATGGTGGGTAGTAGTGGAATCTATAAGGCACGGGCTTCACCCTTTTCGAGACTCGTCATTTGGATGTATCAAAAGAGGACGAAACGTACGTACTGAATACCATTGCTGCTGAGCATCAATCAAATAATTTTACGTTACATTTAGTTTGATTTTTTTTGTACCGTATTTTTGGTACAAATATGGAATTTTCAGCATGTGATATCGGTAGCCCAAGTTTTGCAGGCCGACTATTCATATCAGGTGTGCGTCGACAGGGGATCGAACCCCGGACTATGTGCATGGTCAGTGAGAGTCCTAACCACTGTGCCACCAACGCACATTAAACAACTATCGATTACATATTATTAACACTTATTTCACTGTTGCTTCTATCAGTCATAATTTACTTATCATATGCTTAGCACTAGGACGCAGAATATGAGAAAATAAACACACAACAAGGGTAATCCATTAAAATACTACTAAAAGAGAGTTATATATCACTTTAAAAGAAGTACGATAGGCTAAAAAGCAGTTTTTTGAAGTTTACAGGCATGTTAAATAAGGCCATCATTTGAATGGGCTGATATAAAAATCTCATTTGAACTTGTTGCAACACAATGATCAGTACGTTCAACCAATACAGATATATATATATATATATATAATACATTATTTATCATTTTATTATTGTTTCCTTTGATTCCTAGAGGAACATAGGGCTTCAGCCGTGCGTCTTCATTGCGTTCGGTTCTCTGCTAGAGTCTTCACCTGGCCACACGTTCTCATCTCCTCTTCACATGACCTCCTCTAAGTCACCCTTGCACTGACGACCAACTCGACGCTTCCCTTTTGGGTTCCACTCGAGAGATGGCTTGTCTAGTGATGTCACTTGATGGTTTCCTCAGAGTATGGCCAAACAATCTATCTCCATTTCTTCCTGCCTATTTGTTTCACAATCGGTTCCTGCTGTGTTAGTTCGCTCCCAGAGATCCCTGTTGCTGATCTTTCCTGGCCAGCCATCTGATCTTGAGTATTGAGCGAAGACAGCTGTTGATGAAGGTCTGTAGTTTTTTTGAGAGGCTCTTTATGACGCGCAGTGCAAGTCCCTGATCCGTATAGTAGCACTGACTTCACATTGGAGTTGAAAATCCGGATCTTATTTTTGATGCTGAGTGCTGTTGACCTCCACACAGACTTGAGAGTAGTGAAAGCTTGTATTGCTTTCCCGATCCTCGCTTTGATATCCTCGTTAGTTCCGTCCGCCTGTAGTTGAAACGATGCTTCCCAGTTCAGGTTACTTCCGTTTATGCTGATTGTTGTCTGTTGTTTTTGTTGCTGTTGGTGTTGTTGCCCAGGAATTTTCATCACCTCTGTTTTCTCTATGTTCACCTGACATGAAGTCCTATCTTTGATGCTTCTTCTGCCAACTTGTTGCTTTTCACTTGCATATCTTCCAGTTTGTGGGAAATTAGACATATATCATCGGCGAAGTCCAAATCCTCCAAGTTTCTTGTGTGAGTCCATTTTATGCCTGTTTCCCCATTGTCCGCTGTTTGTCGCATTATCCAATCTACTGCAATCAAGAAAATCATTGGTGATAGTAGGCAGCCTTGTCTTACCCATATATATATATATATATATATATATATATATATATATATATATAATCTCTGTTTCTATCTGTCAATCATTCTGATTTTTCCTAATGACTTTAAAATAGCATGACAAGGATGACTAACTAACCAAACGACTGACACATGTTAACTGGCTGTCAGCTTGAAATTTGTGCTACTAAAGTACCCTCTCCCATCAAACGTATTGCTTCAAATTACTCCTATTCTTACTTTATTCAATCATGGATGTCCTTAAATTGCACTCACACACACACATTTTTTTTAAAATAAACACTTCAACCTATGGCTTTCCGTGTTCTCTGTGAATTTGAGAAAAAATGTCATAGTTTATGGCATGGTCGGTCGGTTTTCGACATAGAACTTTGCACATATGTGCGGCAGTTCAAGTCGCCACAATCTATGTAGCACGCAAAGCAAGAGAAGGAAGTAGAAGAAATGCACAATATAGACAGTAAACAGAGGTGTGAGACAAAGGAATAGTTATAACGGAGAACAAAACAGTTTAATTGGAAATCATAAGTCACAAGGAGTGGATGCATCTGCGCCACTGAGAACGATTTTGAGCCATGTCACCAATTGTTTTATGGCATGGCAGGTTAACGAAGCATACAAACATAATTTGAATGACTGTCATCATTTCTTTTCAATTTATTTGTAACGGGGGGGGGAGGGGGCAAATTTGTTGCAATATGCAAATGATGACAAATCTCTATACAAGCATTGTGTAAAAGAAAATTCATTACTATGATTTTAGAAAAGCATCAGGCTAAGTCTCTTTGAGAATATATAGCTTAAACAAAAGATGATTTGATGCTGTCCAATAAAATCAAGATATAACTCAACTTACCTGAACTTTATCCAGAGTGATTTGAAAGTCAACAGCACCGAATTTATTCTGTGGTGCATCTTTAAGAAACTGGACAACTTCAACTGCACCCCAGTCAAACATATTACCGGCTAATAAACCTTGGACTAAAGACAACTGACGATCAAGCCAATCCAATTTGGCCAGTTTATTTAGTCGGTCCGTGAAGGCAGAAAGAGCTGCTCTGTTTTCACACTGTTGCAATTAAAGAGAATAGTATTATCTAGTTTTAAAATTAAATTTACTGAAAAGTAAACTAAACGAAAACATTTCGATTTAAAAAAGATAAAGTGTAAAGGGAATTGAGATAATTTAGTATAAAAAAGGGGCGCTCTTATGCACTGGATATTGTTAATATAACTCATAAATAATTTATGGACTATTCAAAGGATCATGATGGTAACGAGTGGATAGTTGTACATTGGTACCGTTTCACAAAGACGAAGAACTACTGATTTAACTCTTTGGCAGTATTGCACACTTGGAAGCTTTCATTTGTAAAATCTTTTTAAATACTTTAATTTGTGATATAGTGATAATGAGCGCCAAGAAACCAGGGAATTCCATCCAGAGCTTCCCTCTTTTTATTAAGTTCGGACATCGGACGCTCTCAATTATTTCATAGTACGAATCGATAAAATTTCTATTCAAGTGTTGGTTTGTAGGGATTTGATTGGTTACAGGATTTTCATCATGGGCTGACATTAGTTAGAAAACCATTGGAAAACCTGGGAGTACTGGACAGCTGTTTCGTCCTAGTTTGGGACTCTTCATAAGTACATACCCACCGGGATTCGAGCCCAGGACCTCCTGGTTACAGGGCGAGCTCGTATACCATTAAGCCACTGGGACCCGATCCAATGGCCCATGAATTCTAACTTCTGCCAATTCACGACATAGCGCGACCCCTAGGCAATGTCTTCGGCGAGTATTTCTCCTCACACCCGACCTTCTGCACCCTACTGGTCACGAATTCTCACTAGAACCCCAGGTAACTACCTACCTGAATAAGGCAAGTCGCTAGTGAGCATCTACAGAGATGCATATAGGTAGGTATTGGTAAACGTCCTTATATTTGAGAAAACTCACAAACCTCAGTGTTGTATACAAATATACACATATACTGTATGAAGACTGATGATATTACTTTTCTGCCTAAGCCTAGAATATACGTGGAGAGATGTTGAAAGTCGATCGCCTCATTAAACAGCTACAGCCCTAAGAGTCTCATATTGAGCATCTTATAAATAATTGAACAACAATAAACACAACACAGTCAAATAGCTACTCACTCTTTTTTGCAAGCAAAACACATCTCCAAATCCATATTCTCGTAAAAAGTGTTGCTGAGCAGATAAAAGGCAACGTACAGTCAATAAACCACGACCACTTGGATTAGCTCTCAGTTCACGTAAGAATCGTTTATATCGTTCCGCGAATTGAAATGATCGATCTCCAGCATCTGATAATATATCAGACTGACTTTCTTCAGATTTGGCTCTATGATATTCTATACAATTCTAAAGGTTACAGAAAAAAAACATTTTGTGCACTGAACAAAATGCCTAAGAACTACTAGAAATAGTTATTCGGTAAAGTGATGCGTTAGTAGCATAAAGTTAAAAAGTGCTAAAAAAATAAGGTACCACCAATCGATGCAGTTGCTGACTATTGGTAGGAAGCAAGTACGAAGAAGTGCGTCGGTGGAACAGCGATAGAATGCTCGCCAACCACCCATGTGACCCGGGGTTCGATCCCCGGCCACCGACGCATTGCTAAATTTCGATAAGCTAGTAATAAGACTGGTGAAGAGGGAAGGTTGGGAATGAGGCTAGCAACCCCATTCCGTAAAAACAAACACCACTGCTACCGCAACTTCAAGCCTGTATCTTGAAGCCCTATGTTCCACTGGGAACGCAAAGGAATAAAAAAAAGTACGAAGAAGCAAGCTTCATAGTTGATACTCATTCGCACAACAAGAAGTGACGATAAGAATCTTCGGGTAGTATATCAGAAATTCTACATTAATGGTGCAGAATCACTTATATCTTGAGAATAATATATGAGTACGCCTCACTTTGATTTTGTGATAACTTTTTTCACAACTTCTTATATATTCATTTCCTTTCCCTTGTGTAAAATAAGTATTCCAGATAGCTGTACAATTGCTTTTGCTTATTGACTATCTTTATTTATCCATGAACATAAATGATGTAGGTAAAAAGCTAATTTACTTAGTTTTTAAAGATAGTGTGGTGTGTGCATTTGAAGAAACATTCACCGGCACAAAAACATCAAATAGCCGAGAGGTAGATTTGACGTCAAAGAGAGCAAGTGAACCAGTGTTGCGACAACACATAGGATATACGAAAAGAAGACAAAGAAACAGAATACGAAGGAGGGGCAGAAGTAGCACAACACAGAAGACCTGTGCAAATGACAATTTCCACATAAGGTGTATATAATTTCGCTATATAGAGATATCAAATTTCTAAATATGCATTCCGTTACGAAGTCTCTTGTCTTCTACGGTTACAATAGGTACCACTAAGTCAAGGCCCCTTACATCCAAATACTAAGTAGAACACCAAAATAGGATGCCTTCACGATGACAATTTTATTGTCATAACTTTTTGACAAAGGAAGGCTAGCTTCATCTAGACTGAAAATACCGTATTTAATAGTACTTACCTCAAAGCAGTTTAACCAATATATCCTGGCTTCTTTGTCATGCGTTAGGTCCCAAGTATCAGGTGTATAATTAACAGGTGATTCAAGTAAGTGAAACATCTCCAAAGAGTGTGTGAATACGCGATCTAGTTCAAAGTTGTGTAGTTTTATTTTCTCATGTTTCAGTGGTGAATGTTTAGCTGCATCTTTCATAGATGTTGTACCATTGTCCACTTTGTCGAGAACATCAAAAGACATAGTTTCTGGAAACTTTTCAACTTCATTTTCTACACCTGCATTGTCTACAGCACATGAAGAGCTCTTTACAACAACCGTTTCTTTACTCTGATCGATTTCATTTGCTTTTGTGCAGGATGAAATATCAGAGAGGGATGAATTACTAGAGCTTACCACATAATTCTCTGACCACAATGTTTTCCGTTCAGATGGATTATTATCCTCAAAACTTTTCAAATATGCACCAATTGCTCCTAAATACCCTTCATGACGTAGAAACAAAGCCTTATACTCTCCTCCTGACCAAAACCGAACAGCATAGGTGATGACCTGAATTAAGAAAAAAACATATGAATGAAGGAAATCGTATAACCTGAAACTCATTATCAAATTATCAGTTAACAGTATAAATATAATTAAGCAAAAATTAACACATTTTCAGGTGTTTCTTTTTAGGCATATACTGTAGTCTTTTTTCGGAAGTGAACAAACGCAAATTAATACAGAAGGATGTATGATTGCGCTAAAATATACAGAGACACTTATCTCGAAAATTCAAAAATAGTAATTAAAAACAAAATACACTAGTCACAAATCACTAGTTTTCTAAAAATCAACCAAATCAAAGTCCAAAATAATTGACTAAATACACTATGCATATTCGCAGTCTCATATGACACTTACATAACAGGGTTAAATACATTCCTAGAGGCGAACACAATGTCTCTCTGTGGTGTTTTAATCACCATAGCTATTTCGTCAGTTAAACAATTAGCGTAAATATTTTTTGAAATGATCATGTTGACTAGTGTTATGAGTAAAGCAGCAAATAAAAAGGAAAAATAATTTTTCGTTGCTACTTTTTCATGTGTGGCGAACAAAACTGAATTGCACACAGCTTTGATCAGAAGTCAGTCATTTGACTTCAAATATTGAAACAGATTTATAAGGGAGTAAACTTTAGCATAAATTCAATACTTTTCCTTCACTCCGACTTCCTTACACATAACAACTTATTCGGAATTTGAACCGGGAGCCATTTTCATTGTGACATGCAATGTTCATCAAACAGTATATATAAATACTGAACCAGAAACAAGAATGTGAGTTAGATCTTCGTGAAAAAAAATTGCTTACCTCCATTGTAAGTCCGTGTCCGCGTATGAAATACCCACCGAAAATAATTCGTTTAAGGTTATACTGTTTGGCGTATAGACAAGCCAGTTGACCTATATTACTATAAATTAATAGTTGTAACGAAACAAGATTAGTTCAGTGATACGACAAAAACTACCAATATTAAAATATTCTTCCGGAAACAATAAAATTAGATGTATTGGAGAAGATTTGTAGCTCTACACCAAAAACAAGATAATAGCTGTGGAAGACTGTTTATAGACAATCTATTTCTCAGAACTAGTTTATTACTGCAAAAGTCTACCTAAAGATGATCGGTAGAGTTCGTGTTACATAATCAGCATTGTTATTATTTCAACAACTAAAATTAAATCCAATCGCTGGATAGTCAACCATTCCAAATATGATGCCTGAACCAATCCACTTACACTTTATATTAGATGCAGACATGCAGCCAGATAACTGATATATTTAAACCTGTTTTGACAGATTGTTTGTACAGCAGGAACAATGAGTAATAGTGGTAGGTGGTTTAGACTTCGAAAGTTCGCACATTTAAAAAATTAAGTGACACATGGAAATACAAGTCCACTGAGCTTTATATATGATGTATCTTGAAAGTGTTCTTTACAACTCTATTGAAACTAGACTTCAAGGGATGCTATAAGAAGTGTACAATAAAGTGAAGTTGTTTAGGAAATGAATGCTAGATAACTAGCCAGCAGATAAAAGTGGTGAAAAATTATTCATTTTTACTTACTTGCTAACTGTAATAAGTAAAGATTTCACCATGTCAGCCACTTCACGGGGTTGATTAGGATGACGAGCTGCTAAACCGAATGAACTTGCTATCACATCTCCAGAGAGTCCAAGAGTCTCATATGCACCTCCGTATATATCACGTACTAACATATCAACCTGACGGTGATCACCAGAATCCGCCATTTCCAGAAGTTCGTCGAAAGTAAACTTTCCTACAGAGTTAAAACAATGCCACATTACTACTAAAAATGTCATTAATGGAATAATGATGTTTTTATTGTGAAGTCATACAAAGGAAACGGTTAAATACTTGGACAAAATTTTGATTTGAAGTACATAGCAATTCAAGATTTTCACTAATTTCAAAATGGCAAAAACTGAAACCTCATAATATTGCTGTGGATATACTTCAAATACAACCAATACTATTTAATCCAGTGGTGGTTCTTGCGGTTGTGCCTCGGAATCTTCTAAGAGAAAGCGTATATAACCAAAAACGGCTTCATATACCTTTTTGACTAAACTTTAATCACATACTTCAAACATTTTAGGCATCATTACTTAAATAAGACAAAAACAAGGAAAGCACTTCAGCTACATCAAGTTAACTTAAAAGTCGCAATATGCATAAAACTTTCCTATTAAATGGAGAGTTTCACTTGTTAATCATATAATAAATTTGATAGACGATAAGTGTAACTCTCCCATTCCTTGATAATCTAGAACCAAGCCACTAAATGATTTAAGTTTCTCTAATAACGTGTTGTTTGAATACGTCATCTACTGACTGAGGAACTCTAAGAGAAGAAGTAAAAAAAATGGATGCATGGTTCCTTTCTATTTCTAAACTGTCATAATTTGGTTGATCAAACGGTTAATATTGTTTCTTAGTTCAAAGTCAAAACTTTATATCTGCTTCTCCAGAACAAAATAAAATTACTGCGTGGATCTCACTTAGTAAAATCTAATTAAAGTATCCAAAACAAAACTACTTATGTAAAAAATGGTTGAATAAATCCAGATGATTGGACTGTAAATATAGGCTGTAAACATTTATAAAATCAGAAGATGAAACTCAGTGGAATCATTAAATGCCTAGTTTGAATCTCCTACTGAGGAGAAAATTTTGGCCAGTACAGTAAATATTACAGCGGAACAGGACTAAACTTTAATCTATTCTACTGAACACTTGATAGATATGAAAACCAATCCAGAAAAGATTATCGTTCGGTAGTCAAAGAACTACTGGCTTTTAGGATAATGATGAGTTATGCTTAACAAAATAATAATAGTTGGCTCAAAAACCTTACCTCCTGATAATAGTGTTCCTAGACCCCAAAATGTTCCACCACCAATAGAAGTCCCACCGACTCTTTGATAAGAAGTGGGACTTTCAACTTTTAAGATGCTAACACCAGATCCGACATTGACCAAAAGAAAAGGAAATGTACTCACTAAACCATTCGAAACGAAGACATGTGCTGGAGTAGCATGTTTGTCATAGTAAAATAATTCGTCCGGAATATTTCTAAGTAAAAACACGCATCCCCTTATAAGACATTCCATTTCGTCTTCTTTATCCAGTTCAATCCCCAGTTTGGAGCAAATTAGATCACGGTAACGAAAAGCGCCCCCTCCAGTTACCTTAATTTTGTTAGTTGTCCCCTTGGGTAGTGCACTTTGCTGCATAATGTTAACATTAATAAAATCAAGGCAGTCTTCGATATTTCTAGTCTCAAATTTCATAAAACACAACTTTTGTCCTTCATCTTCACGTTCCTTATATTCGTAAAAGTCGAAAGGCAATTCATTCTCACTGACACTTTTGCGGGGTTGTTGGGGTATAGAACGTCTATAGCGAAAAACGCGTTTATACACCAATTTTGCAAGTGATCCTCCAATGTCCAGAGCGAAGATATTTACACGGCAGCTTTGGTCAAACGACGGGTCGGAAACCTGAGAAATATCAACTGCCGAAGCATAGGACATAACAAGTGCATTAAGCGGATGAATCTGAAAATGGAAAGATAAAAAGCCGAGAATCATATTTTATGAGTTTCGCTCATGTATAGAGATTTATTTTTGTGGATTTTGCATCAAAAACAAACAGGCGGCAATTTCTGAAACATGTGAACTACAAGTACCTACCTGTCTAACTACTCGATCAATACCACTCATTACTACGTCGAAAAATTTTTCATTCGGTCAATAATCAGCAAATTAAAACCACAGAACATTTTAAGCCACCTAGATAAAATTTACGGTGAAATATTTCAAGATAGTCAAATAAAGCAACGTAGGAATTCCTGTTGGTTGCCCGAATAATATATTCCAAAATTTTTAATGCAACACTAACAATCATCCCAGAAATTCCATGATGGTCGATGTATTCAAAAGCATTTTAATTCGACAGAGCAGAGAAAATTTACCCAAGATAACAATAATTCCAAACTACTTCTAACCTATGCGTTGGTAAGACCTTTTTATGGTGAGCATTTTATCTACCTAAAATAGACCCACTATGTACTGAAATAACTCAGGTCATTCTGAAAAAGAGCACTAGACACTTAATTAATGCGACGAAACATTAAAAATATGATATGCAGCTGATATTAGGCCTTTGTTGCTGCTATAAAGCTGAAAAGATTGCTACTAGGCGGTGAACTACGTCTTTCTGCTCTGAATTTATACCAGTCAGTGATGAATATGGACTGAGAGGGCTAGAACTACATTGATTAGAAAACCCGGTAGGTTTTGATCTACTCCTGAAAATGCCTAGAAAAATAACAGGGTGCTGAATTGGTACCAGTCATGCTGAAAACCATCACTCAGTTCCAGTTTGTTCATTAAAAAAACCATTTCAGAACAGATTCATAATTTACTGACTATAGAATGTTAGAGTTACTTCAGAATTAGTAAAATTTAATTCAGCATTATAGTAAGTATACGGTGGAGAAAACTCCACTAACTTGAATAGAACTAGTTGGTAAGCAACATTCTAAACATTTCCATCTAGAAGAAAATTGGTAGTTATTTGTGACAACTACAACGACTTCATTAGTTTTATACGTACTTAGGCATCTCTTACTGACTCGAAAACATCGTCGCAATTCAATAAGTACCGAAAATTAACTTTTACTTCATTAAATAGCAAAAACATTTTTGAAGCTATAACAATCTATCAAACTATATGATTACCTGTGAAGTAATCACTGAATTACTAGTGGCACTACGGAAATACGAAGACAGTAACACCTCTATTAAATATTTGCGTGATTTCAATGTATCCAATATTGGAAAAACAACATTTAAATTAGCAGTGGCATTTGTACACAGGCTAACATAACCTATCAAATTAAGTGATACAATGAATGTTTAGTTTTGCCAGTGCATTCCACGATTTATAAACACAGTAGGAATTTTGCACTAATAACGCGGTACCATAAACAAAATTTGCGAATATAATGAGATATCGCATGCACCCATGTAATTCCAGCTAATGAGTTATTCCTTACCCCAGGTGACACATAAATTTCAATATGAGTCACACATGTTAGCATTCTTTGTAATGGTTTTTCTCGCTCACCTCTTGATGAGCTTTTTGAACCCCCCCCCCTTCTATTATTTTTTTTGTTAAGAGCTTTTCGCACTGCATTAACCTTATCTTCTTTCGTTCAGAACTTTTTATCTGTTATTGCAGTAACACAGTTCGTCCCCGTGGAAGAACCAATATCAAAGGAAACCGTTAAGGGAGATTATCGTGCCACTTCCCAACAAGAGACAGTGTGCAGTCTGGTAGCTGTAACCTCTGGTTTCACATAGAATGCACCAACCCGACTTCCGAAATAAAAAACCTTTGCTGTAAACCCGATTGTGAACTAACAAGTTGAGGACTACTGTGATGTTTAAGGAGACATCTTTAGAGGCTGACGGTATTGACGTTCATGGATAGTACGAAGTATACTAAGGCAAGATCTAATACCCACAACTTCTATAGTTTTCGTTCCGCCTAGACCAAAGGTAAAGCAAAAGGCAATACTTGATCGTCCAAATTACGAGATATATTTCGGGACCAAATCGGAGTGCGAGATGATTGCTTAGCTGACTAGGGATCGTGCACGAACGTGAAACGACGGGGTACCGAATGGCGTGGATGCTTGACCGGAAGCCCTCAGCTAAACAAGTTGACTTAAACATTGAGGTCAGAATCCAATGTTCAGTGATGAGTGCTATGGTCAATAATTTCGAGGAATTATTTATCGCTACGCATCCATGTTTTCTGATGACAAAACTCTAACATAATTAAGAAGTGCAACAGTAGAATTGATGAGGTCTTTTTATGTAAATATCACTCCCAGAAGAAGAGAGTTTAATAAGGGCCATCAGCCTACAGGAGGCATCAATCCACAGTGTCCACATTCCCACGCTTCTATAATCCTGAACTTCGAAATTCAGATGAATAACAATCACTTTTTCACACTAAGGCAGATCAAGTGAATCCATAAGATGAAGATGAAAAGAAAGGGATAAAACATCAGTTCTATCGCAATAGATTGTAATTCTCATTTCACAACTGACTGGCTTCCCATTGAGAAATTAGGCTTAATAGCCGGACTAAGTATCTCGAAACAGCGTTAAGTCAGATGCGGGCAATTGTATATCAGAGTAACTTCACTCTACGTTGAGTGAACTGTCCCTATGAGTCTAAACTGGGAAACTCATGAATTGCTTGAGTTTAGACAAAAGCGTTGGCTTTTGAACTGCTGCTTTTAGCAGGACTCCTGTTACAGTCCAAATCATATGTATTGTGGGGATTCGTCAATCACTGATAAAATTGTAAGTGCACCTGTTATGCCTAAATCAGTTTCTTTACATATCACTATGCACTGAAGAGAACGATATTCTGACAGCACAGCAGATTCAAGGGCTGTGGGTTGAGGATCTTCACAGCTGGCAACTTTACACATGGTTATAAACCCTTTTTGCTTATGAACACTCTTTTTTACTTGAAGGTGTCTCCTAACATTACTGTCTTTCTGTTGAAGAAGTCCTCTAACACCTGTAATAGTATGGTTCTAGCACACTCATCGGAGTCAGATCATGATACCCGACAGTCGTTATAATACTATTTTTATTTCTTAGACAGAAAAAAGCCATTTTCACATGTGCATAATGCGAATAAACCATAGGAATTATAGTGTGAATTCTTAGAATGGAATTACAGCTTTTATTGACGACATTATTGAAAATAGTGTGACTAACTTCATAAGTGAAATTGGCTTTTAATCATATACTTTGAAAAATAATGGTTAGGATCAAAATTTCAACCTGTGGTATATATACCGCTTGTAAGTCTTATGGGAAAATTTAGAAAGGCTGCTTTCTTAGGAGGCTAGTGACGGCCCAATACTAGTGGTATCAAAGAGAAACAAAGGCTACAGAAATTATAAGCGTCATCAGTCTTGTGGATATAAAGCGTTTGTAAATTCTGACAGTTTCGCAGTTGCTGTCAAGTACGGCAAGTTTTAGTAATCTTACGCAAAAATTATTTTGTGAATGCGGTGTTCATATTTACTGAAAAGTCAGAACGATGGAATGTTAGGATGATTCATAGTGAAGATTAGTTAAAATGTACAGTGTAAATACAAGGCAACTCCTAACTACTTGAAGAAATCATAACGGTGGGTTATGGAAGAGGATTCTAACCTGAATATCAGAGTGCAAGGAATATTGAGGAGAAAGGCGGGAGTTTTTTTGATATCTGTACTGTTTTTCTGGCAGAGTTAGGTGTCTTTCTGAATTAGCAGGCTCGTTCAGTGCGGTTACATACGCAGAATCCTTCTAGGCACTGGATCTCAGGTAGTTGCTATCTCTTTTTGTGAAGAATTCATTCTCATTAAAGAGCCTATCAAGATTGGTGAGTAGCTCCTCAAAGCAACCGAGCCTTTGTCCATCTGTGCCTACTGAAACATTTGACTGAAAATCGGACTTTTAATGGACTAGAGCCGGTTGACTGGGTTTTGTTGTGATTTTGTATTTTCATGCCCTTTTCGCCAATAAATAAGCCTACGATCTTCCGTAGGTGCTATATTATTTCTTAGTTAGATGAGGCGGTGCTGAGAAAAGCCCAGCCCCTAGGTTACGTTGACTGCTCTTATTATTGTTCCAGTTAATAAAGGGGAAATGTAATACTTGAAGATGTTTTAGAGCGTGTATTTACTGACCATATTGTAAAAAGAACATAGAGATAAACAAACACACCACGACTCAGCAACGGGCTCTCGTCGTTTGGAAACCCAGTTGTTTTCATCGTGTTTCAATTATTGCAGATAATCAATTTGGTTGCTGAAGGCGAAGATGCCGGGCTTAAATCGGACCAACAAATTTCTTCAGTCTCCCTTACATCCTCAATCTGAAAATTTCAAATTTACTGATTCAAAAGTTTATAATAGGTTTATGACATGAACCACATTGTACCCCTTTACTTATATGTATAGATACACTAATGTCAAAATGTTCCAGGATAATGCAGATTCGAATGCGGAGAGAAATATATTTGAGCCTAAAAGATAAGTATACCACCCTAACGTAATCACTGCAAGCATCAAAGATGAGTGCAAAATAGACTGTGGATTTGGCCAGCCAGGGGAATCCTATATCAGCAGAAAATATTTATGCAGCCAAAATCAGTGAAAGCGTCACATTAAGATGAGCAGTAAACTAACGAACAGCAATGCAAGTTACGTTGTTTTGCCAGAATCAAATCAAAACGGAGAAAGTGAAGTAGCATCCATTAAGGGTTTGGTACTGGTTATTACTGCTTTAAGTGATTTAGCGAATGGAATCTTGAAGACACATCAATAATTACTGCCTGGATAGTGTATATGAGTTGAAGTATAATCCAAATCACTGCAACAAGTTTGGCTGAGTTTGGAGTCTGTATCATGAAGAAAAAATCGTTCTACTGCCCGAGGCTACATAGCCCTTGAGTACATTGTGTGAGAACAAAGTCGTAGGAACATAAACAGGAAAACCGACACATTATGACACTTTCCTACATGCTTAAAACAACAAAGATCATTATGGCCAACGTAACGCTAGGCAGATTAATAATATACCTCGGAATGAAAAGTGGAATTATCAAACAGAAATACTGAGAATAACTAGTCCCTCTAATTAACCATTTTGGTTGTTGGCCAGTTCACATCTCACATCTAGCCCTTAATTGCCAACCTCAATATGTGTGACCTCATATGTAGATGGCAGATGGAGTAAGCCTGAACGTTCAACTGAATAAAGAGAAAATTCTAGTAAATTTTATTCTCCTACATTTGTTTAGGGGCCAGAAGGTTTTTAAACAGCAGTAGATAACAGTGGATGTTATAAGAAATTGGGCTTTAAAGAATGATATGCACCCGTTTTTCATTGAACTGATGGGCAACCTGATAAGCATTCGTAAAATCAGCGCAAGAAAAAAAGAAGGGTCGTGAAAAAACTTACATGCTTCAGATATTAAAAGTAGTGGAATAGAACACATAAACATCAACTAATGATATTTAAATATTGGTAAATGCTTTACCACCTCATGATCACAGTCTTGCTTTGAATGTCTAGCAATCGTCCCTCACACAGTAAATGCTGTGATATGGGAGAAAGAAAAAACATATAAGTATTACTCCACTTAACGCCGTCTCTGAGTAAAAACGATGGAAATTCTTGTCAGTAAAAATACGTACAGATTTACTGATTAAAAGCATCAGATGAAAAGTAAACTCGCTAAGACAATTTAAACGGTAGTCATATGCTTAATTGTAGATATTGCCGCATACTACGGGTGGTTAAGTTTCTCAACGGAAGAATAAATTTAACAAATTGATTAACACGTGTACCTCAATCTACTAGTCTGAAAAGTGAAGACAGAATAACAGTATCTAAAGGTGAAGCCTTTTACGCAATAATTCAAGGCCCTCGGTGCTTCACCATTATTCAAAAATGCGTTCCTTGGGAGCATTTTTATTCAGTATATTAAACAATTGCACAGTAGCATACGATAAAACAGCAGTGATTGATTCTTTCACTAAGGATCATAAAAATTACGCGCATTAAAGGATCATCGATACTGCTGAGCGCAAAACCTCTTGTTTTTGTTTGCAAAATACCGGAATTATTTTCATATTCAGCGGTGTCATAATGGTGTAGGTGCATGACTCTGTTCAACATTTGACTTAAATAGTGGCCACTGCTCGGTGTTAAACGGCGATAAGCACCCTGTACTCCGTCGTAGGTTATTTGATCAGCTGATGTCCACAACTCATGCAAAGTGCAGGTATGGAGTACGTAACAATATGATTGTACACTCTTTTGGTGAATGTTGAAATTAGAGACATTGTACATGACTTTTGCTTAAAAGGATTCATGTTGGTATATATTTATTTATTTTTTATTTTTATTTTTTTTATTACAGCTTGATGCCACACCGTATTTTCAGTACAAGTATGGAATTTTCAGCATGGATATCGGTAGCCCAAATTTTGCAGGCTGATCATAGATATCGGGTGTGCGTCGGCAGGGGATCGAACCCCGGACCATGTGCATGGTCGGCGAGAGTCCTAACCACTGTGCCACCGAATACAACCTGAAATACAGTATACTGTTGGCCGTTTGTTCTTCTCACTACTCTATGCTGTCTACTTGCTTCACTCATAACCGTGTTTTATACTTTGGATGCTTGCAGGGACCTCTTATCCTCATCCGAAGGCTATTCCACAACCGGTACACAGCTTCTACTAGTAGATACGACTCCAGCAGTGAGTGCTTGTGGATTATATTGATAATTTGTAGCCGTGAACTTTAACTGTATATCCACGTAACCGTCTAATGAATATAACTCATTACTGTTTTTTCATAATATACTGTAACACTGTTATCTCATTAACTTGGATCGTTATTCACATACTTGTTTTGTTATTGAGCTCGCTATAAAGTCCCTTATACCTTAACCTAAAACTGTGACAAGTATTCGTTCTGCTTCACACTTATGCACAGTTTCTGCTTGTCTAACGTGAATGAAAATTACTGATATCGGAACGTATATTATGCAATGTACATAGCCAGTTGTATTATCCACTACTTCGTATCGTAATGCTAACATTCGTGGTCAATGTAATGATTTCTCTTTATGCTTATTTACTGTTAAATGCTTCAGACATTGATGTGATCAAGTGTGTAACAAATTTATGCGTCATTCCCTTGGTGAATACACTATTTTTGATCATATTCTTACCATATAAATGTAGTATTGGGTTTTTTCACTTGTTTCGATTCCATGTTTTAATGCGGTTACGATATACATTCCCTCCGAGTTAGGAATAATGACTGATGTAGGTGCATACAAATTAACGGATTTGTAGTAATCTCTTGCTCTTCAAATGATCAGTTTTCCATAAATAGCCTTAATCATGTATATATCTTGTCAGTGTCCAGGTCTAACTACATTGGACCCAACGCTGTCCTTAGAAGACCTTCAGCAACAATGTGCAATAAACAACGCGAAAAAAGCAGAACACAGATTGGTGACTCGAGAATCCTTTATTCTTGCACCAGTATGGAACCAAACATAAGATTATTATACACAAAGACTAGGAATAAATGTCATAACAATTAATCACAATAATACTTCTGATAGTATTTCTCCGTCTTCTAACGAACAGCGTCCGATGGAACGATGACTGCAGTATCGGTGACCCCCACCAAAATATGGAGTTGGTTTTGAGTAAACAACCATGAATTGGTCATTCATTCTTCAACTACGTTGACACATCTTTTGCAATTTTGCTCTCTTTTTTAGGTGACTGCTTATTTGAAAGAAGTCATGAGTTTGTTTCCTAAACGAGGTGATTTCTACAGTGTCACTGGGTTTGTGCTTTATGCTAATTCGGAGATAAATGTATTTCTTATTTTTATTTGGTTATCCCACCTCATGAGAGAATGTTAACTTTAGCAAAGGTTCATAGCCACTGAGTTCGGGATACTAGGGTTACTTCTCATACTGAGCCTTATATTTAGGGGAAACATTCACCATTAAGTGGTATTTCCTTCAATATGCAGCCTAATTATGATATAGTGATAAAACTGTTACCAGAAGTTATTGTCCACAATAACATTTCGAAGAAAAGTGTTTCAACTATCCTTTAAATTGCGGCAAGTGTTTAGGCAACGCATGGTTAATATTTCGAAAATAAAGCATCTGTAGGCATAATCATAATGGAGTCATCCAGTGGGCAGTCTTCTCGAGATACTATTTTAGTGCGTAAAGTGAAGTAAAAGTGGAAATTTAAGGAATTTTTCATATAATGATTACTCTGTTAATAAAGAGAGTCAATATTTCCACTAACCTAAGAAAGTATTTCGACAGTAGAACATTTAGGCTTACCTATCGTTTTCTCACAACGCCCAAACGGACTCACCATTTACAGTCAAAGCGGGAGAGAAAATTGCAGAAGAAATCAAGCTTCTGACTTCCAGATGTATTTATGCACCATGAGGAAAAAAATATATCCATAGGTCTATGCATTTAGACACATGACACAATATAACTACCGAAATGACGTTAATTCAAAACAAAGTGTCTACAGTTACCATCCACCAAACACGCTATGTTACCACTTAATCGAGTCAACAAATGTTTCCCAGAGGTCCATTATTTCCAAATATTTTAACCTTCATTTCCACGTTTTTGTCCCATTGCTTTTGGAAACTAATGCTTAGTTTCTACCGTAGTACTTGTCACTAATGTTACGGGTACACAATCGCATAACAGCAGAAGGAAAGTAGATGCATTAAAAATTGTTTAACATGCGAAAATAAGATCTCAGTTATACAGATTATTCCAGTGAGTAATCCTTTCATACCATCATCAAGTTTCATCTCCACGCACAGATCAGACATGTTTCTTAAAAAGAGATTGAAAAGGTTCAAGAAAGGCACCACTAGGTTGATCTAGATATACAATTAAAGATTTTTTCAGATGATTGCTTGCTTTGTATCTGAAAGCAGTTCCACAGGAGCATTGTGAAATTATAAAAGTATTTAATAATAAATGATGCAGTCATCTCCATAGCTTGAATAAGAATATTAACACTAAGAATTGCAGCTTTGTGACAGGTTACAACAACGTTAACAGCAGTCATGATAACAAAGTTCATGATCATGGTGGCTACATCGATAACGATAGTATATTTATCATTATCTCAACGAATCTATGATAAGCTGCGATAGATGCCTACTACTACACAATACTTACAATAAAGTTTATTATATAATTTCATAAACGAAGCATTTACTTTCACTTGTGCAATATTTCACTATCGATGGGGCGAACTGCGCGAACTCAAGATTAATTCTGAAGGTGAATGGACGCTTCATGTTATTCGATTAAAAAGATAGCAGCTTACGTGTATTTCATTGCTCACTGTGATATCTTTTGATGTCCGTCTACTGATTTTCGAGACAAAATGAGAAAATACTTGGATGATTATATGCTGCACTAACTATGTTGCTGTCATCACGATTAACTAGGCTGATGAGTACTATAAACTGACTTAAGGTTCGCTGAGAATAATAGTCAAGCGATAATTGAAGTCACATAAGGTTGCCACTCCTTCGGAACGTTGCATACATTTCCACCACTTGTGCAAAATCCTTACACTTCGTATTATTATTTGTTATTGTCCCCTTGAGCTCCGAGTAGAACATGGGGCTTCAACAGCACGTCAACATTTCGTATCATTCTTCTTGGTCCTTTTAAAATGGTCCCACGACTACCCACCTCATCCTCTAATAATCTCCTCATTGTCGACCCCTTAAGCCCCAATCGCCGTTTCCCACTCAGGTTCCACTCGAGCAAGGGCATACATTGCGCACGATGTCAGTGGTTTCCTTAGCGTGTGCTCGATCAATTAGCTGACAGGCCAAACATAATAAAATGTAATCCTGACAAACCCTCCTAGTGAAATGTCTTCCGGAGTCTTACTTGTCCCACACTTCTGTTTACCCTATTTGTTCATTTATTGATTCAGTTTGGTTTTCAAGTGCTATTATTGCTGCATCATCGTTATTTCTTTTTTCACCAAGTCTAATAACTGACCATACAGCAGACTTAATGCATTGTATGCTACCACTCAGACGACACACCAAAGCTGAGTCATTTGAATAGCAGTAACCCACCAAAAATAGTAACAATAACCTCAACACTAAGGAGAAGTCTTTAATAAATCCATATGGTTGATAATATACAGTGAAAAGGGCAACAGTCATTGAAGGAACAATGGTCGATTCTCTTATTTAGTTACAACTGATGTTGAATTGCACTTTTTTCTGGTAGCCAAAAAAATCGACACAGATTACAATCTGTGATAAAAAAAGACTGAAATATATGTATAATACATACAAATATCTAGGGGAAAACAGTTATAAAATGTTCACCAGTTTTGTTAAAATATTTCGCTTCATACAAGTTCTGGGTTGCATTTTCAAAGTATATTTGGAGTTTTCGAGACTAACATTTAATGTAAGTCAAGTTATAACAAGTTATTTTATGCACAAATAGTGTGAATTTAAATTTTATACTTAGATACTTTCATATAAATACGTCTTATTCTCATTAAGACAGCATAGATTTTGTCTGAAAGATATCTGAATTAACTATACTGTTATATATAGTTACCGCTTAAAGATAGTATTCCCAATAAACGAATTATTGACGATAGCATCTGCACAATTAACCTCTGATTTTCTGTACAATGAGGGCTTTGTCCATTCTGCGTTCTTCGGTACAGAATCCTACTCGCTCAGAATTCATTTCGAGGAATGAACTTCCAGATAAAAATAAGTTGATCACAGCTTTTCAGTTTTAGAGTGTTGTCATATCATATTCCAATTTTCAATGAGCGCTAAGTCATTATACTCCGTAACTATAATTTCGCATGTTGTTGTGAGAGATACACGTAACCACAGCGTGCTTATATAAATCTCTAAAGTCTACAGCTGATATCATTGGATCGATCATTCATCCTCACTGACAATACTAGCCAGTACAGTCTTGGAAAACCCTAAAGAGCCTTTTATCATTATCAAACAATAAACAAGATGAATTAATTATTCACATTATCTAATTTAAACAATGCAAGAAAAAGTAAGGCCCTTACTCGCCAGTTGACATGATGACAGGGCTGGAAAAACTCATCCTCTATGTCCTCTAGCCTTAAAGACGTCTTAAATCCAGTATCTTACCGTTTTGTTGATCAGAAGCTTACCTAAGTTTACAAAGCTTTCCTGCATTAAAGAAGGTTGTTAATCAAAAATGACCAGCTCTGATGTACTGATTAAAACAGAGTTACATAATATAAATGGCTCAGTGACATGTCGAACAGCACTGACAGTGTTTCGGTTACAATCTTATTCAATGCGGATAAAACGAACGTAGGGGTTCATCAGCTTAACTAAACTTACCAAGACTGAGCTTCAGGCACAGTTGCAGTGTGGCTTTCTTCTCAGTGCGTAGGGGATTTGTTAGCTAAGATCAGAAAGCTTCGAGTCTGTTTAAATCTTTTTCAACGAAGTGTGCATTTGTTTCTTCCTTCCTTGAAGGAATCATCTGAAGGCGCAGGCATTACTTCTTCTGGAAGTGAGTCCCATGTTTAAAATCTCATCGGATGATGTGATTCATTCTTGGCTCTTGAATTCTCCCTACCTTAGAGAAAGGAAAAGATGAATCAGGTCCGCAGCCATTTCTTGTGATTCTCAAAGTTAATTTATTGACATATTTAGCACTCATGACGATATCAGGGAAAGCATTGGCGGAACGACCTAATTTCTTAACTTCCACTTGGTTATTTTATCCGTTGTAAACAGAATAAACTTTTAGATTCAAAACGTTTACTGTTTAGATCCTTGTTGTTGGACAACAAACATTTTTAAGTTATGGTGTACGGTGAATGAAATCATAGACACTAAAAACTTTCAAAGAATTAGGATTAGAAAAGACTCCTCGCATGTATTTGTGTGTCTTGCATTCCACACACACTTTCTACTTCTTCTAGACAGTTAAGATTTACTGGTGCTACGCAACTCTTCATTACATATTTTAAGGTTTTGTGCCAACCCATTCGGCCAGAAATTATGGGTGGCTGCACACAGATAAAAGTAATTAATATTGTGAGCCAGTTTTCGAAGTTTACAATGAAATGATTTTTATTATAAATGACCAAGGCATTGGAAAATCCCTCTAGATTATAAATGCCCGTATGGTTATGAACAACAAATTGTGTTCGAAAAGTCATCCATTTATTAATACTATACCACTCTGTGTTGTATCCAAGATGCTTTATGTTGATGACTTGAGCAGCTCCTTGAGCTTTTCTCTATGTAAGCACTGATTTCGGCTCACCAGTATTTTAAGGAACCAGACGACCTTATCTATTCAGCAGCTAAGTGAGGAGAGTGATGATCATATAAAACTGCAGATCTCGATGTCAGATGAATTATAATTCTGTCGTTCAAGCATAAGAATTCTTCAGTATATACTGAAATGTCACATTTTTATCTACAAAATGAAGAAAATCATCCATGGCACTGGATATTTTGACCTTTATTGTTATATGCAGGATTACTTTTATGGCATTTTATTGTATTATTTGTAGTTTGAATTCTGTCAACAAATAAAAGTCGAACAAAAAGCCATTAATGTCATTTGGAGAACATTCAAACTATTAACATTGCGACAAGAAATCCTCACATCTTCAACATGTCTATAATCAGTAGTTTACTTGTAAGCACTCAATTTTAGTACCACTTTAGAACCAAAGCACCAGCTTATCTGTTTAAGGGTTTGTTTGGATAGTGTATGAATTGTAAATATGTGTGTACGAACCCCAATACCGAAATGATACCTGTGCGCACTTCAAAATCCTCGTTGTTCACTTCTTAAGAGTTGCTCGTTTTGTTTCAGCTACTCATACATAAGTGGCAACTACAGCTAGAACAGACTTATCTATTGACGAAGAATGTCTTAAGGAAACTTGATCATCTAGAAAATGCTTTTTTTCTTAGGATATTTTGAAAACATTATTTCAGAGCAAATTACCGACTAGAACAGTTGTAAGAAACAAAGATAATACTGGGTTTCATTGGCTGTAAATCTGGATTAAGACTAAAATGTAGTTAATTATGGCTTGGGTCAAGAAAACATATCATATTCTGGCCCACTACATAGCTTAGGTATGATAATAACGGCAAATAAAAATGATATTTGAAAGGAATAACTGAGACATTTTACTACATAAAGATCTGAACAGTTTTAGAAGGTATTTATTGTAGAAGTCACTGTTTAGACCGTAGACTGTAATATTATCTTGATATGGTTGTGGATTGCCTGTTCTGTCTGCCATCTGAATCATCATTTTTTAAAGTATTTTGGTGATATTGTTGAGTTTAATGTTGAGAATATTCACTTGAAGAGTTCAGGCTCAGAGTTAATAGAAGCCTTCACGAGAAGCTTTGTCAAGAAGAGTTGGACATATGCATCTTTCAAACCTAATTTGGAATATTACTTTGAAGCACAAACGTTATAAGTTGTCAGCAGTTTTCCGCGTAGTGTGTCTGTTTTGTGATAGTTAGTTGTTAGGTATGAGGTAATAATAGTCATGTATATCTAACGCATTTTTATTCGCTTTTACTGCTGGTCCAGTTAGAGCAGTCCAGTTTTATGATCCAATCAGTTTAGGCATGTCTTTCTCAGCTAACTTATCCGGATAGTTTCTAGGAGTATCATAGAATTCTTATTGCATTTCAGCTTCGGATAGCATCACATAAGAGTGCGATTTGAAGGGAGTCGCATATGTACTCCTGACTTCTTCATAAGTAATAAACGAATCCATAGTGTTCCAAAGCTTGCATGAACCAACTAATGTTAGCGAATAAACTGTCAACTAGTCGAGGCGCTAGCTAGTAATCAGAGCTAAATTTTAATCGTTCGTCTGCAGCAGTATAGTATGTTATTTTCACGAGTTTACTAGTCTCTTTTGTGTGCTTTGAAGGGAGTGAAATGAGGATGATCTTTTAGAGGTTCCAGAAGTTTGTCATATGCCGGAAAAACAGGCCTATCGGGAAATGCGAGACTACCCAGTGAATTGTACAGTTTTCTTCTGACTTCATAAATAACATGAGTAAGAGTTATATCATCTCCGAGGTTCTTCAATAAGCGTTATGCACAATGGTATTTAAAATAGTCAACTCAAAGTACGTAAATTAGACCGTAGTGTCTGTGCAATGCGGTTATTGTTCGTGTATATGTAGTTAGTAATCATGAATTATCAGCTCTCCTAACAAACAGAATCCAGGAGTTCAATATTCAGCAGAATTGTGCGTGTTGAGTAGCCACAATAATTAGGCACAAATAACAATGAACACTTAAATACTTGAGTAGTAGAACTAGACATTCACCCCAGGTTGCCTTTATTCATGCGAAACGAATTTTTTTATGCAGTCAATCTACCTCGATAATTCTAAAATGACTTCATTATCATGACCAATGTCACTATCCATTTGTTACTCTTTAATTATCACCCTCTTTATGCTCAAGCATCCTGCTGTTTTGTTTATTTTGGACATTTCATTCTTTATTTAACGTGAATTGACGCAAGAAGTATACATTCTGTGAGATTGCATAAAATGTATCAAGCCAGTAAGAAATACCTTTCAGATAAATTTGTCTTCTCCATAACGCTTTCTGAATCATAATACATACGCAAGGCATTTTCTATCAAGGTAAAATTCCTATTTTCATTGTATGATTTTTGCGGCCACTTTTACCATTAAAATATATATATATATAATGACTGGAGAAAATAAGCGGTTAAGGGTTCTTTATTTATCTTATTGTTGTAGAGATGAAGGAGGGTTTTCATTCATCATATGACATCCATGTCGTTTCATTCCTACATAAAATAAAATGTACTGTTTACCTTAATGAAAGTGGAATACATGTGATAAGGAACCATCATTATCCATCCAGTACAATTCACATCCACAAAGCCTGGTTAATCGGGTGTAAGAAGGGAGTCAGATCAAGATGGACTGAGAACGGCAATGCATGTCTGAAGTTGAATTTCTTCAGTATAAAAAAGGTAAATTATAAAGCAAAACAAAAAAAAATAATTTCAAATGATCAAAACATCTTTAGAACTATGTGAAGAATACAAATGTTAAAGTTTTGACAAAAGCTTCGATTAATATGTTATTCTTGTCTGAACAAGAAGCAGATAAATTTATAAGAACAACAGAACTCCTTTTTCAGAATACACAGTTATCCGATAGTAAGTTTTTTCATGCGCTTAATATTTTTATGCATCTGGCACTGTTTTATAGTCTATGATATCTGGTTATCAGGAAAAAAAACATTATCAGTTTAGCGGTAGTCCTGATTCTTTAATAACTGTTCTTCAACTAGGCTGACTGCTGAATGACTGCACCTCAGCTGATAACTAAGTTTTTTCGGAGGAAATTAACCAAAATAGTTGGGAGGTGAAGAAAAACTTAAACGAGATTAAATAAACATCAGTATCATCAATTTCACAATAAAATAGGTGTATTTTTACAACAGTAATTATGCAGAATTTTAAGCTGAGACCTTCTTTATTCGAAAACCAGCAGTCATCACCAACACCTTTAATCTTCAACAGTTCGCAACCACGACCAATAAATCTGACGATATCCTCTAGAGAAGATATAAAGCCGCAGAATAACTACATTCATGAAACCAACAAAGTAATTCTAAATGAATAGAGTAGACTGATGATGTAGATTTACTTTTGGAAGGTAGAAATATGTATAATAAACATCCTGGGATTAGTTTATTTATCACATGTATGTACCACAGTGTTCTGCAAAGTGTGAAACAAAATAAAGCTCAACTTGTGTATCAACAATCACGTCTTCTTCTTCTTCTTATCAGAAATTTCAAACTAAACTTTATAGAATGCAACTGAGAACTAATTGTTTTCTACCTTAATTCTAAGTGATGTTGAATGTAACTTATGATCTACGGCTACTCAATTATAACTCTAAGGAGATGTTTTACAAGGACATGAATGGCATAACTGGGTTTTACTGAAGACAGGAGTTATTTTTTTTGAACAGATTTTCAACACGTAAGATAATTACTGTAAAAACTAATATATTAACAGTTAACTTGCCTTGCTTTTGATGAATTGGACAGCTACTTCACTGAACATATGCGGTCTCGTTTTTGTTGATTAAATGAAGTCGAAGTAGTTGGTTTGATCAATCATTTTATTGTTGTTCAATGTTAACTTTTAATTTTTACCGTTTATGTTAGGATATATTCATTGATGTTGTTGAAATACCTACCTAAATTTTGTGTTCACTATTCTCATTTTTTAGTTTTACTGTTCAATAAATTATTTATGCTTTAATGTAATTGTACGTATGTGAATTGTTTGTAGATGAGGATACGAGTAGGCAATTTGAATTCATATTGTGTTAAAAATTTCAGAATAAAAGTTGTCAGACACCTACTTTACTTTCCTATGCCATTTATGAAAATGTCATAATATATTCAATCGAATAAAATCTAAAAACCAAGTGTATGTTCACAGGACTTCAGGTGACCATTGAGAAGACGGAGGTGATGAAGGTAACCAACCAACCAACCAAACAACAACAACCAGCACCAGTTGCCGTTAACGGGATAAATCTGGAAGAGGTCACTCACTGCCTTCACTTCTCCCACTAGGAAGCATCGTTTCAACCACAGGCGGTCGGAATCGATGAAGATGTCAAAGCCAACCAGAATCGGAAAGGCGAGATTCACCTTCATCACTCTGAGATCAGTTCAGAGATCTTCTGCTGTCACTCAGCATAAAGAACAAGATTCGGATCTTCAGCACCAGTGTCAAGTTTGTCAATGCTTGTATATGGGTCAGAGACATGTCTCATGCATCAAGAAAAGCATTTCCAGAAGTTATCTGCAGACTTTTATTGACAGTTGCCTTCGTTCTACATTGAAGATCTATTGTCCAGTGGAAAGAATTAATACACGGACCTGTTGTTCAGCAAATACGTAGGAGAAAATGGAGGTGGATTAAGCACATGCTAAGAAGACTGTCGAATAACATCGTGCGTATTGTAGGCCATTGCTTTACTGGAATACCAATACCAGGGATAATATGGAGAAGATCGTGTGAAGAGGAGATTAAATATTGTGGGCAATCGTGGGTCCAGCCGAAGAGGAGAGCGGAAAACAGAACAAAATAGAGATGTGTTGTTCCACTCGGAACCAAAGGGGACAATTATAATATAATAATAAGTTTACATTCTAATTACAAACTGATTTGATTTAAGACTGTGCTGCAGTTTAAATATTATAAGTTAAAAGTTGTTCTAGAAACTTTTCAACTGCAAAATCGGGAGACTTCAAATTGATTTGACTGATAGAATTCAGTTTTCACCAAACACATGACACCAGTTAATTAGTGTCCAGTCAGAGTAGACTTCATACTGTCATTTAACACTGATTATAGAGAGTCATATACAACTTCTCTTTTTTGATGTTTTTATCAATTTATTTAGTGAAACCATATCTAGTGTTGATTAATCCTAAAAGCGGTACGAAAAAAGCTGTGAGTATTTTCAACACAAAAGTTGCTCCTATCTGGAAACAGATGAATATTCCATATAAATTAATGTGTACAGGTAAATATTTGTATAATTTTCATCATTGTATGATAGTAAAATATTTCATATTAAATGCAGATTAATAGTAATTATTATTGTTGCCTCCTTTAGTTCCTAGAGGAACATAGGGCTTCAGCCACACGTCTCCATTGCGTTCGGTTCTCTGCCAACGTTTACACCTGGATCCACATCTGCCCACATGCTTTCATCTCCTCTTCGCATGATCTCCTCCATGTTACCCTCTCATTGATGACCAACTCGCCGCTTCCCTTTCGGGTTCCACTAGAGCAATGGCTTGTCTAGTGATGTCACTTGATGGCTTGTTTCCTCAGAGTATGGCCAATCCATCTCCATTTCTTCCTGCCTATTTGTTTCACAATCGGTTCCTGGTTGGTTCGTTCATTGCCAGAGATCTCTGTTGCTGATCTTTTCTGGCCATCTGATCTTGAGTATTGAGCGAAGACAGATGTTGATGAAAGTCCGTAGTTTGTTCGAAGTGCCCTTCATGACGCACCAAGTCTCTGGTTCATAAAGTAGCACTGACTTCACATTGGAGTTGAAAATCCGAATCTTATTTTTCATGCTGAGTAGTGCTGTTGACCTCCACACAGACTTGAGAGAAATGAAAGCTTGCCTTGCTTTCCCGATCCTCGCTTTGATATCCTCATCAGTTCCACCTGAAATTGAAACGATGCTTCCTAATCGTCCTAATAATTACTATATTATGTTCTTCGTGTTACGTTATTACTATTTGTTCACATGGAATTTCACACATAATAAACCAGAAGTCTAAAACTTTCAGTCCTGAAAACAAATGATAGTACTAAAGTTTCGGAGTTCTTGAATGCTTTTAGGTTTTTAAATTATAAATATTAATAGAGATGACGTTGTTTTTGGACACGTGAATGAAGCTACTTACTATACTTTACGACAGTATAATAATGCAACTCAAACCTGTTCATTATTCATTATGGCAGTTTGGATGAAACATATCGCTAATTGTTTTCCAAATAAAACTGGAGTTGGGTGTTATAAACATGAGCGCAAAGAAAACTGACCAAGCGGTGCGCTTTGCTGGTGCAAGTGTAATTTAACTAGGTGTTCCCTTAAAAAACCGAAGGCTAAAAGCAGATGGTTGGTCTGTCATACTGCTGCTGAAACTCAGTGACCACACTTATTTGGAGGAATCTTTTTATTTCACCAGACCTCATTATACATTGTGCAGTTTAAAACAGTCCTGTGGTCTCATTACACCAGAGTATTTTTAAAGGCAGAAAATGTTCTGATCTGCCCAATTTTCTGGAATTTTACTGACGTACATTTCGCCATGTTTGTTTTTGTTTAAAGTAAACAATTGCACAACGTTTGACAATACGAAGGTAGTTTTTAACTCAAGAGATATATCTACTTTTATAGAAAATGCGATGAACTAAAGGGAGAAGAAAACGATTGGTTGAATATATAATCTGTACAGTGAACAGTCCGCTGTGTGGATCTGTTCTGTGTGGCTGACAAGGACTACAGGTTTCGGTAAAGTCAACCAGTCACTATTCTTGTTATTCATTCCTTGAGTTGCGAGTGGAACGTAGGGCTTCACTTTCAGCTATCTACACAACTGACCACAAGCTTTCATTTCCTTCTCACCCTTGAAAACCCAACTCATCACTATCTATTTGGATTCCACTCGACCACCTCTCATGTGATATCACTCGACGATCCAGTCAGTTTGAATTCATTCCATCTCCATTTCCTTCTGGATATTTGTTGGGTAATACGTTTTTTGTTTGTTTCGCTACCTTTCAGAACACATAGTTGTTTATTCTTCATAGTCAGTCGGACATCTGATCTTCAGTATGGAGCGAAGATAGGTGTTGATGAAATTCCTCAGTAGCCTGTTGGAAATGCTTTTCGTGACGCATATGATGGGTCTCTGAACTATGTAGAAGGATTACCTTGACATTGTTGTTTAAAAAGATGATCTTGTTCCTTGTGGTATGTGTACTGGATCACGGTGATATCAGGTTGCTGAATACTTATCTTGCTTTCCCGATAATGACTGGCTTTCTTTGTTATAATGATAAGTATTGCCTATCGGAATCAATAAGATTAGTTCACAGAAACGGAGAGAAAAATCTCATTCACTTTAATTAAATCTCAATTTTACATTTACCATATATATATTTTATAAAAATTAACGTTGTGTTGAATCTAATTGGTGGATGGTGACTAGCAGTGGAATCCAGGATGCGCATTTCGTCCTATTTGGGACTCGTCGTCTGGATGTACCTGTATTTCTCAGTGAGTGATGAAGGGTTTATAAAGTCTTCTTTACAATTATCCTCAATGAAACTAGTACTTTTAAAAACTAAGAAATTAGTGTAGAAAATAAGACGTGCAGTGACCTACATAAATGGCTGGAATAATTATTTTTTAAAATAAAAAGATATTTCTATATTAAGTTAGTCAAGCAAATTTATTACTGATAACCTTTTTATTGAGTTGGTACACATAATAAAAGTGTAGACTGACATAATTTGTCAATTGAAATTGTTTGCTTACAAAAACTTAAAGAGGTAATAAGACTGACAGAAAGGAACTACAGTATACAAAAAAGGCAAACAAACCATGGACGAAACTGATCAGTCACATCAGAATAACTAGCATCATTATCTTTGTAGGTAGATGTTAATAGAATCTTATCATTAAGTCTAAAAATAGGCATGAAACAGATGTGAGTTATACTGTTTTGCTAGTGTGCAGTTAAGGTGACGTCTGGACAAAAAGTTCGGGTTATGTAATATAATAAACAGCTTATCTATGGATTTACATTTTTGTTTTCAGAAGAATTACAGAGCTATTCACACTGTAAGTGTAATAAGTAGCTTAGGGATTGATTTTTTTCATTTCTGTGTAAGTTAGTTTCAGAAGCCTGTATTTTATATTTTCGCCTCAAAATGTAATTTCAAACAGTTGATAAAGTCATATTTATAAGGGAAATAATAATTGTATTTCTGAATTTCAGAATATCCCGGTCATGCGCAAGATTTTATCTTGAAATTATCAGAGGAAGAAATCTCCAGTTATCGTGCTGTTGTTCCATGTTCAGGCGATGGATTAATTAATGAAGTTGTACGTGCAATAGCGTTAAGACAAGACTACAACGTTGGCGAAGAATACAGAGTACCTATTGGAATTATACCTGCAGGTACCGGCAATGCAACTGCTGCAGCACTTTGTCATCATTCAGGGTAACTAAACTTTTCTGTACTAAGTAAATAAGAAGGATGTTCTTCTTAGAGTTTTATAGGTATTAACAGTTAGTTATTCAGGAAGCCCACCTTGAAAAATATTTTAACTTATGGAACGATTTCACCAAAAATTGACATGATGTAGTGCTTCAGTAGTAATCTAGTGTCTCCAAGTATATATACATATTTAATTCAGTGAACGAGTAGTCTTGGACGGCGGATTAAAAGATTTGCAGCAACAGCCATTTTGATCAAGGCCTTCCTACGAGCTTTGTAGTGAGCGAAATGTCACTCTTGAGTTTGTGGTTCATTACACAGATTGTTTTGTCCCAGTGAAAATCTATATTATCACTGACTGACTGCGCACATGTGCAGCAGTTAGAGTCGTCACACTCTCTCCTTGTAGCACACACAGAAAGATAAGAAAGGAAAAAGAAAGGAAAAACAGAAACAGTAAATGGAGATATGAGGCAAAATGAATAGTAATATCGAGGAACCTTATAGTTTTACTGGATATTATAAGTCATAAGGAGTGAATGCATCTGCACCAGCCATTGAGAACAGCGATCTTGAACCATATCACCAATTGTCTCCAGCCTTCATTGGTTTTTACCATCCCGAGGACATCAACCCGCCAACCGAGAAGTCTATACCTTCCTACGTGGCTGACTGAAACTAACTGTCATGGATTTCATTGACTGATGAAGCCATGATTTGGTTTGACCACCACCACGCGCTCTTCTACAACCTTACCCTAAAGCAGCTAACATTGCCTATCGAGTGGTATGAAAGTCACTCTGAGGCAAACATAAGTTCCGACAAGAATAAAGCAACCGAGACAAGGCTAAACGAAAGCCTCCCGTTTTAAGCACAATTTTAAGTACTCAGGTAACACAATACACTCTTCGGAAATAGTATATTTGACAACATAAAATTAAAACTACTGGTAAAGAAATAATTTAATGCTCAAATTATTCACTTAAGAATACAAATACTGAATGATAAGAAAACACAAACTGTCTTTCAGGTAATTCAGGCAAGCTATTTTCACATATTTGAAAACCCACCAAATATCACTGTTTCAGATCGGGGTGGTAATAAACCAATGAAGGCTTGAGACAGTTGGTGATATGGTTCAAGATCGCTGTTCTCAATGGCTGGTGCAGATGCATTCACTCCTTATGACTTATAATATCCAGTAAAACTATAAGGTTCCTCGATATTACTATTCTTTTTGCCTCATATCTCCATTTAATGTTTCTGTTTTTCTTTTCTTGTCTTTCTGTATGTGCTACAAGGAGAGATTGTGGCGACTTGAACTGTTGCACATCTGTGCATAGTTCTATGTTGAAACCAGTCGGTCATTCCGTCAGATACCACCCTGCAATCAGAATATCAAGCTACGATTATTCACTACCATACTGCTGGTTCAGTAATTAAAATGCATTTCTATAGTAAAGAATATTAATCACTAGAATTCCGTGAGCATAGTTGTCTTGTTAGAAAATGGGTGTCCGCTTTACCAATAGCATTTTTCTCATTTATCTCATATCCAAAGGGGAAAAACTGCAATCTAACGAGGAGTTGTGGTCAAACTGCTACACATAAATATATATACATATATTTCAATGATACATTTACTGTAATAAATTTCATGCGTTAATTGGTCATTTATTATCGCTTAACAGCAGCTACGAACTTTGGTGTATTACTTGTGTATCATTCGCACTATATGCCATGCATATTAGGTAGTTTTAAGAAATCACTAGTGAACATGTACAGATTGTATTGAACGAAGTTATATTTATTTAAGAAATTTGTCAAACTTTGAAGCTTGCTATAAAACTATATTATACCCACTGCCCAGATCAGTGGTTCATGAAAATGACAAAAAATATTCACAAAGACAATATTTATAAGGCTACCTTAAAGTATACTTTAAAAACTACTATCTGTTACTAATTATTTTATAGTTTATTTACCCAAAGATACAGATATAAGTTTTACAAAATTATGTGTTTAAAGTGTTAATTTCCAGTAACCAAGTGCCAAAATGGCCAAGTCTGAAGCTTAAACCTATTTCTTAGCATTCAATAAACCTAAAAAACTGTCTTATATATATCATTCATTTATAATTTTGCTGCGTACCGTACATCTCAACCTCACCTAGTTTATTAGCTGAGTGGTTTTCTAGCCGATTCCAAGCCCGGATAAAGAGGGAGGGTTGGGCGTGGGGCTAGTAACCTTACACCAAAATCCATTCTAGCTGCTACAGAAACTTCAACGTACCAGAAATATATTAAAAATAACAAAAATTCAAATAACAATCTTATTCACCGCTCGAATCAGAGAGGCGAAATGACACAGCAGGCTGGTGAAAGACTCTGGGAAGCCAGTCAGCCAGCAGATGTGTCTTCTCTCGATGAAAGCAAGAATAAGAATGGCGACGTGGAATGTTTGTACAATGTACGAGGCTGGCTGGGAAGGCTGCCCAGGTTGGCAGAGAGATGCGAAGATATGGTATAGAAGTGCTGTGAATCTGTGAGAGCAGATGGAGTGGATGTGGACTGTCAAAATTATCAACTGGTGAGTCAGTAATCTACTCCAGTATGCTCACTCAGAGGACAAACACGAGCACACTGAGTCAATGAGTGGCTATCATGATGTCACCAGTGACAGCCAGAGCCTCAATGCAGTGGGAACCGATTCCACACAAGATCATGACAAGAAGATTCAACTTGAAAACGAAGGGAGGAAGGAAGGTTACAATTATCCAATGCTATTCGCATTGCTACAAACAATGCGGAACAAGAGAAGAAGGAGAAGAAGAAGGAAGAATTTTACAGACAACTACAAACAGTAATGGACAACATCTCAAACGGTGACAGCGGGATCCTTATGAGCATTATTTATGCCTACCGGACTGGGAGCAGATAATGAAGGCTCACAAGCTCTACAGGCTCTCACCTGGCGAAATGATTGAGAACGGAGAATTATTCGCAAACTTCGGCGCTTTCAACGATTTGGTAATCAAAGTCAACGTGTACAAACACAAGGTTATACACAAAGCAACATGGAATTCGCCTGACGGACACACCACAAACCAGATAGACTTCACATCAATGTTGCTCAAGGAAGCAGAGACTTAGCCAGCCTGCTGGACACAAAGTTGAGAAGGGGAGAAAATGTGGGCTCGGAGCATCATCTAGTTCAAGGAACCTTCAAGGCGAAGCTGAAAATCTTCATAACAGTTGAAGACAGGCTACTGTTATTCAAGTTCAACATTCAAAAATTGAAGGACCAAACTGTAAGGGATGCCTTCACTGCAGATATCAGAGCAAAGTCGGATACACTACATGGCATCACTGAAGAAACCTGTGAGAAAGGAAGAACATTGGAACTAAGTCACTAAAGGTGATGTTCAAGGAGATGTGTACAACTGTTCTGGGAAAAAAGAGGAGGCAAGACAAGGCAAGGAATGACTCTCGACGGATACCTGGGAGCTAATCGAGGAGAAGAGGAAGGTGAAAGGGAAGATGACTCAATGTATAGATGGGCAAGAGAAGGAGAAGCCGAGTTCAATGTACACTGCACTGAATAAAGAAGTGAAGAAGAGTGGTAGGAAAGACGAAAGACAATTCTACGACACACTGGCTGACAAATGAGGGAGAACAGTCAATCCGCTGGTGGAGGAGACCTGAGAACATTATATCAGATAACCAGGTCTCTATCCGGGAAGAGATCAAGCCAGATGATGAAACCAATGAAAGATACTCAACGGAACCTGATTACCAAGGAGGAGAAACAAATAAAACAGTGAGCTGATCACTTTAAAGGACTCTTGAGTCGACCATCACCTGTAACTCGCCCGGAAATACCACCACCACCAGCATCACGAACAAAACTGTCTAACAGTGGGCACCAATCCTCCAACAAGGGTGGAAATTTTGTGTGCAATCAAACTCCTGAAGTTCAATCGGAAAGGCAGCAGAACCAGACGCAATTTTCCCCGAACCACTGAAAACAGATCTAGAGACTGCAACAGATATGATCACGCGATTATTGCAAAAGTCAGAAAAGAAGGAATGGTGGCCACTGTCTGGAAGAAAGGCTACCTTGTCAAGCTGCCAGAGAAGGGCGACTTGGGCATCCGCAAGAAGTGAAATGGAATAATACTATGTCCACGCGAAGTAAAGTGATAAGTCACCTCATCATGGAGAGAATAAAGGATGCACTGGGTGAAGAACCCCAACTGCCGGAACAAGCTGGATTCAAGAAAGGCAAATCATATAATACTGATCGAATTGGAACTCTGCGCATCGTTATCGAACAAAGCATAGAGTGGCAGTCAAACCTGCACCTTAACTTCATGGACTTCGAAAATGCCTTCGACATCGTCGACCGAGAAGTAATTTGGAAACTGCTTCAACACTGCGGTGTTCAGTACTCATTCAACGGCTGACTACATGACAGTATCACATGCCAGTTGATCCATAATGGAAAACTCAGAGAAGCCTACCTTTGAAGTGAATACAAGAGTAAGACAAGGCTGTCTGTCTGCTGTCACTGTTGATATTGCTAACTAAGGTGGACTGGATTATGCGTCAGACTGTGTATTAGCAGTGAGAAGATAGGAATACTTTGGACCGATAGAAAGACCCCATAAGATCTGGATTTCGCAGATGATTTATGTCTAATGCCACACGAACTCGAAGACTCCCAGGTGAAAGGCAACAAACTGGCTGACAGAGGTTACTTCCTTCATTTATCCGTCAAGGCAGAATTGTTTTAATCATAGCCAGCGGAACAGATGATGTCAAAATTAGACAGAATCGGAAAGGCAAGATACGCCTTCATCATTCTGAAACCAGTTTGGAAATCTTCTGCACTTCGCCGCAGAACACAGAATGTGAAGTCAGTCAGTTCTCTTAAACGGGTCAGAAACTTGGCTCATTACGAAATAGACTTCTAACAGACTACTGACTTTTATCAACAGCTGCCTCCCTCGGCTCCATACTGAAGATCAAATGACCGGTGGAAAGAATTAGCAACAAGAAACTCTGACTGGGAATAAGCCAAGCAAGAGCCTATTTCTCAGCCAAATATGTAGGAAAACATAAAGATGGACTGGGTATGAGTTGAAGAGGCCGTTGAATGACATCACACGGCGGGCCCTCGCTAGAGTGGAACTTGAATGGGAGGTGAAGACTGGGTCGTCTGAAGTTGACCTTGAGGAGATGGTGTGTTGGAGGGGGAGATGAGAGATTATGGATAGTCAAGGACCCAGATGAAGAGGACAGCAGAAAATAGAACAGAGCCGAGATGTGTTGTTGAAGCCCTGTGTTCCGCTCAGAACCCAAGGGAATAATAATAAGTTTACATCTCAGTTCTTTTTTTATCATACCTGACGATATAATCTAGTCACTACAACAGGTTGATTGGCTAAAGCAACACTCAGAATTATAATGTGCCAGACGAAAGATTAAAGCTTAAAAAAGTTATAACCCTGTGATATTTTGTGTATGCTTTCAAGGAGGTGCAACCATCTTTTTCCCTAACTGATACTTACCAGTTTTTCAAGTAGAAATTGCTTAACTCGATTGATAATATAATTTATTTGACGTTTAAACTTTTCCACATTCTCTTTTTGAATTCCAATTTATTATAGTTTATTAGCAAAGTCTTCAATTTTGTTACATTCAGTCTTCCTTTTATCATTACCACCTGAAACTATGTCATTACCGGAGTATGAAATGGGCATGGTGAGTGATGAAGGAAAACTGAGGCTGACTTTACCAACTTTCCAGTGTATAAGTCCCTTGACCGGCATACGTTTCGGAACAGACAACAAGAACTCATGTCACTTTGGTGTTCTGTCTATTGAATGGGGAATATTTTCTGATTTAGACTACAAGAGTGAAAAATTACGTTGGATGGGAGAAACCAGATTTGCAGTCTACGGTTACTACTGTATTCTGAGTAAGTTTTTGTGATCACTTACAAAAGACACATCCTCTTTCACCTGACATGTCATTTGCATAAAAAAATACTAACAACATTTGTGATTAGATTGAAAAGTTGAGCTACACTTATGCAGTGATTTTGTTTGATAGCTTTGACCGAAACAATTGTTTCTCAGTTATCTAAAACACCACATTACTACCTACATTTTCAATGTGACTATTGTAAACCATTTTATTTTCGATATGGTAATCCCTTGAATGCTTCCTCCATAAGGCTTTTAGTTTGAACAGCATTTTCATATAATTCGACAACCATATAAAACGTGTTTGAGCTTATTACATGATCCAGTTATCTGACAGTCCATTAAAAAAATAGTAACGATCAACATCGATCGGTGTAACTCATTTATAATGCCTCTTATTTGTTGACATACTAAAATTGATTCCTTTTGTGTGATACATATAGTTAAGGAATTAAACTAGGAGCAACGAGTACTGGTGAATAAAAGTCATTTAGTAATAAATGATCAAATCAAAGTTTCACCACGATGAACTGTTTTATAGAAGGGAGATTATAATTTTCGATCGCTATTTATTAAAATCTAACAATATCTCCTACAAACCGAATAGTAGATATTCGAATTCTTGGACACCTATTATGACTGACCTTACAGCTTTGCTGGAGTCAACGTGACGGAATTCAGTCGTTTAAGTGAACTTCATATGGATTACTTTAAGAATTACCATAGCAGCCTCTTCGTATGTTGGCCGACCTATTGTGCTACATTTCTAAATCTACATGAAACTAAGTAGTTTTGGTTAGAAATTCAAAGATGTGAGAACAGCACTGGTGCACTTCTGGCAGAACCAATTTCCATAACATGTTTTTTTGGTTAGTATGATATGTAAATATAGCGATTTGGTAACTGACTTATTGGCGAAGAAGTGGAAGCAAAATGGCACCAATTTATAATGCCAGACTTCGAAAAATCACACGTAAAAGTTAGGAAAAAATATAATAGGATTACATGGGCTGCAAATATATGGGGCAGGGAGACGAGAATTAAAGAGATTTTCAGGATCGGAAAAATCCCGTGTGGTGAATACGTTTGCAGCCGCCTCACCCAAAAGCTCCAGTCATTCATTCTCAGTAACTCAAAGACAGCGTCTAAGCAGCCTATGCTTTTTTATATACCGCAAGCAAATAACTACAGTCTTTGCAGACTAGTGGCCTAAAGACAACTAACTCTTTTTCGGACTAGTCTTATATCTGTTAACTTTACTCGTCGAAGAAGCATGCGTATTACATGTTTTAGTGACATCACTGACTGGGGCTTTACAACCTTATTGACTGGCTTTCCCTCCTTACTAAACACTCTGCTTTGAACCTCACTACTTCTGACTATACTACGTCACTTAACACAAAAGACTGAATACAGACACCTATCTTCAAAAACCCCTACTTTTTTCATATGTTCTGCCTTCAGAGACAATCGCACAAACGTAAACAAGGATGAGTCATACTGCAGCACCGCATACACTTACTTTGATAGATAGCTGGATATCCCACCGGCACCAGAGATTACTCAAACTGTTGAGTGTTGAAACAGTCTTTTGAAATTATGCTGAGGAAACTTCCAAGATAAGTGAAGTAGTCAACGCACTTAACGATTTCACTCTTGGTTGTAACAACTTCAAATCACAAATCTCTGTAAGCCCTTATATGACTGCATAAATTCGGGTGGAGAGCACTGAGTAGTACAATGAACTCTATCAAGAGTCTCTGGCAGACTCTTAAAGCACCTCTCAATTACAGGAGCCAAGTGACGTCTGTGTTCCAGTACCAATTAAAGGCTATATATATATATGACAGAATCATCCATCTTTGTCTCGTCTTATGGGTTCTGTCCACTTAGGTGCTGTTTCTTCTCCACATGACTATGGAAGCTAAGGTTGTGGATACTACACTATTTAAGCTGATTAACTTCTCAAGTGTCTCTTTCGAGAAGTCACTGAATTTCAACCCTTGCCGGAGATTATTTCACCTATTACAGCTCCTTTAGAACCAACTTTCTTGGAAAGCCGTGACTACTGATAGGTGTTATCTATCACTTACTTTTCTGCCACTGCCTTTGCTTTTGACGCCTACCTCTGTTAACAGAGGTTTGGTTTATCATACAACTCATCACTTTTCTTAAAAAATTATGAACTTGAACAATTTTAGGAAAACAGAAGTGTGGCAACCATTAAGCATTTATTCGGTCAGTGGAAGCTCATTTACTTGATCCACACAGAAAATTTATCGACTTCACATTCTGAGAAACTAGTACTGCCTTAAATGGTTAGACTAGAGTCGAAAGCCTTATTAAGCAGAAGCTTGAATAAGGATAGGTAAAGAAAATAATGCTAGTATTCACATGTCAGGCTGGATACACTCAAAATCTTTTAAAAAAGCATAGTTAACCATGAATTAACTTTTGAATGTTTTACTCTTATGAAACAGAAAAACAATCATATCGGGCTAAATTGTCATATCTACCAATAGACAATCAGAAAAGTCAAAATTTAAAAAACAATGGAAGTAAAACTACAGAGGAAGATTCCATCTCCCAATCATCACTGGTATGTAATCACTTATATATATATTCTAGTTTTGATGGGTATCACAAATTTAACCAATATAAGCTGTCTTTTCAGGTACTGGTTTCGTAGGGATTTTTGTTTGATTGGTTCGAGGATTTTATCGTGAGCTGACATCAATTAGAGTGTCACTGAAAAACCTGGGAGTACTGGACAGCTGTTTCGTCAGCTTAGTTTGGGACTATTCAGCAGCACCCACCACAGGGGTTCGAACCCAGGACCTTCTGGTTACAAGGCGAGCTAGCTCGTAGACTATTAAGCCACTGGGACCCGATCCAACAACCGATACAGAAATTTTGAGTAGAAGCTTTTTTGTATTCCTTTACGTTCCCAGTAGAATATAGGGCTTCAAGTTAGAGGCTTGAAGTTTCTGTAGCAGTGGTGCTTATTTTTACGGGATGGGGTTGGCAGCCTCATTTCCAACCTTCCTTCCTTACCAGTCTTATTACTGGCTGGGTGAGGTAAAGGAGTGCAACGACCGGGGACCGAACCTCGAATCATATGCGTGGTTGACGAGGATTCTACCACTGTGCCACATAAGTGAAGGGGGCATCCGGTTGCAGCCGAGACATAATTTTATAGCCAGTTTTATATCAACTAAATCTGTGATACTGAAGGACAACATTAAAATTAGACTTATCACATGACAATCAGTGATTAAGCTAAGAAACAAAACTTTAAAAAATGTTTTATTGGGCATACTGCCATTATACAAAGAACTTTCGGTGCCTCTTTTAGTAAAAAGGCTTAACCTTTGAGAAAAATATCAGACATAAAAATCATCTTCGCATCAAATAGAATGATTACTCTATATCATAGGAATTTGTTTCTGTTCTTTGGACTTTTTTCTAACAAATATATCGACCGTTTTGTTAAAAACTTATACTTTGATATAAGCATGTCTAAAACGTTCCCTGCCAATACACTGTTTAAAGAGACGGCATGTACAGGCAGATTCATGATGGATGAAGAAAAGTGATAGTCCAGAATAAAAAAAATAAGTCACTATCAACACAGTCTGTAAATCGTCAAGCACTCTCTCAGATTTCTAAAGTGACTTCTAGTTTACAGTTCTTAAGAAAAAAAGGAATCAGACGAATGTTTATACTATTGGCTACTTGCAAGGAAAAAAAAAGAAAAAGTAACTGAGTTGTGGCATTTAAGCCCATCTAAGCATCTATTGTTATATTATCACAGAATTACAGGTTATATACTATCCATCATTTGTGTTATATGTTGGTTGTCTTGGGCTTTCGTCATTGCCAATCACTCAAAACTGGACAGTTTCTCATTTCTACTGCACTTAATTAAAGCACAGATTCACAAAATTTATGTAATAATACTCAGTGTATTTTTTGTGTGTTTTCCTTAACACAGGTAAATAAAAATGTTAAGGATTTAAGAAGACGTCCTAATGAATCCACTGACTCCATCAAAATATCGAGTAAATCTTGGTAGTAAGTTAATTTTGTAATTAAAAAAGTAACCACATAATGAAGAATAACTCAGTTGTTAATTCATATCTACTAGTCTCTATTACAAGTGTATCATGCTACCGTAATCCTCTGCTATCATAAATGGGAATAACAGTAGGTTGACAAATAAAATACCATTATGGATCTAAATGTTATCCACTTTTGAACTACACACCAGTGGAGTATAGGGCTTGAATTTAGAGCGTTGGTGTTTCGATAGCAGTAGTGTTTATTTCTGAGGGGTGGGGTTGCTGGCCGCACGTGTAGTCTTCGCTTCTCTGCTGGTCTTATCGCCGGCTTATCAAGGTAAGAAAGTGCGTCAGTGGCGGTGGATCGAACCCCGAACCACATGCATGGTTGGCAAGCTTTTGACCGCTAAGCCACCGATGCACACCAGCTTCGAAGAATGACACTAAAAGAACAAAAAGACTGCATTTCATTATTTTCTGACAGATAGTTGAAGTAAGTTATCATAAAAATACTTCAGTGAAGTCGTACCATATCAAAAGTGGGAACACTAGTTTTCAGTTAAATTACTTTTATGCCATCTGCTTTAAAATCACTCTCAAATCCAGCAACATTTTGGTTGTAACTTTTAAGTAGTTAATGTTAATCACTACAAATTCACAGATCAAATTTTCCCTTCATTTTTTAAAGAATAACTCTAAGAAATATTAAGTATACTTTGTTTTTGTTAACGATTATTCTAAGTTTTTTTTTGTTTTTTTACAGTTACCTTCCTGACATTGATAAACCAATTTCCAATGATAATGGAAAATGGGTTGTATTAGATGACGAATTCATTTCCATACTAGTGTTAAATCATTCACATATGGCAGCTAGTGCCGTTGTCCAACCAGATGCACATTTCAGTGATCCATACTTAAGTTTAGTAATAATACATAAAAATACAACAAGGTTAGTTGATAAACTCATTTTGTACATTAATCTCTACTGATTTGTTTATCTCTGCTTTATTTGTACTTTCTTAAGTATTTGTTATTTATTAATAACAAAAAATAACTGTATTATTTCACACAAACAACAGTTTATTTTTAGGTCAGGTAGGATATTATACTGTTTTAGTAAAGATTACGAATTCTGCCTAATTTTAATAAATACCTTATGCATTTGTTTGAGATCCTTGCATAGATACAAAGTGTTCACTGACTATGAGTACACAGATGACTGATGACACTGACTTAATATTAATTCAGCTGTATCATTATTGCTATAAAAAAAATAATCCCGAAGTAAGGAAACATTTCGACGATATTAAGTGATTTGTATACTAGACACATTTCATTAGCTTAGGCACTCGGTTTTCATTCGTATTTCAACTAGCGCTAGCATTCCTGCGCTCTGCCAACTAAGCTACCAGATTCAGCTTCCGATCACATCATAATTTCATTGCAATCATAACAAGTAATACCAATTCTTCGTATGTTTCAATGACATGTTAGTGTGCGTTAAGCATTACAAACTGGTAATCCTGAAGTCTCTAGTTTAGATTCCGCTGCAGCCGGTGTTTTCACTTCACCTTCTATCATATAATTATTATAAATCCACTATTATCTTACATAGTCTCAGCATCTGTTTAAATCCAGATAACCAGTTAGAAATGTATTCAGCCACACATCAAAGTGTGGCTTACAGTCAGGTACTATTTATGCAAGCTTAATTGACCTTAGGATGTGTGTACGACTTCTTGTTGCTTGTATATCATGCATAATAAAAATTTAAAAATTGTAGAATATATATCTAAATTAGGGATGGCATATATATATTGTAACATTTCGTTCAACAAAATCATCGCAAAACTCTTAAATAATTAGAATTAACATCTCAAGGGTGTGCATAAAGACATTCGGGTTACAGAAAATATATAATACCCGGAAATGGCAAAGAAGAAAATGGATGCACACTTCTTTAACAAGCCTTCTTGCTTTTACTGGACAAGGACACTTTCCGATTTACACAAATATGGTAAGCGAAAATTCGCGGTCACTTTGAAGAAACCACATGTAAATTTTGTGACGCAACTTGTGATTTAAAAAGAACCAACAGTGGATACTAAGATATATTCTCATCTTCGAAGGAGACTACCCACTCATGTGTGTGGTCAAAAAACTATATTTTCTTCAGTTTGTTTACGTCCAAGGACATCAGAATCAAGCATGAAAGCTTTATACTCAGTAGTCGTTTTTCTAGAATGAGTTCAGGAGAGCAGGCTGCTCATCCAGTACTTCAGTATTTTACGCATGCTTTTTGGAGGCCAGTTAGTTCCAACTCATTTGTCAAGAGTACTTTGGGCCTAGATAAAATGAATTAGACATCAGAGAAACTAAAAATATAGCAGACGTTCCATATTTTTTCTGTATTTTTGAACACTGCACAAATCTTATAATACTCTGAAAGAATTTGTTTAGAGAACTAAACTAACAGTATGAACTCAGGTCTAAGGGTTGTGCTCTGCTTGGATAACGAAGTACGCTACCATCAAAGCCATTTGTTTTCAGGTCTACTAGACAAAAACTCTGAAAGTCTGATAGTGTGCTGTCCAAAGCAGAAAAGAATATGAGTTGGAACATATATGAATAGCTGATTTGACAAAGAATACAATGTAAAGTGTTTAGTCATGATATTCTGTGTTGGATGAATTGCAAAAGTTAGCTATGTTGATAAGTCATCGCATAAATCATTTGCTTAGCAGTCTAGTTTAAACTGTTGGATTGTAGTGACTGCTGGGAGCTTACGTGTTCCTCATTCTTCTAGATATCTATAGACTATCTGACCATCCGGAATAATTTGAGCGTCAGGTCAGATAGAATCATTATAAAATTAACTAAAATAAACCCAATGTGTTTGTAAGATCAAAACAAGATTTTCCTGAACTTTTTGCTGTGTCATCCACAGCCTTTTTGGCAGAATTCCTCAGATCGTTTTGATTTTCTAGACACTCTGGGATTATTTTAATTGATTCTATATGTGGCCGTCTGTTTGAAATTATGAAAGATAGAAGCCCAACAAGTTTGGAGCATTGCTGCCTAAATTAAACAGTCGTTTGAAAAATTAAAGCAGTCACATTGTTTGGCTGTTTTACTTTGATAAAATCCACTTCTGGGAAAGAAATACTTTCTTAATCAGTTGTGAGTCACCCATAAACTAGGTGATAAAAATCTATAGGTGTAACTGTGTAGTGCTAAGTTTGGTGTGAGATGTCTCGCTTTTTAAAAGTAAACAAAATCCTTAATGATTCACCACATCACAACTCTAATCGATTTAGATTGTTATCAACCTTGTAATTTCGAACTTTACTACTTTCTTGCTTAAATAGAAGTTAAACGTAAACTGAAACGCTGTACTGTCTGTTGGGAGAGCATGTGAATTATCATTTACAGGTGCAGATGACTGGACAGCTGGTGTTCATTCTGAAATAATATTGTACCTATGGAATTTCTCTGATGTCTGGAACACTTTGTTTGTTGATACTGTGGAATATGATTCACATTATTAAAGTATTTAATCGTCTGATTAGTGGTGACTACAGAGCACAAAACCGTTAAGACTATTTAACTGAAGATCACTATGCGGTATATTTTGAAAGGATTCCACCATTCCACGGACCATGATTTCATAAGAAATTTCGAAAAAAAAATATTATGAATTCTAACACACTGGAGTAGCACGTGCCTGATCTTACCACTTTGACGCTATCTAAACTTTGATCAGTTCAGTTGAAATGAAAAACACCACAATGACACTGTATCTCCATTTTTCAAACTAACCTAACTTAAAATAATTGATAAATTTTTATGGTGACTTCAAACAATGACTTAAAAAAATGGAATTCTATGCCGTAGAGATCGAAGGTAACAGAAAAGTTTTCAGGTTTATTTATTTATTTATTTTTGAAAAATTACTAAAATCCAGCCCATAATTCCATATATGGAAGTATTACGTCTGAAGTGTAAAATTTTAATGTGACACAGTTTTAAGTAGAGATAACTAGATCAGTCATTATGAGACTATTGCCTTGGTTGTAGAGATGGGACGACAATTTTATCAATAATTATAAATAATGTATTTTTCCCCCAGGTTATTTGCTTGTTAGCCAGATGGGTTCAAGCATTATATAGCCGTTTTGCTTGAATAAGAATGAAATCATTAGCAAACGATGCATCCTATTTTCAAAGCCCCTAACTCTAACTGGGAAGCACTATCGACTGAATTGTGCACCAGTAGTTTACACCAACATAAATTTATCAAACTACAATTCCTAGTGAAATTATGATATTCCGTAAGGTAATTTCTGAAAATGTGCAGCTTAATTTAGGCTAAGTGTAGTTCTCAATTTCTTAGTCATTCTGATAATCACTTGTATAATCCCTTTTATAGGCTAGATTTAATTCGCATCGCTCAGGCAATATCAAGTGGCAAAGGCTTAAAATCGACTCCTTACATGGACATCGTGCAGATCAGTGCAGTACGCGTTGATCCATATCCCAATTCATCAGTTATCACGATGTTAGATGGTGAACTTATGCCCTCTGGAGCGTGTCAAGCAGAAGTTATGCCAGGGTATTTCAATGTTATATCAGGAGGACAAACCATTTGAATTCAAAAGTTCTTTAGGTAAAAACCAAATTTTTGTTGTTTAATGCGTATTGTTATTTTTCGATACATTAACTATTTTGTATTTTTAACTATGGTTGCAGTTCATAAAGGAAAGTGGAATACCTCATAAATTCATACTAATGTTTTTCTACAGATATTAAGCCTGTGATTTAAAAAATTACTGAATATTTAAAGTAGATGTGGAGAAATGTTTTGTTCTAAATGTTATTCTAGTTAAGTAGATAACCATATGATTGCTACACCAGGTATCATTAATACACCTGTAATTCAAATAATCTTATTCTAATAGAACGTATAGAATTTAATGCCTGTATTTAATAATAATGCCTTTATTCTGAAGGATTTGTATTCATGCATTTCCGGATTTTCAGCATAAATGATTGCAAAAACATTTATCCTTTGTATAGAATCTTGTAGTAAAACAGTAACTGACATCATATCACTGAACACAGTATTTTTCAACCTGAAACACGTTTAAATCTTCACCTAATAATTTTCCTTCATTTCACAGTATTGTGAAAGGTTGCAGGCTAATCGAGAATGAACTCTACTACAGATTACAATTCAGAAGTGTAGAAGGATAAATAGAATAAAATAAAAGCAGAGTGACTTTGCTGGGTGGGAAATTAAGTAGTCCAATGATTTATATGAGTTGATGTTCCACTGCGTCCGTGGCACAGAGGTAGAATGCGTGCCAACCACACCATGTGGTTCGAGGTTCAATCCACGGCCACCGATGCACTCCTTTACCTCGCTCAGCCAGTAATAAGACTGGTAAATAGGGAAGGTTGGGCATGAGGCTAACAACCCCATCCACTAAAAAAATAATAAATACTACTGCTACTGAAACTTCAAAGCTCTAGCCTGAAGCCCTATGTTCCACTAGGAACGTAAGGGAATACAAAAATGTCCCACTAACTGTTTTTATTAGTGAAGTTTGATAAAAACAATATGCAGTGCATACACTGACTACTGAAATGAATTACTTTGTAACAGCAGTCATTTACAGGTTGATTAGGTGGACTTGCTGAATAATTTCGAATTTTGTGTAAATAGCAAATTCTGACTTAGTCGTCTTCTTTGAGTTGGTTGAATGGTACATTTATGCGCTTAATATCAGTGCAATAAGTGACACATCTAGATCAAGTTTGGAAAGAATCAGAATGAATACTCCCACATTATTTTGTTCATTAAATATATGACATAATGGAAAAGTGTTCTTTTCCAGAGGACGTTTAGTAGACAGTTTATTGTTTATGACTCTATTAAATATAACTCCACAACTACGAAACTTATTCTTTATAGTTTTGGTTCTTCCTGCTAGCTCGTTTTGCCTACAGTTAAGATTTTTGTTTAATCTTCTGAAAAAATAATGGTAAACTCATCTAACTACACAAAGATTGATAATATTAGATTTGGCACTATGTGTTAGTAGTAGTAATTGTTGTTGTTGATGTAATAAAGGAACCAGGAATGTCTGCATGTGCGATATTTTAAAAGTAAATGTCTTTTTGAGGCAATCGTATCATGATGGATAGGTTTCGTAAGTAGCAGTCCGACAAAAACATTGTAGTTTGTTTGCTGTTACAAAGTAATGCAAAGAAACTAAAATACTTGAGTGATTCCTTGCAAAATACCTTCAGGTTAATTATGAAATTCAAAGGTTTACCTTTCATTAAATTGTAAGAATGTATAATAGTCAGATTCAGATGAAGGTCTAGCGTTATAAAGTGTATTGGTGTATAACCTCGTGCATGTCAGTGTAAATAATCAATTATTTTACTTTTGGAGATTTCAACTTTCTCTGCCACTAGAAGATGTCTGAAGCTGATGAAAGATAGGAAGGGGAAGAAACTACACACTCTGCTATTATCAGAATTAACTGTGAAAAAAAGCATCCACTTGGTCTATTTGTCCAATTAGGGGTGCTCAATTCAGCTGAGAAATAACGTGTTACACGCGAAACTTTCCAGTTATATATATAGCAAAACTATTCATTCAGACATCTATAAAACACAAAATAATCAGACAAAGAATATTCTTTTCGATAAATTCCTCTTCCGGCTCTACAATTATATATGTGTTTACATACATAGAATATTACAAAACGATATTATTTAAAAAACACTAATATTGTTATTGACTACTGATTTAGAATATTCTATGTATATAAACATAAATGTAATTGTAGAGCCAGAAGAGGAATTTATCGAAAAGAATATTCTTTGCTCGATTATTCTGAGTTATATATATATTTTCTCTTTGTGAATATTAGCTACTGTTTACTAGTTCAAGACTCTTAGGAATTTGATAAGCCACTAAAAGTTCTGTAAAAATCACTGGCTACATTTTTAATGATACGAGTGTGCTGACAGTTACCTATCATTAGTACTAGATAACAGTATTTTTGCACCTTGATTGAAAGAGGTTAACGAGTTTAACTCATATGAGTCTTACTCAACAGATGAATTTATATAATAATCGCTTCGTTGCCCAATATTTATTCGAGTCACTGGTGCATTATGTCAAAGGATTATGTTCTAAGATAAACAGCTATTTTAGAATTTGTGAGTCCCTAGTGGTGTTCTTATCAATACTAGTCAACTGTTGAAAAATATAAATGATGGACGAAGTCATTCAGAATCGATCTGAGATAATACCACTGAGTTAAAAAGCTGTTTTAGAGAATGATTCGATCCAGCAAACATATTTCTAAGCTGGATTCTGCCAACATCGCTAGACTGTTTCTAAATAGTTTCATTCGATGAAAATACTACTATGTGTAATGTAAATTTTTATTGACGCTATACTTTTATACTTATCAATAATAATTTCACAATAAGGATTCACCAAATAGGAATATGCACTCTGCCTATTATTCAAACCAAACCTCACTTTGGGAAACCAAATATACCTTGTGAATTCCATGTTTCATGTGAACACTGGAATAAGCATCAGAATTGTAAAAGTTGAGAGGAAACTCTATCACTTTATCTACAGTTTCATCCAAAAAGTTCATCTTTGAGGAATTATATACAAAATTCACTTTGTATTGAAATCGATAAATTAAAGAAATTCTTCATATACCCCAAAATATCAGAAAAGAAGTTAATTGATTATTTAACTGTGTATTTAATAACAGTTTCAAAATTTGGTTACTTTGCGAACAACTTTATTGAAACATTATCATGAACAATGTATTTCCGGCGTAATGATCAGTCTAATTGTCAGCTATTTCGATAGTTTTCCAATGGCATGCATGACCTAATAATCTTGATATATGGACAGCAGTTTTCAACAATAAACGAATTTCAGTGAATAAGTTGACTCACTCATTGGTTGAGAAAAGTTAACAAAACAAAATATCCAGATGTCCATAAATTAATTTAAAGACATGCAATAGAAGAGGAGGTTAAATCGTAAAGAGTGAAGTTGTTTTCATGTAAGTAGGACAGTATGCTTACAGTTTAGTTTAGAGTTATACGAAATTCAAAATTATTATTACATCGAGCATTCGCTTTTTCAGTTGCTACACAGTTGTCATTGAAGCTGCTTTGCATGCAATTAAATCTCAAAAGTTGGCATGTTTCTTTGCAAGCAACAGGCATAAAGTTCGGAAAATCAATGCCAAGTATTATAGATTATGTATTTATACAAGAGTAAAGTAGATCTTTTAAAGTTTTCATAGTCATATGGTACCAGTTTGTTTTTTCCATACTATAGTTGAATAATAACTCGACAGTGTAGACAGTGTCAGCCACATATATAGATTCTCCTTGTATATCCACAACCTTCATATTTCCATAGGCGTTTTAGTTTCATTTATATTGTTGCTACAAAAGCCTCCATTACTTTTGTACCTCGGAGACTAGTCGTATTGATGATAGTTCACGTAACTGCAAATAGACAACTTAAAATTCACAGCAAACAATCATTTATTATTCTCAAGAAGGAGAAGAAGGTAGTCTCACTATGCGGTTAATTAAAACATGCACATATGTTGTATTTACAATAGATATACCTGAGATCCGTTCTTGCTTCAATATACTTTTGAACGGCTAACAACTAATCATTAGGATGTGGAATGCGAATAAGTTTTGAGACAAACATCATATCATTTAGCCGGATGCTAATTCTCAGTTACATATACGCCATTAACATGGTCAGTGAATATACTGGTCATTAATGATCCTCATTCATAAACATACTAATGCTACATAGCCATGCAAACCATATGTCATTTTGGATTGTACACCTCTGATAGTGAAAGGTAATTATTGTTTTCGTGTTGCTTCCAAGTCTGTTTCATCTCCTTTGAATGTGAATAAAGAGTTTATAGGTCAGTTGGTTCTACACATGGTGAATTTCAATTTAGTCAATTTTTCTGTCTGATCTTGAAAATGCTTGACTTTAGACAAACTCCGTACTTCAACTGTGATTTTTTTAGTGAATATGATCAATGATGACAAGAAAGATAAGCTGAAGAATAAAGTGACAATAACTCAGAGAATACATAACATTGCAGTAGTCATTAAAGCTATGATCACTGGTATGTTGTTTGCCGATTCGACTAAAAGAATTAATAGAGAATTTGATGAAAGATCAATAGTTTTCTTATTTATTCTGAAGACGTATGAGTCACCCTTTAAGTGTTACACCCTCTCTGATGTTTGAGTTGAACACGAAAAAATTGCAAGGTAGTAAAATCTAATCCAGTTTTCTAGGGGAAAGCAAAGGGAAATAACTGACCAACCGAGTCGACTGCTTACTAATTTAGTCAGAAAACCTTTGTGGTAATAATTAAGAAAGAACTATTTGGTATGTATTCAGAAGTATAAATTGTGCAATCTTAGTTTGCCTTTGAATGTACAGTTACCAATTGGCTTGTATTCTTTTATTCTTTGGTTAACAATTTAGAACACCGTCACCCACTGTGAATGCAGATACGTCTACCTGATGAGTCCAAAATAGGATAAAATATGCATCCTTCTAGTCACTACCAACTGAAAAGAAAGTATATTAATAAACCTTTACAGTATTATTATTGTCCCGGTGGATTCCAAGTGGAACACAGAGCTTCAGCGGAACGTCTCCACTCAGCGGTCATCTTTAGCTGGCCACATCAGTGCTCGTAGTCACCGAGTTTACTAGCTCGTTAGTTTTCTAACCGATCCCCAGCCTGAAAAAAGAGGGAGGGTTGGGCGTTGGGCTAGCGACCCTTCCCCGACAAATTGATCAAATTACTACAGAAACTTCAAAGCACAAAACAAACATTGAATCCATACATTAAAAAAATTAATATATGAGTACTCAATAACCTTTGGTAGTGTGAAGGACAATCTGTACTGTTTCTTTACTACAAAGGATTAACTCTATACCAATTTTAAGTTTTAGATTTGAAGTAATAGTGTTTCCATTTGATTGTCAGCCTGTACCTTTACCAGATGTCACATATTTTTCTATTTCCTACTTTTATAGATTTGAGATCCACTTATAAGCTCTTAATATAAAATGGCGGAATAATAATCGTGTATGACACAAACGAATTTATTTCCATTGTACAATGAATTCCATTATCAAGTATTTTAATTATTGATTTTATTAAAACCAAATTAACAAGTGGAATCTCATTTGAACTCAGCAGTTATAGAATGCTTTCAAATTCATTGAAACAATTAGATGAAGACAGTTACCTGTGTACCTGTATTAAAATTCTGGAAACTGTGATAATTATGATACATTTTATTAGAAATTGTTTTAAATGATTTATAGTACTTTCATCATTATGAACTACCTTTTGTCAATATTAAATAATTTTTTATTTTGTATAGACTTCAGTTGTTTTTTTCAAGCAAACCACCGACTATTCTTGAGATCGGGTTGGACTGACTGGAATACAAACTTATTTTCAAGTGTTGGTTTGTAGGAATTTGATTGGTTACAGGATTTCATCATGAGCTGACATTAGTTAGAGGACTTTCTTGATAACATCTAAGCTAGTGACTACGGGATGACTAGTCCTCAACCCTACTGACAAAATAATGTTTATTTCATTTAAATCACAAAGGGATTCTTGAATGATTCATGACTGTTCGCTGAAGGTCATTATACCAGCAGTAAATTCGAGTTTTTGTATTGCATTATTAATTCGGATGGTCTTTTCAGTTAGACGGCAGGTTATAAAGACTGTCTGAAAGTTTCAGGTTTGAAAACACTGACCAGAATTTTATGAGGCATTTGACAGAGCACCAAGATAGTAATGCACAGGTTGCCGGCTGAGATCTCACTGAGACCTAATACTCTGTCCATCTTCACTAACCACCTAAAACGCAAATTAAATGCTGTCGTAGTTTGAGTTGATTAAATATGTGCAGAAGTGATGGAAGGTTAGGTATGAAAGCAGCTACTTATCCCGCTCCTTCCTGTAAAAAAACAGCACTACTGCTATTGAAACGTTAAAGCTTGTAGCCCTGTTTTATACTCGAAACGAGAAGGATGGGAAAAATGGAGTGAAAAAGCAAGATTCGCTTGGCGAATTACAGTGATCTTCAATAAACAATCACATACCATTCATTCACATTAAAGCTATGCGAAATTACTGGTGACTGACGTGATTTGAAAGACTGGTCTGCAACTCAGTCGGTAGAGCATCTGGTCAATAATCAACACAGTGCTGTTCTAAATCCTACTAGAGTTCAAATTTCCGAAATATCACTACACGAGTATATAATTTTTTTGTCCTCCGTGTTAAAAACATCGAATTAAAGCATTTGTTAACAAGCATATATTGATAGCACTTGTTAAAACGTCTGTGACAAATCAGTTGTAGAACATGCCAGTTAAATTGATGTGGTAAATCATATCAAGCTATTTACAGTATGAACATCGTGTGAGTTATGCACCATTCAACCGGTTTTAGTCCAAAAGAAATCAAGTTATGGTTTATTTTCTCTCCAGCATTACATAAACCTCAAGATGCTGGAGTAAACATGAAATAGCTTGGTGCCGCTATGAAAAACTATTTTGGTTAAAACTGAAAGCTGAAGTAATTCACCCCAAATATTCATAGATTATTATGCTTGCGTAAAACAAAATTATGCCTTAATGTTCTTACATTTAGTTAAAAAAAGGAACTATTAAAGTAGATGGTTAGTATGATTTTATCACAGAATATGCTCGCTTATCTGTAACAGAGTGAAATCTCCAGATAGCTGTTTCAATTAACGAGTAGATAAATGGAGTAAGTAAGTAAATAAATAGAATCAACAGTAATAATTAAGTTGATGATGGCTGCAAGTTTATTCCAGGTGACTCCTCAACAAAACAACATCATGCTAACCTGAAAGAATCACCTTAGAGTCGTTAGCAGAAACCAACATGTCAAGTAAAGTGGAGTAATTCAGCCCAATAAAAAAGAGATCAACTGAAAATACAAAAATAATAATTTCAAGAAGGAACCAATGTATTTTCGTTCAAAGCAACAAGGGGAAATTGCGCCTGGTCCTGATGCCTTTCCGATTGGACTTCAGTAGCTTGATTACATACAAGATTTCTGCCTTCGTGGGAGGATTGGTGTCCACTGTTAGACAGTTTTGTTCCTGATACTGGTGGTGGTGGTATTTCTGGGCGAGTTGCAGGTTATGGTCGACTCAAGAGTCCATTAAAGTGATCAGTTCACTGTTTTATTTGTTTCTCTTCCTTGATAATCAAGTTCCGTTGAGTATCTTCCATTGGTTTCATCATTTGAACTGATCTCTCCCTGGATAGAGATCTGGTTATCTAATATAATGTTCTCAGGTCAACTCATGCGTCTTACCTATTCTTCCTTACTGTCCACCCTTATTCTTTCCTGGATTGCTTAAAAAAGACTATTTTATACTAAGTAGAACTCTGAAGACTGTCAGTATGACGAGTGGTATCCCATTGGGCTATATCGTTGACGTAGTCATTCATAGGCACTTGATTTCATGTAACAAATTTGCTAAAGGAATTTTGTCAGACTGTGAGCATCCACTTTACCCCAGCTCCAACCTTGTGTCTCCTCAGGTAAAACAAGAAAGAATTCTTTATACACGTACGTCTAAGCATAAAAATTTTACTATACCATATTTGGCACGTATTTTACGTGGTCAAAATAGTGCCAGGCATGAACTAACTAACCTTCTTTGCACTAGTAAATAAACCATTTTCACCATCCTCATTCCACCAAGCTTTATTGTTATTGTTCTTCTTATATTTATAATCCTCTCAATTTTTTGTTCTTATTTGTTTATTTTCTCAGAAGTGTAAACACCATTTAAACTGTGTTGTAACTTAATTTTGTCTTTCTCCTCACCATACTATAGAAACAAAACATAAGATTCAATAATCTATAACATCCTAAAATTTTCAAAGTGAATCGACAATACTGTTTGAAACAAACTTACTGTTATTATTATTAATATAATATTTATTTTTCTCATTTTGTACTTCGAATATTTTTGATTTTATATCGTAAATGTAAACAAATTCCTCTGGTTAACTTTATTTTAATTTTATTTATATTTTGAGTGAATCAGATACAATATTGTAACAAATGCTGAGAATTCCATTCTGTATTACAAGTACTGTTTTTGGAACAAAGTAGATTATTACTATTTTACCTGCCTGCTTGTTTTACTTCATTTGCCAGCCAGTGTGTCGTAGAATTGTCTTTTGTCTTTCCTACCACTCTCCTTCACTTCTTTATTCAGTGCAGTGTACATTGAACTCGGCTTCTCCTTCTCTTCCTCATCTTTGCATTGAGTCGTCTTCCCTTTCACCTTCCTCCTCTCCTCGATTAGCTTCCAGGTATCCGTCGAGAGTCATTCCTTGCCTTGTCTTGCCTACTCTTTTTTCCCAGAACAGTTGTACACATCTCCTTGAACATCACCTTTAGTGATTTAGTTCCAATGTTCTTCCTTTCTCACAGGTTTCTTCAGTGATGCCACGTAGTGTATCCGACTTTGCTCTGATATCTGCAGTGAAGGCATCCCTTAAAGTTTGGTCCTTCAGTTTCTGAATGTTGAACTTGAATAACAGTAGCCTGTCTTCAATTGTTATGAAGCTTTTGAGCTTCTACTTGAAGATTCCTTGAACTAGATGATGCTACGAACCCACATTTTCTTCCCTTCTCGACTTTGTGTCCAGCAGGCTGGCTGAGTCTCTGCTTCCTTTAGCAACATTGATGTGAAGTCTATCTGGTTTTTGGTGTGTCCGTCAGGCGAAGTCCATGTTGTCTTATGTATAACCTTGTATTTGTACACGCTGACTCCGATTACCAAATCGTTGAAAGTGTAGAAGTCTGCAAATATTTCTCCGTTCTCAATCATTTCGCCAGGTGAGAACCTGTAGAGCTTGTGAGCCTTCATTATCTGCTCCCAGTCCGGTAGGCATACATAATGCTCATAAGGATCTCAGTGTCACCGTTTGAGATGTTGTCCATTACTGTTTGTAGTTGTCTGTAAAAGTCTTCCTTCTTCTTCTTTCTTGTTCCGCATTGTTTGAAGCACTGCGAGTAGCATTGGTTGATTGTAACCTTCCTTCCTTCCTTTTCAAGTTGAATCTTCCTGTCATGATCCTGTGTGGAATTGGTTCCCACTGCATTAGGGCTCTGGCTGTCACTGGTGACATCATGATAGCCATTCATTGACTCAGTGTGCTCGTGTTTGTCCTCTGAGTGAGCATACCGGAGTAGATTACTGACTCACCAGTTGATAATTTTGACAGTCCACATCCACTCCATCTGCTCTCACAGATTCACAGCACTTCTATACCATATCTTCGCATCTCTCTGGCTACCTGGGCAGCCTTCCCAGCCAGCCTCGTACATTGTACAAACATTCCACATCGCCATTCTTATTCTTGCTTTCATCGAGAGAAGACACATCTGCTGGCTGACTGGCTTCCCAGGGTCTTTCACCAGCCTGCTGTGTCGTTTCGCCTCTCCGATTCAAGCGAAGAATAAGATTGTTATTTGAATTTTTGCTATTTTTAATATATTTCTGGTACGTTGAAGTTTCTGTAGCAGCTTGAATGGATTTGTGGTGTGGGGTAGCTAACCGGGCTTGGGACCGGCTAGAAATCTAGCAAGCTAGTTAACTAAGCAACGTTTATGCAGATGATAAACACGGCATATAGAGTGAGTCTGATGCTATGATTTATCCTTTAAAGAAAGCAGTTATGATTCAAAGTCATGTGAAAATTCCTGATAAAGTAAGGAGTTTTCAAACTTTCTTTCCAGATATAACGTTCTACTAGGTGATACGTCAAAAAGAAACCAAACGTGACGCGACATCATTTCAATTTTCAAGGTTATTGTGTACTTTAATTCAACTTCCAGCTATCCATCAAAGAACCTGTTTGCTGCGTAATAGTTTCCTTTTTCCCCTGTTGTGATAGTGGAATGTAGGCATTGAAAGTGGGGGATACGAAAAGACTAGTTGTCTTTGACCACTGGTGTTTGCGTGTAAGATGGTACAATATGTTAAGCAATACTGACGTTAGGCGTAGAGTGTTAGATAAGGAGGGTAAATCAATCGATATGGTTGTAAAAGTACATCAGTTGGGAAGGCTTGGGCAGGCGTTGTGCATGTCATTCCACCGCCTTCCTCGAAGAGCAATGTCAGTCGACACAGGATTAATTTGGAAAAGGTTTCAGGGGTCGTCAAATTATAGCCTTGAATCAGTCCGTCAAGTCTTTGACAGTTGTTTCGAGCCATGTTTGGAGATGTGAACTACTTAGTTGAGGACCCCTGGATGATAACAACCAATGGCTGGAGGTTTTTGGGATGTGGTTCAAACTTGTTTCCATGAACTCACGTTTTGTAATGTGACTCATTTTTTTCCATGCTGTTATACTTCCTAGTGTACATTTCTGCTTATTTTAGTTCATTTGGATTTCTCATTTTCTTTTGTGTGACTCTGTTTACTACAAGGAGTGTGGTAACTTCAGCTGGTGTACTTCAGTTGAAACCAAGTCAGTCAGTCAATGTAACTTCCATCAAATTAGGTCTTAGTTTAAGAGGATAAATTTCGATCCACAGAAATACTAAAAGGAAGAAGAAGGGAAGTTGCGGTATTATTCTTCGCGGTCAGTTAGTGTCCTAGTGTTCACCTAATAACCCAAATGGTGGATTCTTGGCTGATCGCAGGGTGATCGTGTTCCTTTCAAAGTAGATTACACTTTGGGTCTAGATTTTAGTGTCCTTTGATTACAGTTTCGTTACAGTTCTACTTCTTAGTTTGTGTGTAATAGGATAATAATATTTACCTCAGTTGGTTACATGCATTAGGACAGAGAATGGAACTTTGTCGCTGTTTACAGCTGATGTTAGCGACCCTGCTGGACGACCGTGCTTGTGAACTGGCAAATTTAGTGTTCCAGAGAGTATTTACAATTGACTGTGTAAATTACACTTTGTAAATTCCACTTTAGCCTGTGAAGTGTATTTTCTAATGACCTCATTGATACGTACGCCACTTCATTGACCAAATTGGTTGGGTGGCCTTTATTTGACATCTGAGGCTTCTTTAAGTTAGGTTGCTTTTATCTACTTTTCAGTACAAATAACCATACTGTTTTGCTTTACCAGAGAATACCGTGCAGAAATTACTTGTTTTCTTCGGATTCTCATAGTATTTACAAACAATTTGCCACCCAAGAGTTCTAGTCAGCCATAAAACGGCTCATGCCGTAGTTTATATCTTCATCCATGTGTGTAGCTAATCTGTGTACTTTAATTTGTAGGTCCCATTCATTGTTCAATCGATAAGCATATATGGAAAGACAGTTTCAGTTATTGTCTTCTTCTTTCTTTGTAAAGTGAATTCGCTCGTATGACTAATCGATAAGTTTATACTTGTTTTCCACTCGTTTGTCTTTAAGAATCATTTAAGTAAGGTTGATATATGTAATCTCAATTTAAAGCTGGCCGATTCTGACCGTTGAGTTGCTTCTGTAGAAACATATTTTGACATTAATGATTCCTTCTACTTGTCACTAAACAATAAGTAGGTACTGAGACACAAATTTAACAGTTGTATAATGCTTAAAAAGGGTGACTTCCATTCATTTTGAAGGGTTTAATTCAAGGGCCTCTTTCATGACCTCATATTGGAAAAAATGCCCCTTCATAGTCGTCTGTCTTCAGATGCTTTATTTTATGCAGAGACGCTTTTTATAAGTTGCTTAAACTGTCACTTTCACTTCTGTTCTCTGTATAACCACTTTGATATATGGGATAGGGTCTTAAGCAATGCAGATATTGTTCTTAGTGGAGTATCTGCTCTATGTATTTTGACTGAACCAATGTAAAGTCATCCGATCGACCTCAGTTTATATTTAATTTACTTTTTACTGCATTATCATTTTTCTTCCTAAAAATCAATATTTCAGTGATTAACACGAACTATATCAGCCGTAAGAAAGGTTATAGCAGTTAGTACTTACTAGTAGATGAAAAGAATGATGACAACAACGTGATAATGCAGACTGTTCAATAGTTGAATTGGGTCAAAATACATCATTTGTAGTATATTTTTCTAAATTCTATAAGATTCTGACCTAATCTGATTATTAAAAACTATGTACATTCTCAGATAGTGTACTCAATATTCTAGTCACCTGTGTTTATGGATAAGCAAACTTGTTGAAAGGCCTTCAGACAGATCGATTTTACTGATCTGTAAGTGTTTAAATTTATTACTTATAGTCTTTACATATATATGTATGTATGTATATTTGTTAATATAAATTTTTAGCTACTCTATTTATTAAATATGAATTTGTAATGAACATTTACACATTGGTGTTTAATTTGTTCCTGATGATTAATTGATAGTGGCTGACAGTGGTTGGGTTATTTCTTCTATCTGTTGCTGCATTTATTCACTTTTTCTGACATTTATAAACCCCTTTCTTCGGCTGTTTCACAAACAGATTGAACTTGCGGTTATACATCAACTAATGTAGAATAAATTAATTTTTTCTAGGATAACACGTAATTAAAGATGAAGTGGTCAAAATAAAAATAAATAATGTTCGAGAAATAAGGATAAACTACCTAATTTCGCCTCTTCTATGTGTATCTACCAGTTTGACTGCAGCTGCGGAGCCAGCTACATTGGGCGTACAATTAGGCAGGTTCATCGTCGTATTTCCGAACATCATCCAACATGGTTAAGCAAGGGACAAACAAGATCTATTCGTAGTTCTATTTTAGCACAACTTGTTGATAGTGAGCACAAAGTTGATGTGAATACTGCATTTAAAATTATTTATCGCATTCCGACTAATCTTAACTTTGCTCTACGAGTTCGTCTTCTACAGACAGCTTAGGCGATCGGAATTCACCTGAAGAAGCCAAGTCTATGTGTTCAGAAGAAATTTGTACAGCCACTTTTTTTACCGTGGCCATCGTTACAAGAATGCATAAACAGGACTTTATCGCCCCATCCCCCTAAACCTATAAAAATTATAATTGTCCAAATTATTTAATTTTTATTTTGACCACTTCATCTTTAATTACTTGTTATCCTTGTAAAATTAATTTATTCTATCCATTTCTACCTTTTAATGTAGAATAAATGGAAAGAATGTTCCTTGCTTACTGATTGGCGTTTCACATACATCGGATAAATGACTTTATACCTAGTATAATGCACTGCATTTTTTATTTGACCTTGATGAATTATTTTCGCCATTATAATTTGAAATTCTGTCAAAATTAATATTAATAACTCCTTGCTATTCCTACCTTTAATTACTAATGGGAAATAACTCAGTTCCACCCTGACGTATACTTGTCTGTCACACATCTTTACTTCACTTAATAATATTATCTACCTCTTTCAGCATTGGCAACATTTATTTCCCGATGCGAATTTAAAACAAGCTTAATAATAAAGCAGGATTTCATGGGTTCATCAAATTTCGGTAGAACTCGTTAGCTGAATACACTACATACGGACATATATACTATTGAAATTACTTTGAGATATGTAAGACTGATAAGCAGATAAACTACATTGAATTAATCATTCAAAACGACACGTGTGAATGTTTTTCAGGTTATGTCCAAATAGATAGGAAGAAGGGAATATGAGAGATTAAAATTAAGATAAAATGCATTAAGGTTTAATCACATCACTTAAACAATTATTTATCCGAGAAAGAACTTGAATATATCAGGAATGGCGAACTGAATAATAATAATGTAGAAACGAGTTAAGATAATGGTACTGATAAGAGATGGTTTTAAACGAATCAGGAATAATAATAAGAGGTAGAATAAAGTGCTAATACTATTAATAATAATTACACTTAATAAGTAAAACACATTACCATGGTAGATTTAGAGTGAAGACCATTTCTTTTTGTGCACATATACCCGGTTTATAAACTCTGATTGCACAAGCCTCTACAACTGCAAGCATCTTCCTGTTTCTTTGTGTGCAGATAACAGTGAATGACTCGACGGCGTCGATATCATGTCCGTCGTCCATAAGGTGCTTTTTCATTGAGCTTTTTGGCACTTTGGCATTAGCTGTTCCCAGCCATGTTGGCAGATGCCCCATCATGCGAGTAGACAATCGCCTTTCTGTACGACCTATGTATTCGCTTTCACAAACACACTCATCAAAATGATATACACATTTTGAAGGATTAGCGATTGGTCTTTCCCAGATTTTTGAAGCACTCGCTTAGTGATGTTAAGGGAGACGAGTTTTACAGCATAATAAGCTTTCTTGATAGCTTTGCCGAATCTTCGTTTGATCACATTTTGTACATCACTTCCTTTGAATGGCAAATTGAAATAGACAGATTTCTTTGAGACTGTTTAGATAGTTCAGCAGGGGCTCAGTTCTTTAGAGTATTTCCTCATGAACTTCTTAGGATATCCATTCTAAGATAAAATATCCTTCAGAGCCTTTATTTCATATTTATTTGTACTGTCAGGACGAATTTTCAAGTGTTCGTTTGAACAGTTTTCTGACTAATTTCTTTTTAAATTGAATTGGAGCAAAAATTTTAAAATGTATGTACTGTTCTGTCCATAAATACTTTCTAAATATAGATCTTTCGATTGTGCCACCAGTTCCTTTCATTAGAAAAACGTCTAAGGATTTAATAGTATCATTTTCCTCGTGAACTGTTGGGAAGTTGAGGTTCGGATGGCTTGAGTTGAATTTTATCAACAGGTCTCCAGCTTTTGATCTTATTTCACAGACAATAAAAATATAGTCAACATAACTTAGGTTTAATTCCGTTTGTAGTATATGCTGTTGCAAAATACCGGTTTCTAGGCCTGACAGCAGTAAATCTGAAAAACGTGTTTCCTAGGGGCTTCCCATTGTAACACCATTAGCTTGACGGAATAGACTCCCGTCGAAATGGAATTGGACATTTTTATTACATAAAACCAACAATTTACTCAATTGCGATGTTGGAATGGGTTTGTCATCAGCTTCTGTACATACACATAAATATATAAATTGTCTCAATGACTGGAACATTTGTGAATAAGGAAGTAACATCGGAAGAGACTAAGTACTTACCAGATACACTTACATCATTAATTCGCTCGACAGACTCGAGCAAATCAGAAACCAAATGTGTTACAAAGAGTTTTCGCAAAGGCTGCGATTATTCACATAGCCACTATTCTAATTTGTGGTATGGTGAATTCATCATTGAAAGTGTAGGTCTCAAGGGTGCTCCTGGTTTGTGTATTTTTACACGCCCGTATAATTTTGGAATCTGTGACCCAATCGGTTTAGTATTCCTATATGTATTCTCATCAGTGTACTTCATTTTGAAAAGTCCAGCGTTTCTAATCTTCTATGTAGTCAACTGTGATAAAATCAGCCTATATTGATTAAATGTCTCGAGTTTTAAACTCTAAGTGTGATTTTTAAAAAGAATGTTTGTTAAACCCTAATTCTGTCAACTAAACACTTAAATATACCTTGTTGACTTAAAAGAAAACAGTTCCCTGACTGCGTCACAATAAGTTCATAATTACAGGTTCAGCTAAATACTGTTTGAACAACTGAATTATTTTTGCTAAAGTTCACTAGAGCACAGCTGTATATTATTTAGAGAATGGAGGTTCACAGTTACACAGCCAATGAATGACAGTGCTATGAAATTCAGCCATATAAAATATTTCACTAAACCAAGGAGTACTGGACAGCTGCTGTTTCATCCTAGTTTGAGAATCATCGGCAGTACGCACCCACTGGGATTCGAGCTTGCCTTGTAACCCGAAGGTCCTGGGTTCGAATCCCAGTGGGCGCGTACTGCCGATGATTCCCAAACTAGGATGAAACAGCAGCTGTCCAGTACTTTTTGGTTTTCAATGGTTCTCTAACTGATATCAATCCGTGATCAACTCGTAAAAACATAACCAACCCTTACAAACCAAACTATAGAAGATTTCACTAAAGAAAAATAATAATTAATATGAAGTAATTTCAAGAATGTAGTTTTATCAGAGTAGCAGTTCAAGGCTGCAGGATAATGTAAATATGCAGTAAAGGTCAGGGAATTAATAATATATACAACAAGTTTATTGATGGTTATCGTCAGAGGATAATTTCGCTCCATTTATGTAAGTACTTACTGTTAAATTTTCTGACTTTATGCACCTGAAGGTGAACATCATTTTTTTCCGAAAAATTATACTTTTTGATACTGATACTGTTCGCTTCCCTCATGAAGCAAAGTCTATAAAGGAAAAGATGGGTATAGTTACGTGATTGATGTTAATGACAAACAAAGTATCCGAAGGGTCCTCGAAATGCCTTTATATAGAAACGCAATATATATATGAAGAGGGTTACAGGTTTTAAATGGTATTGTGGAAGATTGTTCAGTCTACAGAGGCGTACTGTTACATCCAAAAAGAAATTTTTCCACTTCATTTTTAATGGAGTAATTCAACGATTAGGAATAAAATTCACTGCATCTTAATTTCTTAACCTTATCTTTCGGTTCAAATTGATCTTCAGTTGTTTTCAAAGAATCTGAAGTGTGTCGTTTGTCTTATTGTCAGTAATCCACAAATTAGCTGTTTTAAAACAAACTGAACAGAATATGGATGACGAAATGTTGTCAGCTTTGAAATGACTAGAAACACGAGAAGTGGTAGGTTTCGTATTGATCGCGTGGAAACATTCATTAATAATGCATTCTATTGACGATAAAATATACCAAGTCTGTTGCTTATATGGCCAAGACTATCGGGTATGATATCATGATATAATAACGATATCATTCAGCGGATAAGTTTAAGGTATTTTACCTTCATCTCACAACTGAATAATGATGTTTATAATGCAAAGTTTAATATTCTGAGATCAATTAAGAATGAAGATCGTATTTAGCATTTCAAAAAGGTAGCTAAATGTTCTTCAGAAGTCTGCGTGTTAGTAGGAGAAGATGACTTAAAATATCTCTCAGGCAAATGAATAAATCCACTGAAATCGTAGACTAGAAGTACTGTAACTTACTTATCGGTCAAGTTTTCTGACGCTATTCACCTCAAAATTTACGCTACTTTTATTGATTATTTTCATTTGCAGGCTTATGCATTTTAAGTTCTGTGAATTGATTGTTATGATTCACGAAACGTATGAATTCTAACAAACACTTAGAAAGGCACATGGCTTTTGTCTGTAAAATTGACATTTCACCTGATAAACTTTATGAAGTATATTTTTATGCAATTTACAGAAACGTACATTGAAGTTTTCATAGGACTCCTCATGTTTTCTTTTTCGCTTAGTAGAGTTAAATGGACCAAAAAATGTATCAGGCATGTCAGGGGATTCACTAAAGTTCTGCTTATTAGCAAGTGAGGTACCAATTAGATTAACTCAGTGGTTACCGAAAGAAAATACGACAAAAGTTATTTTAGAATATCTGTGTACCTGCCAGAATGAAACATGATAAAAAAATTAATAAATCTCAATTGTTTGTCCTCATTTTAAAAGAATAAAGACCGTCTTTATTTTACTTTCTCCCTTTTCTAAAGATCATTGTTGATACCTAAAAGTTCTTTAGTACACATTTTTTAAATTTCATCTTCTTGGTTATATATTATTATTATTGTTCCCTTGGGTTCCTAGTGGAACATAGGGCTTCAACTGCACGCCTCCACTTGCTTCTGCTGTACTTTTCACTTGCATTCATGTTAATCCATACTGTTTCAACTCTTCTTCACACGATCTCCTCCATGTCACCCTTGGACGTCCCACTCGCCGCTTCCCTTTCGCGTTCCACTCGAGGGCCTGACGCGCGATGTCACCCAGCGGCCTCCTCAGCGAGTGTCCAATCCATCTCCACTTTCTCCTGCATATTTGTTGAGCGATTGGTTCTTGTTTTGTTTGTTCCCATAGTTTCTTGTTGGTGATTCTTTCCGGCCATCTGATCTTGAGTATAGAGCGAAGACAGTTGTTGATAAAGGTCTGCAACAGGCTGCTGGAAATATTCTTTGTGACCCGCCAAGTTTCTGATCCGTAAAGCAAAATTGTTGATGCTGAGTGACGAAGATTTCCAGATTGGTTTCAGGTTGATGAATGTGTTTCTCGCCTTCCCGATTCTCGATTTGACATCCTCGTCCGTTCCTCCTGTGGTTGAGACAATGCTCCCTAGGTAAGTGAATGAAGTAACTTCTTTCAAATCCCTCCCGTTGATGGTGATTGGCACTGGATGTTGCTGCTGTTGTTGGTTGGTTATTTTCATAACCTCCGTCTTGTCTATGTTCACCTGGAGTCCTGTCTTTGCTGCTTCTTCGACCAGTTTGTCGGTTTTTGCTTGTAAGTCTTCGATTTTGTGTGACATCAAACATAAATCATCCACGCGCGAAATTCAGGTCTTCTAGGTTCTTCACGTCGGTCCAGGATATCCCTGTCTCCTCGTTTCCCACTGTCTGACGCATAATACAGTCACCACAATTAGGAATATCATTGGTGATAATAAGCACCCTTGTCTAACTCCTGTGTTTACTCCAAACGCCTCGCTGAGTTTTCCGTTGTGGATCACTTGACATGTGCCGTTGTCGTACAGCTGTTGAATAAGGTTGATGAATATTTGGGGTACGCCGTAGTACTCGAGTAGTTTCCAGATTACTTCGCCGTTATAGAGAAAAGATATCAGTGAATGGAAATCAAGAACTGGTATAGGTCACTTATTTTGAAGTATCAGAATTAAGAAAGTCAGATTTAGGTATCCTCATTTTCATTTCACTGGTATGAACTCACATAGTATATTTTCTGATTAGCCCCACTCAAATGTTTAATATACCCTCAGAATGTTTATAAATTGACGATTAATTCTATAGCAATTGTAATCACTTGTTCGTATTGTTAACTGTCAACTATAGACACTGATACAAATTCCAACCAAATAGAACCCTCTTTTGAATTCTGAACATTGTTTTGATAATAAATTTTATTTTAAAACCTAATAATTCTTTTGATTCATCGACGTTCTTGATGATGAACTAGAGCTTGGCACAGGATTGAAGTCCTTCAGGTTGCCACACTTCATAAAAGTACATATAAAGATACAGAAAAAAATGCAGTGAAACCGTAATAAGCGTAAATATGTGGGGGAAACGAAAATCATATGAACAGTAACCAGGTAATATCGGAACTGGTAAAACAGCAAGGAGTTAACACACCTTCGTTATTGTAAATGATTTTGATTATTCTCATCAGCTGTCCCTGACTGTTTGTTCTTAGCGTAATCAGGTTACCAGCCAGGTCATCTGCACCTTCTTGAGTGGCTTAGATCAACAGTCAGTGATTTTGTGGATCAGTGCAACGTCTAAATCCGACTACCCTGACTCTTTTTCAACAGTATCCTTTATCGAATAGGATGGAAGTCAATAGGTAGTCAGTAGTAGAAAGCAATATTCATTGTTATCATTTTAACATCGAACTTATTTGGTGTGAATCACAATAAGGCGCATACCAACCTTTGAGTGAAGAAAATTCAGTTTCGCCAGTAACAAGGTTATGTAGTTTTCAAGTGAAACTTAAGCCATTCACATACTTTGACAAATGAATTTTATAGATATTCAAGTTGATGAAGAAAAGAGTTTTAGGAGTTTACCATTTATGAAAAGATTATTGTGACATTATTAAATATGCTTACTGTTCTTTTGTGAGTCAGCAAGTATGCCATATATATATATATACATATATATATACAGAATACCATACGGTTTTCTGCATCACTTATAACCTCAAGCTTATGCACTTTAATCCACTTTTGCGGTAAAAATATATAAGTATTGATGTGGCTACTGAGTTGGATAATAAAGAAACTCTGCTCAGTGCATGATCCTGACATCTAAATAACGCACATACTTACCAAACTATGTTGACAGTTTTTAAAACTGCTACAGGTATTATATTAAACATAGTAGGTAAGTGTAAGGAGTGTAAATCTACTAAGGTGATATTAGTATTTTTCCCTTGGGTTCCGAGTGGAATATAAGGCTTCAACAACACATCCCCACTTTCTTCTATTTTCTCCTCTCCTCTTCATCTGGGTCCACGATTTTCCATAGTTTCTTAGCTTCTCTTCATACTATTTCCTTCATGTTACCTTGGAACGATGACACTTGCTGTGTACTGCACCTTGAATGTTTAAACTTTTGTTTTTTTAACGCATTCGTGTAATATGGCGCCGCGCCTTCACTGTTCTTCCGACATAAGTGCTTGTACGTGGCTTGCTCCATTGTTGTGCTATGAATTAGGACACTCTTGAGCTTGCTACCCCAGCCAGTTGGTAGATTATTATTATTGTATCCTTTAATTCCTAGAGGAACATAGGGCTTCAGCCATGCGTCTCCATTGCGTTCAGTTCTCTGCTAGAGTCTTCACCTGGCTCCATGTCTGCCCACACGTTTTCATCTCCTCTTCACATGGCCTCCTCTAAGTAACCCTTGCACTGACGACCAACTCGCCGCTTCCCTTTCGGGTTCCACTCGAGCAATGGCTTGTCTAGTGATGTCACTTGATGGTTTCCTAAGAGTATGGCCAGCCAATCCATCTCCATTTCTTCCTGCCTATTTGTTTCACAATCGGTTCCTGGTTGGTTCGCTCCCAGAGATCCCTGTTGCTGATCTTTTCTGCCTGGCCATCTGATCTTGAGTATTGAGCGAAGACAACTGTTAGCAGATTACTTGTACTTGAATTTGACATTTAATCTGCGGTAAAAATATAATCCTCGTCTGAGTACACAACCTAGTCACAAGCCTTTTTACTTCGAGTTCGTTTATCGGTACTTGCACGTTAGATACAGTACTGATGAGGGTTACCCAAGGAAAGCAACTTTAGTAGGTGATGAAGTTAAAGACTATCTAGAGTTTGATATCGGCACTTACAGTAGTTTCCCATTGGGATTCCACTCGAGCGATAGCCTGCATTGTGCGCGACGTCAGTCGATAGTTTCCTCAGCGTGTGCCCAAACCATCTCCATTTTTCTCCTACATATTTGTTGGACGATAGGCTCTTGGTTAGTTTGTTCCCACAATTGATGGTCATGAGAAGTTGCTACCATTAACTTGATTCTTTTGCATGATAGCAAGTATGAAATGCTGAATGCCTCCAAAAACTGTGAAACATTAGTTTATTATCATTAGTATTTCAATGATCCTATTTTTGATCATGTTTTTGTGTAGAGTCAACCATTAAATCATTCCTAAGCCACTCATTTATATGAAGAAAATCATTTTGTGCAGCTAACATTTGTGAGTACTGATAACAAACTATTGGGAGATGTTCTACCTGCTAAACTCTGCGTAGCTGCATTTGATAAAAGTCAGTGCAAACCGTCTTAATCCTTTCTTGTATTTTAATCACGTACTTGCCTTCTAGACTCACAATTATTGATTGAGTTTGAATTTATTAAGCTGTAGGAAGCTATTTGTCATATGTATTGTCAAACGTTCTTGTATTAATTTGTACATTCAATTTGTCTGTGCTCTGCCATTTAAATAAAAGCATTTCAAAAGCTATGCAAACAGGCAGATAAAGAGTTTTTATAGTTCACGAGAATTGTGGAGTCTGAAACAATATGATTGTACAATTTTTGTTAGATGTTAAAAATAGAAACTTTGTACATGACTTTTGTTTAAAACGATTCATTGTAAAATATACAGCACTCCGGAGTACAATCTAAAATACAGCGTGCTATTTGACGCTTCGTCTTCCCACTGGTTCATACTGTCTACTTGTTTCACTACTAACCATGATATATCCCTAGGATTTTACGGGAACCTCTCATCCGATGACTATTCTACAACTGGTACACAGCTTCTACCAGTAGACACGACCCCAGTAGTGAGTGCTTCTGTGGATTACATTAATAATTTGTAGCAGAGGGCTTTAACTGTACCACCAAGTCACCATTAAGTTATATAACACGTTAACTGTATTTTTTATAATATACTGTCACACTATCTTTTCATTAACTTGAATTTTTATTCTATAATTTGTTCCGTTACCGAGCACTCTATTAAATTACCCACACTTTTATACTTTCTTCCACTATATATTGTCTATTAGTCAAGATTACTGAAAACTATTTCTCCATTTCGTATCAAGAATAATTTTCTTCATAATTTGTTGGCAAAGAGTTTCCACTAAATTCTTAATTTGAAAGATTTTCCAAACCGTCGACTATGCAAAACAGTTGATTTGTCTTGACTTCAAATCAGTCACATTTTTATACTAAAAATATCTCTTCAAAAGTCTATATATCATTTTGTATTTACATACATAGAATATTCTAGATTAGTAGTCAATGACAATATTAGTGTTTTTTTAAAATAATATCGATTTTTAAAGTAAGATCAATGCAATTACAGTTCATTAAAGATGCTTAAATAATAATAATAATAAAGATATAGTAGAAAATAGAATACCCAGTAAAATTATGAAAATTTCACAAAATTCATATAGTGAGAGAATATTTTATAAATAGTTAGCAACTATTAGTATTAAAATATGTGAATACTAACTGATCATCTTGTGTTCTGTATCCACAAGATGAGACAGAATAGCGCTGCGAATAGATTTTGTTTGTCCTTTGCTTAACCCCACAGAGTGATGTTAGGAAATTCGACGAGAAACTTTAATATAGTAATAAATACTTGCAGTCCTTATTGTTAACGCTTAGAGGTTTAAACTACTTTGTATTGTTCAAATGAACTGTCGCCAAGATTTGACAGAATAGTTCTAAAATATTTGGGCGCCGAGTGAGAAGTAGACCTTTGTGAAAAATTATATTTGTAAAATCTCAGGGAGATTGAAATGAGTAATTCCAACGTTTCGTTCGGCAATCTGGTCTGAACTTCTTCAGGAAAATTGATCGGACCAGATTGCCGAACGAAACGTTGGAATTACTCATTTCAATCTCGCTGAGATTTTACAAATATAATTTTTCATAAATATATATCAGTACAGAAGTTGTTGGCCACCCACTCAGTGACTGATTACCCACCTGTTGTATCACAGAACTTAATAGTTCTCGTTTAGACCTATTACTAATGTTGTGGATGCTTAAAGTTAGGCAATGTTTAGCTAGAACTGAACAGCATTCCAATGTTACTTTTTTTTAGCTTACAATAAAAGCTACTTTGAAAACTCCTCGGTTCTCTAGAAATCTACAAATGAACCCTATTATGCTATTCACAGGTTCAATACCTATAGGAATATTTTTCCGAGTAGTCGTCAATGATAAACAGATAAAGTTGATGGATGGAGATATTACACAATATATCTTTTTCCGAAAAGACATTACAACGTTTTAATAATCATTATATTGGTTATTAGCCAAGTGTGTTTATTGAGAACTACCTGATACATGAAGTGATTTCAATAAGTTGTCCATATTATTGATTACTTCATAATACAATTTTCTACGAAAATAAACTTCGTCTCTTTCTGACTTAATGGTTGTAACTTACCCAACAAATTCATGATAAAAAAGGTTTTCTTGTATTTCCCAGTGAGTGAAAAACAAAACGATATTGTTTTTACTGACGTTTCGCTATTTAATGCTGATAGCTATATTAAAGTATTATTAAACCAGAATTTACAAAATCTCAGCATATATATATAACAAAGATTTAAGAGGTGGGAAATACAAGAAAACCTTTATTATAATGAATATCACATACCCAATGCCCAAATGTTTTCAAACTGTTTAAAGTGAACTTGGTTTGGACATATATTACTCAAAAAATGATTGCATAGGAATTTTTTTGATTTCTCATTAATCGTGATGTTATTTTGTGGATAGAAGCCAGCAGCGGAATTCAGGATGCCCATTTAGTCACATTCAGGACACTTCATCTGGATGCACCTGTAGTCCCCAATAATGATGGTGTTATGTCTAAGACTCTGACTCAGAACCAATAGTTTTAAGTTCCGAATCCTCATCCACTAGGCCACTTGAACCACAAGTACCATATTTTGTACAACGGATATAAGTTGTTGTTTGCCTGTGTTAAATTTGTTTTCCTGGTTCATTGGACCGAAATGCTTAGTGGCCGCTGACATCCTGGTTCCTACTACGGACACTTCGATGGTGTTTAAGGACTAACATAAACTTATTTTGTTTGGTGACGCCTAGTAGTGATATCCAGGGTGCGTATTTCATTCTAATGGACAATGCTCTGGTGTTTGAAACTATAGGTGTAGGGTTCAAATCCCTGCAGGGACACCATCATTCATTAGGAACTGCAGGTACACTTGAATGACGAGTCCCAAACAGGACGAAGTGCGCGTTCTGAATTCCACGCTAGTCACCATCCACCAAATAACGCTATGTTAATTCTTGGGTATGGTGAAAGCGTCCGTACTATGTGCCAAAATATTATTACAGACCGAACATTTCGATCCAGGATAATCAATCAACGGGGTATACAAAATTAACCTAAACAAATAATTGTCATTAATCAGTTCATATTAAGGACCCGTCAGAATTTTGTTCAGTTTTATTAAGATTCCTACTGCACGGAAAAGACAATGCAAGGTAGACATTTGTGAAAAATTATATTTGTAAAATCTCAGCGAGATTGAAATGAGTAATTGCAACGTTTCATTCGGCAATCTGGTCAGAACTTCTTCAGGAAAATTTATCGGACCAGATTGCCGAACGAAACGTTGGAATTACTCATTTCAATCTCCCTGAGATTTTACAAATATAATTTTTCACAAATGTCTACTTCTCATTCGGCGCCCAAATATTTTAGAACTATTCTGTCAAATCTTGGCGACAGTTCATTTGAACAATACAAAGTAGTTTAAACCTCTAAGCGTTAACAATTAGGACTGCAAGTATTTATTACTATATTAAAGTTTCTCGTCGAATTTCCTAACATCACTCTGTGGGGTTAAGCAAAGGACAAACAAAATCTATTCGCAGCGCTATTCTATCTCATCTTGTGGATACAGAACACAAGATTGACGTTAACCAGGCTTTCAGGGTCATTTACCGCATACCTATGAATCTCAATTTTGCTTTAATAGTTCGACTACTAAATATTGCCGAGGCTGTTGGGATCCATATTAACAAGCCTAATTTGTGTATCCAAAAGAAGTTAGTTTAGACATTATCCTAACCTTGGCCATCTAGGTTTGAATGATGCTGAATTTTCGTGAAATTTTCATAATTTTACTGGGTATTCTATTTTCTACTATATCTTTATTATTATTATTATTTAAGCATCTTTAATGAACTGTAATTGCATTGATCTTACTTTAAAAATCGATATTATTTTTAAAAAAACACTAATATTGTCATTGACTACTAATCTAGAATATTCTATGTATATAAATTTATATATATACATAATTGTAGAGCCAGAAGAGGAATTTATCGAAAAGGATATTCTTTGCTCTATTGTTTTGTGTTTTATATTAAAGTTTCTTTGTTGCCTCCTGTTTTAATTTGCTAGGGAGTAGAAAGCCCAATCCAGTGGTCAAATTTGAAAAAATAATCTCTTTCTTGCCAAAGTCTAAGAAAACAAAGTTTACTGCCAAATACAGAATACAGGCAGTAGACCAGGTAAAATAATAGAGTAAAATAAAGTCGTTACACACATCTAGAAAGTTGTCAAATGCTATTCAGTTGACAAACGTTTGGACGAAGTAAGAAAATAAAGTTCACTGCGAAGCCCTTAAAAAACTCGCATAAAAATGAAAACATAAACTGCAAACGCATCTATGGAACTTATCGGAAATTGCTTATTTCTTAGCAGTAAAGCAAGTGTTATTTCATTCCTGAGAAATAAAGGCATCGTAGGAGGACTCATCTACCACACAGCGGACACAAGAATTTCGGAAGATTCCAGTCCAGAAGAAAGTAGCGAAAGATCTTTTCAAAGACATATACTACTAGTCATGATGTGAATTCCTCGAAAAAAAAATTGGTTTTAGGATCACTTAACAATGTTTCATATGCTTGTGAAGCACAATTTCACGTACTGACGACAGACTGTTACTTAATTAAAGAGAATCGTTTAATGACACTATGCCATGTACTTCTTTTTAATTCTGATAAGTTACTTATCAAGGGTTAACTTTTTTCTGGTGTTCATAAAAAAGATTACAAGTTCCAACTTTTTAACTATTAGATTTGTGTGGTCTAACACTAGGTATATTGCCTAATGTCTCAAGAATTTCAAAGTACAGTGTGTAAATATTGTTATCACTGTAGGAGATAAATATTTCTTTTGATTCAATGTACGGCCCAGGATTGTTTTCGTCGTGAGATTCAAATATTTTGCAAAACATGATGCAGTATCATCTAACTTGTGCGAGTCTATATGAATTCATTAAACAAAAGGATTTGTTTACGCTACATTTGCATGATTCATTAAAAAAACACGCAAAGGTCGCCTACCGCATGATTCTGGATGTATATTTGATTGTCCTCTTCCAGAATCGTATGTTTCGAAAGTGGCTGACAAAACTACTTCAGCCTACTAAAAGCAAATTTTCTGTACTGCATCTACAATATTTTTTCGCTTGTTATTTGAGCGGAGAAATAAACAGATGTGTATAACTCAGAGTCTCAATTTAGAACAGTCTTTCCACCTACCGAAAACGCTTCCTTTCGTTTCAGGTACGCAGAAGAAAGCGAAAATCAGGAGGCAATTGTGTCGATTGCGTTAATCAAGTGGGAAGTACTCGTTTTCGTTTCAGAATCCCAAGTCGTTCACTTAAACAATCCTGAGTTTTGTAAACAAAGAGAACTGACTCAGCCTCTTCTTCAGTATTAGTCATATCTTAGTGTTAATGTCAGTTAAACTGTTCCAATGGATCAATTTTCCGTTCATTCTCTTCATTGTTTAAGTCATATCCACATGTCATTATTTTAGGTTGTCTACCTGATCACATCTGATATTCTGAATTCTTTATTATATTAAGTCGTTGCTGACTGAAACTCTTGTATCTTCTGTTAAAATCTGATTCCCTCTTTACTTTTATTATGCTTTTTGTGTTATAAATTCTAAGTGGTACATCGTAGTTTCAACGTTGATATACTTGACCGACTGTTTCAAATATCTAACACTTTGCATGTGGTCTTTAAAAACTGTATATAAATGCAAACGTTCACATTAAAGAATAATAACGTTCAAAATGGTCTTTTAAGTGAGTAGCTCATTTCATATTTTTTCATTTGTCTCTTTCGTATTACTGTTTTTATTCCTTGCCTTCTAAGTGGAAAACAGGGTTTCAAGCTTTGAGGTTTCATTAGCGATGGTGTTGATTTTATACGAGTTGACGTTGTTAAACTCACACTGAAACTCCTTCCTTTTCCAGATTAAGCGCTATATGATTTTACCAATGTATATTATGAAGCGTTCGTAACCAAACTTTCTATCTGCATCCTAGGCTGAAAAGCCTCACTATTATTTCAGCGAATGAGGTGTATTTAATTTAGTGTGTATTTAAAATAAAAGTATGAAGAACACAATATTCAGTGAAGAGACCATATATATACACGTTTGTACAGCTTCAAAAGAGTCTCTTTGCTGAATATTGTCTTCTTAATGCTACAATGGGAATTATTAAATAATTGAAAAAATGCAAAGACTCAGTGACGATTCAGGAACTTAATGGGTTCCTATGGTATTCTGTCAAACTTGCCTTAGTGAAATCTGAGATTAACTTTTTTGAAAGCTGTATCAGTAAAACTGAATGTCCTAATGTATTCTGGGAAGCGCTTAGGCGTAACCGTATATATTCGAATTCCAAAACATTAAAGCGCCATACACTTAATCGTATTGATGCAATCAGTTCTCGTGTTGTAGAGCTAAACAGGAACATATCTCTGAGAAGTCACGTTCTGTTTGAACTTTCAGCTGAACGACACCTGATCGACTTCTGTCACTCTGTCAACCCTGACCATGATTTTAAGATCATATATAGAATCCATGCTAACTTCCCGCGTTTTCTTCGTTAAAGACTTCTAAAGACATCTGAGGCCTTGGCAATTCATGACTTTAAGCCAGACCTTTGTGTACAAAAGAAGTATATACAATCCCTACTTCTGCTTTGGCCGTAGAGGGGTAGACATTTATTTATTTTGTTTATTTAGTTATTCTATGTACCTTTCCCTTACTACTACGATTATCACTATTATTATTCTCACTCTGAATTGTTTCCACTTGACCCACTTGTCATTCTAAACCCAAAATTAATTTTTATATATTTTACTTTTACAATATTGAATTATACCTTATCAAATTTCACACCGTGTTATGTAACATTTTACATTCGCCTACTAATCCTATAATTATGTACCCCTTTCCAAAATCTATACACCTTATGTATTATTCTGTATATGACATTAATTATTTTGCCACTTGACATTAAACTATGATTATAGTCACAAATATTTTAATTGATTAAAAATGCCCATTATTTTTAATTGCACTTCATACTATTATTATTTCATGTATTCACACCTTTGACCTAATTCCCTCATCGGATATAATTTCTTAAAAATTATATATATACGATTATACAGCTTGATAATAAATTCGTTAAAAAGAGTCTCTTCTCTGAATATTGTGTTCTAATGCTACAATGGAAATTATTTAATTATAGAAAAAGCATGAAGCTTTATAGTTTAATTCAGAGACGGTTTTATTAGTTCGTTGGCACTCGATTTCTTATCTGTAATGTACTAACGTACTTAATGGTACAACACCTTTATTTGGGAGATTCTAGTGATTTTTAATCTTACAGGTAGTAATAGTGCCCCACAAACTAACGGTAACTAAGCGTGAAAAGACCAAATTTCTTCATCGGTTCCCCATGTGGTTTATTTCCAAGACCCATCATCTCTTTTGTAGCCCATCTTTGAACTCTTTGTAAAAGACTAACCTCCCTTTGAAGTAACGATGTTGTGTACTTCAAAATCTGGTCTTACGTACGTTTCGTACAACCCTAGAATAAGCTCAGGAGTGAGCGCACTTAACTGTCTACGCGTCAGTTGTATAACAGCATATCCCCTCGCTACATCACCCGTATGATTCACGCTTGCGTTCATTTTTTCTGTCAGAAATAAACCTAAGTCTCTGTCTAAGGTCACACAAGACACGTTAACGTTGCACAAGGAGTAACTTACATTCTACAGACTGCAGGCGCATAGTTGCACTATTTTGCACTCTTTCAGGCTGCAAGTCATACCACTGACCATGGCCCGATCTTCCAGAATTTTAGGTATGCCTGTAGAGCATCAGAGTCTCCTGAGCATTGTTTGACTACAAATCCTTGCTTCCTCAGCGTAAACAGAAGCGGTACAGTTAAGACGGTATGGCATTTCATTTGTAAAAATCAAAAACATCAGAGGCTCTAGGGGAAGAAGCCTGTGATGCTCTTGATTAGCTTCAGCATGCCATTTCGGAACAGACGACCAAGTGTCGTCACATTATAGGGAGTTTCCAGATGTGAGTTTCTGCAACTTTACTAGTACAGTTGCGGAGTTTACTTGGAGGGTAGCCATTAGGCCTTCTTTCGGTAAAATAGCAGTCCATTCCTTTCGACCTGCACTGGTAATACTCACACTGATGTTTAAGTGTCTGTCAGAAGCTGAAATGAAGATTTCGGCCATTTCCAAACTAGTGAGATATTGACCTTTCGAACTATTAAGGCTCAAGCCCTCTGGTTGATAGTTTTTCTCTCCGAAATGAATCGGTACAGATTTTTGGAGTTTGCTATTAGTTTATTAGACAAGATATGCTTGAAATGACTTCCTCACTCCTGACTCTTGTGCTTCATTAGTTTCTGAGTTGCACGTATGCATCATGTTCACTCTGACTCTTGGAGATAAGCCACGCAGACAAAGCTTCCACTTTCCTTGCAGAAGACGCTGGGTGACTTTCTTCAGCCATGAGGATCGTTCCCTCGGTTGTATTGTGACTAGAGGGACGATATTTTAGATTGGTGTGTGAATATTCCTATTTACTACTTACAAATGTTCCTCTAGGGAAAATTCAGCCAAACGTATGGGCCATTCTGTGTCGGACAAAAGGTTCGCACTTTGGCATAGTCGACTTTGCTATGTCACAGACAAGGTCACGTATAATCCCACTGTAAGCGCTCACGAAGAGCGAGACCAAACACTATGACTGCACTTTCACTACTAACCAAGGGGGGTCATGATTTGGACGCCTAGGAAGTGGCTGGCCACTAGATAGTATATAATCTATTTTGATGAAGTATCAGTTGAATCGCACCTAATGTTATCTTCAACGTTCTCAGTCAGTCCTGCATTTCTAATGGTTTGTAACAGATTTTGACAGAATTTCCCTTCAGTACACCCCGAGCCAAAGCGAAGTGATGGGGCATTGAAGTCTCTAGCCATAGTGATTTGATAATGGCCCAAGTCCCGCATCCCTGCGATGGTGCTGAGCAGTAGGGGGTTGTGCTCTGCTCCACAGGTAGGTAATCTGTAGACGTCACCCAACAAGTGCTTACTGTGGCCTACTGTGAAATGGCACCATATAGAGTCAGGGTGTCGAGTAAGTGTTGGGTCAGCTGCACGTGCGCATCTAGGTCGCCAGTAAAAGTATATGGCATTTCCCCCTTCATTTTTGTCCCTCTCTTGCCTGACCAGAACTATATCACTTATACTGATTTCATTGTTGGCGATAGTTGGCGTTAGCCAGGTTTCAGCCAGAGTAAATATTTTGAGGCTTAGTTAGGACTGGAGGTCTTTGAGTCCATCCATTTTCCTCTCAAGCCTGTTGCGTTGCTCTGTAGACAGCTCACAGTGAGTCTGACCATCTCAACGTGTTGTGGGATAGTTGGCGCTATGTGAGCTGCTGTTATAGGATTTAATATTGGAACTAGTTGGACACTTGAGTGGCACTGGTTGTCATCCTTAGCGTCACTTAGGCAAGGGGGCTTACTGTGACTAAGACTGCTAACTCCTTGGGCTTTCGCAGCTCCGAGTATTTCCTCGAATTTTATTCTCGGTCTCATAACACTGTTGAAGTACCAGAGCCAACTAATATGCTTGTAGCGGTAAATAATTCCCCAAAATTATTAACCACAGCAATCATCACTCAACATTGGATGCTGACCATCACTGTTTAAGTCGACTTGTTTAGCTGAAGGCTTACGGTCAAGCATCCCCGCCATTTGGTGCTCCGTCGTGTCACGTGCGTGCACGATTACTAGCTAGCTAAGCATTCACCTCTACCCGCGATTTTGTCCCGAAATATAATACGTACTTTGGACGACAAAATCTGGTCTTTTGCTTTACCATTTGGTACTCGAAGAACGAACACTATAGAAGTTGTTGGTATAAGATCTTGCGTTAGTATAATCCGTAAAACTCGCGAACGTCGATACCTACAGCCCCCTAAACTGGTGAGCCCGACCACGAACTACATCTTCAATTCACACGCACATAAACCCGGTGAGTTCGTTCCTTTTTGTGTTTATTCTTGTACTATATTGTTATCGACATACTTTTCGTCATGAGTGATCCTAGCCCCAAGGTTATTCAGATTCGCTCAACCGCCAAAACAATCCGGCTAGTACCATATTGGCCAGATAATGCTGAAACGTGGTTTCAGATTGCGAGTCTGATTTTTGTGAACATGGCATAACTGATCAACGTTCACAGTTCCTTGCAGTTATTCACGCCCTACCGCGAGAATTCAGCAGGTGCGTAACTCTGCAGATGTCGGTAAGTAACTCGTACGAGTTGCTCAAAGCATCCATCCTCAAGAGAAACGTTCTCACAGATCGACAACGTCTGGATGAGTTATTTCGTAACATCGAGTTAGGAGATCAGTCAGCCATGAGCATGCTGGCAAGAATGAAAGAGATCATTGGCCAAAGTCAGTTCGATGAAGGACTGTTTAGAGAACTATTTTTATCCAAACTGCCACAGTCAGTTCAGACTGTACTTGTGACACTTCAGGGTGTTCTCATGGATGACTTAGCTGTCTCTGCAGATAGAATTCTAGAGATAACGAAACGGCCAGTTACCGAAGTATACTCTGTTACCGAACAGGCTTCGAAGAAGGATTCTGCAATGATAGAGTTATGCAACTCCGTCCAGCAGATGCTTAGGTCAAACAAGCCTAGCAATTCCTCCTACCGTCGTTCTAAATCCCCTCAACGGCTAAACGCACGTGGACGATCTAAGTCCAACACACGTTCTCTCAAAAATCCTGACTGGTGTTGGTATCACAACACCTATGGCAAGGAAGCAAAATGTTGTCGAAAACCTTGTGATTTCGGCAAAGCCTCCAAGTCTGTGGGAAACTATCCCGCCGGCACGCGTTAGCGGCAACCGTCGCCGGTGGCACTAGCCGCTTACTTTACATCCATGATGTAATTAGCCAGACTAGATATCTAGTCGACACAGGCGCCGAAGTCAGCGTCCTTCCTGCTACAGCAGCAGATCGACAGAAGGATCCTAACTTCAACCTACAGGCTGCAAATGGAAAACCAATTGCAACCTATGGTCGGAAATACGTCTATCTGAACGTAGGTTTACGCAAACCTATTCAGTGGATTTTCCTAATCGCTGACGTCACAATGCCCATCATTGGCACGGACCTACTTAATCATCATGATTTGCTCGTAGACGTTCGCCGTAAACGACTAATTGACAACACTACTAGTTTGTCTATCAAAGGCATAACTTACAGTGGCCTCAGCTTGTCAATCGTTAAGATGAAAGCAATCCTCGATCCAACTTTTCAACCGATTGTTGAGAAATATCCGGAACTGAATTGCCCATCTAGCGATCTCCCGTGTATAACCAGCAATGTTATGCACCACATCATAACCTCAGGACAGCCCGTGACATCTAAAGCACGACGACTGGCTCCTGACAAACTGAGAATTGCCAGAAATGAATTCGATCATATGCTCACCCTTCGCATCATTCGGCCATCGAATAGTCCATGGGCATCCCCATTGCATATGGTACCGAAAAAGGATAGTAACGATTGGCGACCCACTGGTGATTACCGGCGAGTGAACGCCAAAACAACCCCTGATTGCTACCCTTTGCCTCACATACACGACTTGACGGCAACGTTATCTGGAGCATCTATATTCTCCAAAATCGACTTGGTTAAAGCATATAACCAAATCCCGATGGCAACGGAAGATATTCCGAAAACGGCTATCATCACGCCTTTCGGACTTTTCGAAATCCTACGTATGCCATTCGGCCTCCGGAATGCGGCCCAAACATTCCAACGCTTCATCAACGAAGTATTTCGCGGTCTCGACTTTGTATACGCATACTTAGACGACTGCCTCACTGCCAGTCCAGATAAGGAAACTCACCTTAGACACTTGGACTTGGCATTTGAAAGGTTACGCCAACATGGTGTTACCATCAATATACAGAAGTGTCAAATAGGCGTTGACTCACTTGATTTTCTGGGTCACACTATTGACTGTCAGGGCATTCGCCCACTGGCTACTTCGGTCGATCACTCTAAGAAAACGCGTTCTGGACGTCACGTTAGATTTCCAGAATACCTCCACACCTATTTCACATAACTGAGTGACACATCAATTTTTTTTATGTTGCGTCATTTAACACAAGTAAATGATATTTTTCCTATAACCGTACATAAAATTAAATTAGATGTATACTTTTTTCCCGATATTTTGAACTTTACATTATTTTACTGTATAGTAGATGCATGTCATTTTTTTTTGGTAAAAAAAGCTTATTTGGTACATTTTTCTTGACAAGGTTCTCAGCATTCTTGTTTTCTTTTCCAGGTGCAACGGGCACTGGACAGGAAACAAACGAAGCACGGGATCCAACGAACAACATCGAGGAAGCTATGTACAGACACCCTATTAGCATAGGCAGACAGACCAGCAGGCTCTCATCAAGCCGCTCGGAAGATTTTTTTCACCCATCAGGGAACCATCGAGATTTTTTACTTCCGGCTGGTCATGTCTTAGGGTCCTCACAAACCCACTAGGGGGGAGTGAGCTGTAGCGGTAAATAATTCCCCAAAATTATTAACCACAGCAATCATCACTCAACATTGGATGCTGACCATCACTGTTTAAGTCGACTTGTTTAGCTGAAGGCTTACGGTCAAGCATCCCCGCCATTTGGTGCTCCGTCGTGTCACGTGCGTGCACGATTACTAGCTAGCTAAGCATTCACCTCTACCCGCGATTTTGTCCCGAAATATAATACGTACTTTGGACGACAAAATCTGGTCTTTTGCTTTACCATTTGGTACTCGAAGAACGAACACTATAGTGGTTGTTGGTATAAGATCTTGCGTTAGTATAATCCGTAAAACTCGCGAACGTCGATACCTACAGCCCCCTAAATGCTCTTCAAAAACTACTAATATGAGCTCTGATCGTGCTCTTTTTACCAAACTGACTCATGGATTGCTGCTTGCTGTAAACATGAACATGGAAGACATTCATTTTCTACATATCAGGTAACCGAATGGGCCAGCAACAATAACGGCAACCAGCAAATGAACTGGTAACAAAGTCTTCTGCCTCCCAAACAAGTTCATGTGTATAAATTCCAAACCTTCTACACAAAACTATTTCATAAATAGCTGAAAAACAACTAAAACACTGCAACCACGCATGATAGGAACAAATGAAACAATTACAATGGAGTGGACAAACTGACCTGTTAATGAAAACTTCCGAAACAAACAAAGTAACTACTTTTAAAAACAACAGAAACAAAACGCAACAGTTGAGAACAATGTGCACCAAGATAAGTTGTGAACAACTGCGAGATAAACGTAAAAACCAATTCGTTAACAAAAGCGCGTGCTTCGAAAATGAGAGTGGCATTTTTACGTTGTGAAGTAACCTCTGCTTTTGTCGTTTAAATCATTACATGGTTTATTTAGTTGAAGCATTGTTTTGTTTTTGCACACTTTTGTGACTTCTTGCGTGGTCTTTATATATCTGTATTTAGTTACATATATACATATGCAGATGACTTAAAAGTGACGTATAAATGCAAGAACACAGATCTTGGAATAACAATAAACGCCATACAGCAAGAATTAGAAAAAATGGATAGATGGTGTGACACCTGGCAACTCCAATTTAATGTCGAAAAATGTGGCTGGCTCTGCATTGGTTGCAACAACTTAGAACTTGACCTGACAATTCAAGGCCATGCACTTCAACGACTGGAATCTGTACTGGACCTAGGGCTGAATATCACACTTACATTTTGACACATCTCAACAAGTAAGACGCAATATCGGCTTTCTACTCAGGAACTTCTACAGAAATGAGTCTAGAATTCTGTTGTACAAGGTTTGTGTGCGTCCTTTATTTGATTACTGTTCATTCATGTATAGTAGCATACGCATAGAGGACAAATTGAAAGTCGAGGGAGTGCAGAGTTACTTCACGTTAAAATTACTCGGAACCCGAAAATGGTGCGAACTACTCCACTAGATGTGATACGCTAGGACTAGAAACACTATGGCTAAGACGCCTGAGACTAAACTTGACACTTTACTATAAGCTTCTAAACCACTTAGTTTTTACCTCTACTAATGGCACTCAACTTTCAGATGACAATGGCTACAAACTAAGACACACTAAGGGTACAGTAGCTATCGAACAATGTAAAACAGCCACCAGGCAAAAGTTTTACTTGATTAGGTATGCACAGATATGGAAAATGCAATGGAAATGCGTCAAGCAAGTACATTGGCCTCCTTCAAAAAGTGCTTAATACAAACTACAAGAGTTGCAACGATTATCTCTATCTGACTCGAAATAGTCATTAATGTTAGTTAATACTACACCTTTGTTTTTGCCTATATTTATAATTCTAGATAAAACATTAACGGTTAACATACGTATCCTCAAACAGACAAAAATCTCGTTTGTAAACTACTACCCACACAATAAGTGGAATAAAATGGACATAAACCGACAACATGAAAAAGGTATAACTCACCACAACATCACAGGACAGATGACGCTCGTTGGCACCATATATCCTCACCAACTCAACCACCTTTCCTTAGATAATGTGATGAACTTATACCATAATGTGCTGAGCAGTTAATATTCAACTCCTGTCGGAACAGCTGAAATCATAAACCTTCCTAGCTAAGAAATACCAATATTCTTATGTACTTACTCCCAACAATGACATTGCAGATCAAATGAGATAAACACATCACTGATTTCAAAATAACACATCAATGAACTATAATTCGAGGACTCTGCACACAACAAAGTTATGTATGAATATTTACTTCAAGCTTTATTTTTTTTCCCAGGCACTTATAATCCATCCACCAAAGACCTGGTTTTTTTGTTAATGCGAAGACAATACTCCTGTATTTCCTGTTGTGTTGCACTCACTGACAATCTAGCAGATTTTTCCAACTTTGCACAGAAATGATTGTGTATGAGTGAAAAGGCTGTTTTATACTACTGGAATTAACATTTATCAAGTGTATGTATAATCTCCAGCGAACATGTAAAGCATATCTTGCTACTGGCTGTAAATTGTGATTAAATTATATGGTTCTATTTCTGTAACAATTTGATGATGCCTGTAAACTGGCGTCCCTCATGTACTGTACTATGAGAATAAATTTATTTATTTATTTATATATATGTATATTTGTCTGTGTAGCTTAATTAGCTTATACTGACATGAGTCTCACATATAGCTGTGGAAGACAGGACCGCCACTTTCTGATGGATGATGCGATGCGACATGATAACTGCAACCTATAGTTTCATAGAGTTTGCACTGACTTATCCCCATCAGCCTATAGGAGAAGCAGCAAGCCGTCATCTCCATGGGTGTGCAAATTTTGTAGTAACCCATTGGACGTCCTCATCCTCATGTCCAAGAAATTGACGAAAACCTCAGTCGAAGGTAAAGAGCCAGCACCTGGTGCCGATGTCATAAATGAGGATTCTGGCCTGATTCATGAGACTGGGACAGAACCACATCCCCAATCTTCCGAAGACATAACAGAGGTGGAGCGTACCCGAAAGTCTACAGTAGCACGCAAAAAGCCCCGAAAACCTAAGAGGGCAAGCAGTGCCAACATCGTGAGACCACTGGGTGATACTGCAACGAGGAAGCGTTGCGTCTCTGGTGAACGCATGGCTTCCAACTACGGCGAGAGCAAAGTGGAATGAACTGATTCCACTTGGTTAGTGCCGAAAAATAGGAAGCTGAAGACTTAAAAGAAAGAGAAAAGCACTGGGCTTAGTGATTAGGTCGCAGTGGCCGTAAACACCAATAGGATTGTTAAACCATCGGACTCAAATTGTAGTACCGTAATTCGGAACTTGGAGGAATCAAAGAAAGTAGATGATGGTCTCAAGGTAGTTAGCTTCATCATCCTTGAAATACTTCCTGAAAAAACAAATGGATTTCACATAAGGAAAGTCATCAGAATATGTAGAAAACACCAATGCAACGGAAAGTTCCCAACGACTGCTTAAGATTGTACTGAAGAATGCATTTAACATCAAAGATAAAAAGATGAGAATTAGACCCCATTGGCCTCTGGAAGATAGAATTAAGAGAAGAGAATTGAAGTCTCGAATAGAAAATGGTGATAAAGACCTAAAACTATTATGTTTTCGGGTAGTGAGGTCTCGGAAACCTATGTTACCCAGACCTCTGTTCATAAGTCGATTGAACGCTATACGAACGCTTGTAGTCTTAAGAATTAGCTTCCTGAACTGGAATTGTTGTCTGAAAACCACAATATGATGTGATTGCTATCACCGAAACATGGTTGCTAATGGGTGTAGACATAACTCCACTCACACCTGGGCACATCTGCATTACAGCAGACAGAGTAAGTAGTCGGAAATGTGGGGGTTGCTCTATACATCTAGGATGACATAGCAATTAGATCAACGTTGTCGGAAGCTCATCAGAGCGGGATCAGTGAAGCAGCAAACTGCGTCATTAACTTGAACATCGGCACCGTGACAATTCGGGTTATTTATGAAAGTACTGCCAGCCAAGCCGACGATCTCGTGCTAAACCCCCTCAGGACGTGGAGTAGCAGGAATAGGTGTCTAATAGTAGGTGTTGTCACTTTTATGTTTAGGGTTCACGCTGTCATACAGACGTCAACAGCTGCTTGTCCAAACACTTGAAAAAAGAATGTGCCTGCAATCCGAAATGCAGCAACCCCAGATGACTAGTCTGTTAATACACACCAGACTGTCGAGGAGGCTTGGATGGGATTTAGGAATACACTAGATTGAGTCACTGTACCCTTTGTGCCTTGGTCTACGCCTCGAAAACTACAGAATAAACCACCTTAGATTAGTAATGAAATAAGGAGGTTATTAAGAAAACGAAAGAACTTATGTGACCGGTTTACTCTGACTGCGAGGGATGAGTCTTGGATGGAACACCGCAAAATTCGAAACTTTTGTAAGAATGAGATTGAAGAAAGTCGTATAGAGTGTGAGAGACAGTACTGGATTGTGTGTATTACCCAAAAAGACTGTGCTCGTACATCAAGCGTAGGGCTAAAACTAGCAGTGGAATACCATCCCTCATTAGCAATACTGGAGAGGCGGCCGCTTCAGACGAAACAGAAGCTGAAAAGCTCTCCGAATGCTTTTGTGATATGTTCTCGCCTAATCGTACCATTCAGAGGTGCAGCGAGGTCACTGATGTAGCCACTAAAATGCCCACGATTGTGGTAGAGGATGCAGTGGTTCTTAAACTGTCTATGCTGAGGCCAGGTGAATCAACTGGACCTGACGGACTTGACTCCAGACTCCTAATCTCTTTGGCGGATATAATATGCATTCCACTTATGGATATTTTTCAAATCTCTCTGACCCAGGCTAGGCTACTCAGGCACTGGAAAGATGCTTTTATAAGTCCCATCTTCAAAGAGGGGAACAGGCAGTTAGTATCCAGCTACCGGCCTGGAATTCTGACCTGGATTAGCAAAGGTGTTAGAAAAACTCATAAGGGATCAGCTCTTAGCTTATATGGACAAATATGGTTTACTGGCCGTTGAACAACATGGATTCCGACCAGGACGATCCTGCTTGACAAACTTACTGTTTGCTAGGGATAAGAACCAACTAATGGACGTTGTCTTTATCGATCTTAGTAAAGTATTCGATAAGGCATCCCATTTAGGTCTTCTTAGTAAACTTAAACGTTTTGGATTAGACCAACGCTTTAGTGACTACCTGATGGATAGGAGGTAGAAGGTAAGGGTTAATGGTGTACTGGCAAGGTGGAAAGCAGTACTAAGTGGAGTACCTCAGGGAACTGTATTTGGCCCCCTGCTATTCCTATTATACGCAGATGAAGTGCCGAAAATCCTTCCTTCATCCTCCCTAATATTTGCGGACGATATTAAGATATGGAAAACCATAAATAGTGACGATGATAGGTTGGTACTACAAAACGATCTAGGGAAATTAGCCGAATGGGCTAACCTTTGGAGGCTGGAAATTAATTCCAAGAAAAGCGCGGTAATGCACCTAGGTCAGAAGTCTTACACGCCGTACTCAATGGGGAACAAAGTGCCGACGGATGTTAGGGGACAAAACGACTCAGGAATTATTGTAAGCCATGACATAAAAACAACGTCAAATTGTAATCGAGCCGCAGCTAAGGCTTTTCGAATGCTATGGGCACTTCGAAGGGCTTTCAAACGATTAAACGAGGGTAAGTTCCAAGTACTCTAGTGGTGAGTCAGTGTTTCAAAAAGGAGGCACATATCCTGGAAAGAGTACAGAAGGTAGAAACGAAATTAGTTAGTGGTATCTCATACCATCCTTATGATAAGAGGATGGAGCATTCAAATCTCTTCCCGTTGTCATACCGAAGAAGAGGAAGAGGCGACTTAATTTGGCTTATAAGTATGAAACTTGGGCACTGTGGTAGAGCATAACTCCATTATGGATAAGATTTTATTTTGATAATCACACAGTGTTGTACAGTAATATTAACTGATGACGTTTCGAGCATAAACTATTTCTCATAATCATAAGGGATGATATGATTATAAGCAATGGTTTATGCTTGAAACGTCATCAGTTAATATTACTGTACAACACTGTGTGATTATCAAAATGAAATCTTACCCATAATGGAGTTAATTTTGGCTTATCGTACATTAAAGGGCGATTTAAGGATTGACCTTTCAAACCTTTTCTCTCCTTCTAGGATACAATAACATGGTCGCCACAAAAGGTGCTCAGACCGAGGTCGACTACAAAACAAGTGGAATTTAGATTCCCAAACAGAGTGATCAACGACTGGAATTCCCTACCGGATACAGTGGTAACAGCTCCATCGGTGGACTCTTTCAAAGAGATGTATATCGCAAGGATTAACATAAGCAACGAGAGCCTTCTATTCTTATAATCTGAATCTGAGACCTACAGTCCAACATGGCCGACTAACATGGACAAAAATGACCTCCAGGTGTCTTACTCCACCAATGACCCTGAACGTGAGGGATAAGTTCAGTCATCACGTCTGATGTCGGCATTCAATTTTCGATAGTCAATACATATTTGGAGACAGTCATCCTTTGTTACCATACGGCGGTTGAGACTTATGGGGAAGATGAGAGTACGATGGTATTTTCGTTCAACATATCTAACTGGGGCTGACAGTGGACGGGAATCCGTGTAGGCGGTTGACGCACAGGTGCGTGACTACCCGTATCAATACGGTGTTGTACAACATTAGTGCGTCCCGGATTATCCCCTTCATCAAACTTATTGGGGTATTCCTCAATAAACTTTATCATTTGTCCCCGAATGAGAGTAGGGGAGGATGGTTTGACCGAAATTTGATTAAAGATAGAGGACATGGACAAGTTTGACTCAGAGGAGGTCGGTCGCTGAGAGTGATGTAGGGCTATAGAGACTGAATCATTGATAACGTGGGAATGGGCAACGTTTTTAAGAGGGATATGTGCCATAACAAAATCTACACCCAAGATCAGGTCCCATGTAATCCGGGCATAGATAAAGAACTGATGATGGACATTTAGATCACCAAGGTCCATATGTAAGCAAGTGGAAGATCAGGCTTCCATTTTAGCACCATGAGCTGCTATCAAGATGTTGTGGGTGGCTACTGGCGATGAGTATTGGGGCGGAGGAGGAATGAAGTCTCTACGAGTGACACCGACGAACCAGTATCGACGAGTATTTTAGAGGGCACTCCACTGATGCGTTTTCATAACATTAGTGGTTCCCGACTACATGAATATGTAGATAAGTTATAAAACGGTGACCTACTTTGTTGAAGCTGGTGCCTTCTTACCCAGTCTTCGACAGTAGGAACAGGTGGAAGCGTCGTTATCTCCACGCGTTTGCTCGTTGCCCAAAGAAGCATTGTGATGAGATCAGCCAACGGTAGTAGCTGTAGGTTCTGTGGGGGCTGTACAGCAGGAGCTGGTTTTGGCTGCATAATCTTGTTCGGCCTCCATGAACCAAAGGATCGTGCGCTTCATGTCTGACGTGCTCGTTGGGGTAGGCACAGAAGGTGTGGTCGCAGATCACCAGGGAGTAAACCCTCAGCGAAATGTGTGCGCAACATTGTTTCTTTGTTAGCTGCATCCCCATGGATGTCAGCGTGAGACGCCATTGTTTGCAGAACCTGAAAGTATTCTAAGGGATTCTCTCCAGGAAGTTGAACTGGGCTGAGACGTTTTAGCACCGCTGGTTGAGCCCCGAATTTGAGTCGAAACAGGCATCCAGTATGCTCCATTTTTCGCTAGTGGGGTTCGTGCTTTAGTGACCAGCAGCGTCGGCTCGTGTGTTGGCTTCATCTGAAAGAGAATTGCGGATGCGGACGTGATGGTGGCCCAGTGAAACTAGAATGAGGAAAGCATGCATGCGCATCTTCCAAAATGAGTAGTCTGCGTTGAGTTCAAGGACTGGGGTTTGACGAACATCAGGCACGCTAGGAATAGTGGATCTGCATTCCTCGGAAAAAGCTTCAAGGGTTCACCATCTGACGAAAAGTTCATCATTTTGACCATTTAGGCACCTCCGACACCATTTTGCAACACTGCAAGTGACAGTCACACCAGGAAGAGAATCGGAACGAGAGCTCGGTAAGAGCGTGCATTTTGTACAGTGGGAAAAATCAGAGATTGCGGGTGAAGCCCTGACAAACAAGCAGTCTAGCTGTTACCATTGATATTCAGACCTGCTAGATGTTGTGCCTCTTGCTCCATGGAATGGACTCCTGAGTGAATTCCTGAAAGAGAGGAAGGAAAGAAATGTTCAGTACTCTATCTATAACAGTTTTCATTTTGTAACACCTATCACACGTAACGTAACCCTCAAAAATGACGCGCATTTAGCTGAATTTCTTCAATGGCGATGCTTTGTATTATACAGTGTACATTGCTTCCACCCGCATTAAGTTATATCATAGATATAATTTCATCACCTTTCTTACATTTATACATATCATGTGTAAGTGAAGAATTGTGAGTATGCTTTCTCCTTGTATATGCTATTGATATTGATGATGCCTTTAAAGTGGCGTCCCCCATGTACAAAAACTAGGAGTAAATCACTATAATCATAACATTTTAGCGTTCTGATTTTGTAGTAGCATATGTCATTAATCTCAGGGTATGCTGTGATCAGTGGTTATCAGTATGGTATCAGTTTCGCTCAATGAGGCTCATTTTCTGTTCTATTGCTAAAGAAAAGTATAAGAAAATGATGTTCTTATTTCCTCATCTTATTTTCTAAATTTAATTCTGTATCTGAATGCTGAGGCTACACGTTGACACACCCTGATCCATTTGCCAATAGATGAAATTTGAAACTTTCGTGACACTGTGTCATGGGCAATGTAGTCTTATCCTACACCCCTCAGAGATACAAAGTGAAACTACAAATTCCTATTGCTGCCTGCTTTTCTCCTAAAAACTTTGCCCAGACGCATGCGTCCCCACTTAGTTGAGAATAGCTCCGTCGTTAGGAGAAGGAACACAATTTGATTTCTGTTGTTTCTGAAAATACCACAGAATTCCAGTCAGTGAAAAAGAAACTTTATTTCTGAGTTAAAGTGGCAGCAGATATTGACATGATTATATACATATAAGACAATCTGATTTACATACGACAAGTGATCGACAGGTGAACTGTCAAATGGTCTGCATGTTTTCATCTAGTGCCTTAAGTGGGCTAAGTTTCCACACTATTGTGGAACCTTCTGTCAACTAATACCGTGAGAAATTTTGCAAGCCATAAGCAGATGATGAGCAGCCAACGAAATAAATGATGGTACCATAGTATTCAGCACAAACCACTGTTGTTCTTGCCTTAATGAAATTCATCAAGGGGAATAAAACCATGAAGTTTCTGACACTTGACTTTGTAAGCACGAATGAATTTAAAGGTGTATTCAGGCATTCTGGCTAATAAGATTCTAGGAATGGTACAAGACTTCTAATATACTCTCAAAACATGTCAAACATTGAAAATAAACTTGCCACTATATAAATGTTACATCAACTGCATGATCAATGAAATACCTAACGTGTTATTAGAAGGTGCACCCAGAGTTCAGATGAATACAGTTTTACCAATAAGGGATCACTACGTTAGCTCCGACGAACCCAGAAGTAATTGCGTGATAAAAGCTAGTTACGAGGAATGGTAACGTCTCATATTTTTAATAACACAGTAAGTAGTATCTTGGCGAAGCGACAATGTTCCATGTTTCTTTTGTGCGACCTAACTTGTCGGTGTTAGGTAGAGGCTCTAATAAAACACGGGTAAGTGTTGGCATGTGATAACTCGGGCGTTCATATGAGTACTGGTATTGTGAGTTATGGTTAGTACAGTTCCGAGCTGATAGGAAGACGAAGGAAGTAATTCCGAGTTTTCAGAAAGTGTGGGAATGGAAACTTACCTACGGCATTGTCCTTACCAAGTAAATACGATTTGTAGGTATGCGCTCAGGTAATTGGACGGGATTTGTGGGTGTGAAACCGTGTGAAATGAGACATAGAGGATTAATCCAAGGTAATATTTGTTTGATTAGAGGCGGCCTCATATAGCCTGCCTTCAAAGGAGGCTTGCAGTTTTGCCTGGAAACTCACAGCTCCAATAGTGTTCTACGCCCTCACAAGACTTACAAGAATCGGTTATCTCTCTGTATCTCCTCCGCCCAATTAAAATTATAGTAACACTTCAAGAAGAGAAGGGAAGACTTTCATAGTGTGGAGCCAGTAAGCAGTATAAACTCTGACGTCCTCTAGACATTTATTTACTATTGTGTGAGTGACGAATTTATCACCATTTAAAAACCTGGAAACTGTAGGAGATTCGCAACCAAGAGGATTGACTTAGTAGGCGATGAAACTCATTGTGACACCCAGAAAAAAACTGCAGTTCACTTCATCACAAACAGAATCTGCACCATTAATGTATATGCCGTTGCAAGCTTTCGTTCACTACATTGTCTGTAGGGTACTTCAAATAATGACTAGATGGCTATGCAGGATATTAGGGGCTGCGCTCAGGTAGTTAGCAGTCCTGTCAAATAATTTTAGTTTGCCCAAATTCACTTTTTAATTATCTAGTTTTCGTTTTTTCAGTGTTATTTTTATACCGTCACCATTTTTCTCCCTTCTAACCCAATTTCATATTTTTTAGTTTGTTCTTGTTTCCGGTGCCACATCCGAAATTAGTTAAAAAATGGCTGATAGTGACCACAGCACTATCACTTTCCTGAAGTAAACGTCAAGATAGTGAAAATTAGTTTTTTGCTATTCTTTCAGAGTTCACTAAGGTACATTCAGACAAGTAATACAACTGATCGTTCAAAATTTCAGCCAAAAATATGAAACATAAAACAACGCAGACAGTCGTGAGAAAAGAATTTCGCTTGTAAATGCTTCCTAAGCAAACATTGGATACTGAACGTTGCTATGGTTGCATTGTCTAATTTTCCAGCCGCCAGCTTTATTATTTTATATCCTTTTGTTATTCTCGAGACTTATATACGGAATTGTTTTTAGTGCATAAAAATTGGTTGTTATACAATAAATCAGATTGAGAAAATGAGACTCATACCATCTCGCCTTCGAATAGCTGTTTTGATAATCAGTGCATTCGCGTTGCTGCTAGTGTGGAATATCTTGACTGTTTTTGACACTTCTTCAGTTCTTAGCCTTTATGCGCAAGATGGATCGGAAGGGGATCATTCGTGGTTATCCTCGAAAAATTTGGATTTGTATGTGCATGTACAGCTTCATGGCATTTCGTTTTTTCAGAGATATTCCTGCTAACCAAGATAACATTAAAGAGAAGATAGCTTATCAAAGAGGTGCACTGGAAACATTCTACGATACCAAAAACAATTTCAATACTACGGTGAAAGTATGTTCATCTGGTTATTTTTCGAATGTGCAATTTTTTAATTATTTCTGCTCAAGTCTACAATAATGACCCACATAAAAAAGATTGGTAGCGATTTCGGGGTTTTTGGAGGCAGCTAGACACATAGATTATGGGGAAATGAATTATTTTTCTCTGAAAAATACCCAGACCCCTTAAACTACCAAAAATCCTAAAGTTGCCGTGAAATATTTTATTTGGAGAGCAAATAGTTAACGAAAGTACAGAAATAATGCTTCTCTTCTACAATGATTCACTTTACTAGTAACCCTTAAATGGAACGACTTCCCGTACTGTATACAGCTTTTTGGCGGTACACTCACTATTTCTGTACACCATGAATGCTGCATTCCTAAACATTATTTCTAGATTATTATTCGTTTGGGTGTAATCACTTAATTAATCAATGACCACAGCTTGCACACTGTAATAATTCTGTTCGTTTTGAAATTTTAACTCATGGACTAAAGTGAACAGTCGTCTTTTACTTTCAGGAGTTCTCTTGAAGTGATCATTTCTTTACTTAATATGCAGTAGTAAACAGTTGACTAAGACTCAACATCTTATTATAGATTTTTTTGCCTAATGACTGCATTACCCAAAGCACTCTTTCGGCTTGATTTGGTATCATGTTCGTGATTGACCAGTTGTTATCTATGCAGTCATCTCAGTCCCCACAACAACTATCCTATAAAACACAATTTGTGAATAAAAACTGTTGTTATGTGAACCTGTTGGCTGACTTTAACATGACGTGCAACAAAAACACTGGGCGATGCGTGGTGTTTCTTACAGCTTATAGATAACCAGGGAAATCGATTGTTATGCCTCTCAATCTGCTGTACAGTGGACTTTCAATTCGGTCTGGAATAAGTCAAGAGAAAATGCTCATAATGAGTGCTCTGGCGAATAATTCCACCAGTTTAATGTGAGAAACAATTCCAGACGTAGACGGTTTGACTGTGGTCTCTGAACTCTAAAGTGATGTCTTCGCAACTGTCCTATTCTAGCGATCCAATTTTAATACAAAATGAGTTTGCCCTTCAACGGCACTGTAACTGTGAACAAGCCCAGTCGATGTAATCTTTCCGTATATGAAAAGTTTGAGAATCCCTTGGTCACTTTAGTCCCCGATCTTTGTACCATTTCAGTGTCTGATTTATTTTTGAAAAATGTACTTGTCACTCAATCGTGTATTCTGAATGAGATTTAATGTAGGCTGAATACAGTATATGAAATGTATCAGCATCAAAACTTACGAAGGTAGAATAGGGAACCCATACTATTCTAATACCGTTCGCATCCACTGCTCTACATCTAGCTCAATCTTTTAAGTCTTGTTGCAAAACTGTTCGTAAATCCTTTTACTCGGTAGGTAGAGTATGCCATTATTTGAGTAGTTCTGAATGTCGTTTCGATCAACATGCATAACTACACACTTTCTTGGAATTATTTCCAACGTCCAATGTTTACGCCACTCGACCGAATCAAATCGATCATTATCATTGTCTGGACTCTGTAGAGCTTAGTATCATTGGCATTTAATTCAACTGTTAATAGTATCTTAATTACATAAAGTAAGAAGAGAGGAGGGCCTGGGATCCCAACTTCAAGCACCCCTATCCTAACTAGTCACCGTGATATTAAGATGCTGTCAATACTCAGTCTGTGTCTAAGGAAGTCCTAAATCCAGCCTCTTACCACTTTATCAGTTCCAACACTACCTAACTTCACTGGATATCCTGATTGGGAAACCTTATGGGAAGCCTTGCTTATATTCACGAATATAACACCCACCGGTCTATTGTCATCGGCTGTATTTGTGAAACTTTCTCGTTCCGATAGTAGGTTGGTCAAGCAAGAGTAGCTTTGCCTAATGCTACTCTTTCTTTGTGAATTTAATCATACAGAATAACTACACTATAGAAAACTTTCTGTAGCAGTTTCTGAACAATACTAGTTTGACTAACAATCGTGGATCCAGCTAAAGAGGATGGCAAAGAAGAGAATAAAGTGGAGATCTGTAGTTGAATCTCTTTGTTCCACTCGGAACCCAAGGGATCAATAATATAATAATAATAGTTGGACTAAAGGAGTGGGACTTCTTAACCATATTTCTAAGTCCTGTTTTGAGGACTGCTTTTACTATGTGTAACTACAGACAAGCTGGATAGGCTATCAGTCAGGAATTAACTGGCAAAAATTTTGAAGGATCTAACTTTTTAAAATGTTTTTTGATTATAGCTTGATGCCGCACGTATTTTTTGTACAAGTATGGAATTTGCAGCATGTAATATCGGTAGCCCACATTTTGCAAGCCGACCATTGATATCAGGTGTGCGTCGGCAGAGGATCGAACCCCGGACCATGTGCATTGTCTGCGAGAGTCCTAACTGCTGTACGATCGATGCACCTTAGTCGCGTGAAATTCATAGATCATACATACTTACTCTTCTAACCTCCAAACAGTTGTAATTTATCTGGTTAGGATTATCAAGATATCAAAAATGGAAGCTTTCAAAGATCTGCTTGTCACACATTTCTTTTAGAGACAAAACCCTCTTCTGTTCAAGAAATGCACTTAATGATGGGCATTCATAAATGTCTTTTATGGTTACTTAAGGCTGATGGTTTGAAACCCTGGAGAAGGCAGTCTGATATCAATCTTCCAATCAGTCTGTTATTGATTAGTGGGTAACTGGAGAGTTTTTAGTTGTCAGTAGAAATGGTAGTCAAATTTTCCCTCATCTTTCTATTTTGACTTGATTCTGAAAGAAATAAGATGAACGTAATAATTACGTCCACCACTATCTTCGACGAAATGGAACATGAGAGTTCACCACCTGACAAAAGTTTTCCTAATGACGTTCATCCAGCAATTCATTCATGTGACAAATGCAACACGTATTAAATTACCATGGACACATGGAGCACCACCAATAAACAGTGATATACATACTGTTATTGGTGTGAGACTATGACTGTGGGAAAATTTGTCTAAGATTACGAAAACCATAGAGAAGATTTGTAGCTCAGGTGGATGATTTGCAATTAATAGTGTTCTCTGAGCTGGTTGGCTTAGTTGCGGAGCTTTCGTCGTCCTTCTGGACAACATCTTCATCGCAATATTTAGCATAAAGTGAACTGATTTAAATTTTCCATGAGTGATATAATTGCGTCTCCCGGTAACCATCTTTACATATGTATTGATCATTTTCTATCGACTTGGATTTTAAACTTTCTAGTCACATGATTTACTTTTTATTAGTTGGTATATTCGGTCTATGTTAATGTGTTTGTTAATTGCATATTCGTTTGAGTACCAGGCTTCTAGGAATTCCCTGGCACTTTTGGTGTTTCCTCTGTCTAAGATCTTGACATTATCCCAATCAAACTGATGTCTACATGCATTGATATGAAAGAATATATATCGTGTCTTTTCACGGCTGATTTGTGTTCCTGGATTCTGATTTGAAGGGGACGCCCACTTTGGTCGATGTAATGCCTGTTACAGTTCATACAACTTATTTTGTAAATGGTATTAATCTTATCTCCTTTTTCTGTTGGATCTTTCGGTTTGCATAATATCGAATTAAGCGACTTGACTGGCTTGTGCACTATATCTATATCAAACGGCTTCATTATTCTAGCTGTTATTTCAGAGATATTTTTCATGTATGGTAGGATGAATTTTCTTGTGGTCTTTGATGTTGGTTTCTTGTTGGTGTTATGATTCGATTTTAAACACTTTTTGATGAAATTCTGTGGATAACCATTCTTTTTGAAGACCGTTTGTAGGTATTTTTCTTCCATTCTTTTCAACTCTGGAGTGATACAGTGTGTTTCAATTCTTTTAAACAATGTCTGCACACAGTTTCTCTTGTGAGTAATTGGATTATTGCTAGTATAGTTGAATATTTGATCTATGTGCATTGATTTTCTATATACTTGTGTTTCTAAATGTCCTGTGTTGGTTTTCTTGATAAGGACATCTAAATATGGGATTTTGTTACCTAGTTCTTCTTCTATTGTGAATTTGATGTCTTCAAATATGTTGTTTATTAATTTATGCGTATATTCTAAATCATTTCTTTTAATTATTACAAATGTATCATCAACGTAATGTACCCAGATATTCGGTTTAATTATATGTAGAGCTATTAATTATAATCTTTGCATGACGGCTTCGGCTATTAATCCTGATATGCGAATCCAATGTTGTTCGTTTTATCTGTTCATGTATACTTGAGTATTGAATTGGAAGTATGTTGTAAAGCATAATTTTATGAGTTCTATCTAAGTTGATAATTGCGTTTTTATGTTTTCATCACTATAGAGTAATTGTTGCATAGTTTCTGTTGCTAGTTTTGGACTAATTGAAGTATATAATTGTACGGCCGTACAATTAGGCGTGTTTCTCGTCGTATTTCCGAACATCACCCTGCCTGGTTAAGCAAAGGTCAAACAAAATCTATTCGCAGCGCTATTCTGGCTCATCTTGTGGATACAGAACACAAGATTGACGTTAACCAGGCTTTCAGGGTCATTTGCCGCATACCTATGGATCTCAATTTTGCTTTAATAGTTCGACTACTAAATACTGCTGAGGCTGTGGCGATTCATATTAATAGGCCTAATTTGTGCATCCAAAAGAAGTTAGTTCAGTCATTATCATTACCTTGGCCAGCTAGGTTTGAATGATCCAGAATTTTTGTGAAATTTCCCTAATTTTAGTTGATATTCTATTCGCTGTTATATCTTTATTATTATTATTATAATTTAAGCATCTTTAATGAACTGCAATAGCATTGATCATACTTTACAAATCGATATTATTTAAAAAAACACTAATATTGTTATTAACTACTAATTTAAAATATTCTGTGTATATAAACATATGTAATTGTAGAGCCTAGAAGAGGAATTTATCGAAAAGAATATTCTTTGCTCGATTATTTTGTGTTTTATATCAATAATTCGATTGACGAATTGATAGAATGGTCGCATGATTCTGTTAGGTAATTTAATTTCCTGAAAAGTTCTTTAGATAGATTAAATGTTTAATGTTCCTGGAAGCGAAACGATTGGTCGTAAGGGAATGCTTGGTTTGTGCAGTTTTGGTCTGCCATAGAATCGAGGTAAAAATAGGTCCGTTAGATTTCATTCGCCATTGATCTTGTTTTGTAATTTGTCCTGATTTCGTTAGTTTATTTAACGTTGTTTTGATTTTGTTATCTAATGTTTGTATAGGGTTTTTCGTCAATTGTTGATATACATTATTATCTTCGAGTAAATCCTCTCCTTTCTTTATGTAGTCTTCTGTGTCCTTTATCAGCCGGTAGAATAACTATTTCTTTTCTATTCTTCAGTTTCTTCAATACATTTTGCTCTTCAGTGCTAAGTTGGGAATTATATCTTTTCTATTTGAGTATAGGTATGATACATTGGCGTATTTCTTGTTGTACTTCCTCATTTAATTTTGATAATTTGAGTGATGATTCTAAGGAAGCACAGAAAATTCATCCTACCATACATGAAAAATATCTCTGAAATAACAACTAGAATAATGAAGCCGTTTGATATAGATATAGTGCACAAGCCAGTCAAGTCGCTTAATTCGATATTATGCAAACCGAAAGACTCATCCAACAGAAAAAGAAGATAAGATTAATACCATTTACAAAATAAGTTGTATGAACTGTAACAGGCATTACATCGACCAAAGTGGGCGTCCCCTTCAAATCAGAATCCAGGAACACAAATCAGCCGTGAAAAGACACGATATATATTCTTTCATATCAATGCATGTAGACATCAGTTTGATTGGGATAATGTCGAGATCTTAGACAGAGGAAACACCAAAAGTGCCAGGGAATTCCTAGAAGCCTGGTACTCAAACGAATATGCAACTAACAGACACATTAACATAAACCGAATATACCAACTAATAAAAAGTAAATCATGTGACTAGAAAGTTTAAAATCCAAGTCGATAGAAAATGATCAATACATATGTAAAGATGGTTACCGGGAGACGCAATTATATCACTCATGGAAAATTTAAATCAGTTCACTTTATGCTAAATATTGCGATGAAGATGTTGTCCAGAAGGACGACGAAAGCTCCGCAACTAAGCCAACCAGCTCAGAGAACACTATTAATTGCAAATTACGGAAATCGTCGTAGATGGGTAGACAGAGACCAAGCAAGGTTTATTCATAACACTTTTTGACACTCCTCGTTGATACTGGACACAATTTTGTGTTAAAAAGACATTTAAAGTTATTTATCGCATTGCTACTGATCCTAGTTTTTCTTTGCGAGCTTGTCTGCTACATATAGCTGAAGCCATTGGAATCCACCTGGGTTCAGAAGTAAGCTTCGCAGCCAATTTCGTTACCTTTGCCATAATTGAATGAATGTAGAAGCCGAGAATTTCTCCCTCTCCTATGCCACTCACAAATTATTTTTGTTCTAATTAGCTAATTGTTTTGCTTACTTCATCATTTGATCACTGATTGTATCCCATCTAATCATTTCTCCAAAATTCTGCTTTAAGCAATCCACTTGTTTTATTTTTGTAATTATTTCAATCCTTTTATTGTTGTATTAATAATTTTTTTAGCTTATTACTACTCCCCTGATGTGTTAATAATGATTAATAATCAGTACTAGACCGACAAATGTCTGTATTATATTGAACCTGATATATATATATCGTATATATATATATATATATATATATATATATGTGTGTACATATATATACGATATATAACACTATTGCTCCTGGATGTAGCCTCTCAGAACTGTCTTTATTTGCTGACGGTTTTACTTCCTTTGCTGCTCCCTCCCTTGGAAACTCCTTGTTAATAGTTACTGGCGACTTCAATCCTTGTAACCACAGTTTCCTTACATCATTAGGTCATAAAAATATTATCAACTTCTCAACTCGACCAGAAAATACCTTTGATCTAGTGTTTACAAATGACTTTGGCATATATGAAACTCGAAAAAGAGCGCTACTACTTAAATTCTGATCATTGTATCATAAGTATGTTGCCCAAAAAGGGTCCCCGCGAACCTCGGCAAGAAAACGCAACATAGATGTTACTCCCATGACAATATACAGAATCTAAGAAACATGTTAAATAATACAAAATGGGAATTATTTGTTGAACAAGTTCTAGATGAGAGAATCACAAACGCAACATCTTACCTCAGATTCTGTCTTAATGTTTACTGTCCAAAAGAGACACTCCTCTTAAGATCTGACCGGTTCTCCTCTTCTCAGCTCAAAAACCTTCGCCGAGAAGAAAGGTTATACAAAATGAAACACAATCCGGGTGTTAAGAGACTGAACATCTGAATTAAATCAGAAATACAGAGACTAAATAAGATCTATAACCAGAAGTTTTTGTCACGCCAAACTTCATCAAATATGTGGAAGCTATTTAAGGAAATCACCGGGCGTAAGCAAATAAATAATGATCATTCTACAGTCGTTGGTGGTACTCTTAATAAGTCATTCATATGTCTTCTAGCTGATGTTGTGATCTCAAATGCTACAAGTGCAAACAATGACTGCTTCTCTGGTTTGAACTCAAACGATGTCTTCAAGTGTCTCAAATCCTTGAAACCCACGCAGTCCCATGATCCAAATGGTGTACCAGGTATTATCGTCAATAAATGAGCCGACATTTTATGTCATCCTTTCACTGGTATTTTCAATGAATCATTTTCCAGTAACACTGTGCCTGCTTCTTAGAAGGATATTAAAATTGTTCTTGTGCCTAAATCATCAAGTGAACCAACTGTTAAGTTCACACCTATTGCCAATACTTCACCTTTTTAAAAATAATGGAAAGACTGCTTTTACTTAACCTTGAACTTTCATTGAAGGTTTTCAACGAATCTAGTCAATTTGCTTATTAACAAAGTAGGTGTACTTTAGATGCCTTTGTCGTCTCATATCATAATACTTCCTCTAGCTTAGATAGAGGTGCCAAATATATATGAGACAGGAAATTACCAACTTAATGAGGAACTCTAAGTAAACGGCATTTTTGTTGTTTCATGAAAAATCCCCACTCGAACAATATTTTTATTCTCGTTGTTGAATTGTAGTTAATATTTCCACTTGATTTAATTTTATATTCACTTCTTATTGAACATTATTATTAATGTAAATGCCGTATTTGATAATTATTGCCGCTGCAATGAGAAAATTAGATGCAATATTGTCTTACATGCTGAAAATTCCATATTTGCACCGAAAGTACTCTTTGAAATGAAGCTATTATTATTATTATTAAAGTACAACAACCAACAGGGATCTAAATGAGAAGTAAATACTTATCTTCATCCTTTTGTCTTTCAAATGTCTAAATAGTGATTTTTGTTTCTCACCTAAATTACACGGTATTCTAATTTCCAGTCCTCAACAAAATCTTCTACACTTTGATGTGTCACGGCGTTTCATTTTTAGGTCGAAATTTAAAAAAAAGTGTACAATTTTTTTCTTTTTAAATATAGGAAAAGAATATCCTTGTCTATGGAGTTCATTTCCCTTCTACTGGTATGGATTTTTCAGTTTGTCATGCTTCTAAGTGTAAAGTAACTACTGATCGAACTAAGTGGCGTGAGGCTGATGTTATCATTCTTACGGATGAGCAATATCCGAAAGGACTACGTCGTCGAAATCAGTTGTGGTTTACTTTAGTTCATGAATCCCCTGCACATATCAAAATTGCGGATGATCTAGGAGACAGAGTGAGTAAACAGTATCTCTTTGATATTTATTCAAGTAACGTTTATGACTCATCAATTAGTATTGATATGAGTGACTTACACGATACTTTGAGATTTATTTAGTCAATAAGAATATTCGAATGTCTCTATCGGGGATTACCTATTATATTTTGTCATAGCTTATCACTTTTAGTGTGCTTGTAAAGAAGTGTAAAATTCTAGATAGAAATTTTTGTTATGAACTTCTGATATAGGTCTGATTAACCCACCTGTTTATCTAATGTCATTCGTAGGTTTTCTGTGATCATGAATGACACCGTGTGATCTTTCTACTCAAAAAATAGTAGGGAATGGCCCATAGACTCACGTTTCAGAATAACCAATTTGAAACCTCCGGCGTTACAGAAACTAATTAATGTGTAGCCGAAGCTATGTGAATTCAGGGGAACAACCCTAGTCTTTGCATACAAAAGAAGTTTGTTCTACTTTTGTCTTTGCCTTGCTTGACTAGGTAAAGTATAATTAAAACCCTCCCACCCTTTCTTATTTTACATTTCCTTCATTCTTTGATTATCTATCCCCTTCACCTTTAGTATTACGTAACTTTTAAGATATGACCTAATTCATTCACTTATTGAATTGTCTACATATACAAATATTACTACCTTCATTATTCTTATCACCACCTGCATAAACCTTATTATTATTATTTTGTTATCAGTATAATCATCGTTATTACTGACGTCCAAAATATTTGTCACATTTATTTAATTGAATTTCAGATTTTCCCGTCGATTGATTGGACCGAAGTGTTCGGTCTCAGGTTGACATGTCCGCTTCTTGTGCAGACGCTTCGACGATGTCTAGGCATGTAATTAAACCGAGCACTTCGGTCCAATCAATCTACGGGAAAATCTAAAATTCAATTAAATAATTAATATGACCCGTTGCACAGGAGATGGCTCTCGTGGCCCAAGTGGTCTAGTGGATAACGCTTTGGCGTTGGAAACTATGGTCACTGGGTTCGAGCCTAGGTGGGAATATCATCACTCACTGGGGAATACAGGTGCATCCAGATGACGAGTCTGAAATAGGACGAAATGCGCACCCTGGATTCCACTGCTAGTCACCATCCACCAATTATATTTATCACATTATTATTATTATTGATCTACAAACCCACCGTCATTGGTTAAATTTTTTACATATAAATCTATGTAAATTAGAGTTAAGCCTGAAGAAGATCTAATTGAAAACAATACTGTTCGCTTATATGTCTTGTTCTAAAATAAATAGTATTCGAAACGTCATTCAGTTATCAATACTCTATCACCGTGTGTTATATAAAACAAAATTATCCAATGTGGCACTGATTATCCCAGTTTATAAGAAGGGAGACAACTCTTCTTGTGATAATCATAGCATTATTAGCTTGATTTGCACAGTACCTAAAGTTTTACGTACAGTAACCATGCGGTGCTCGAGAGGAATAAACTTTTTGAAGAAGACGTAGACTTGAGGCCTAGGCAAAGGTGCATTGATCATATCTCCACTTATTAACAGGTTCTGGAGCATAGGCATATTTTTCATCTGAAGGCGGAGAATGTATAGCAAAGCGATCTTTTTGAACTTATGCAGCCGTGTAATAGCTTATGGAGGGTTGTTATCTGAGGTGACACTAACTGGTGGTGTCTGTCATATACGCGTGATGTCTTTGTTAAATTTCATTATAGATGTACTATTGGTTGTGATGGTAATAAACTTCAACGGCTTAAGGATTGACTTTTTACCAGCGAAAAGTCTTAATAATTTAGAGTATACACATGATATTGCCCATCTAGGTGATAACACTGACAAAATGCATCACCACCTGGATAACTTGAGCAGAAATCTTGGTGTATTTGACATGAGATTCACTCATGTCATGAAGAAAATAAAAGACAATTCAGCGGAGAAAACTTTCTTTATCGACAAATTCACTTCTGTCAAATGTAAGATTATGCTAGATGAGTGGTCTGCAACAACTCCTAGTTTAAGAATAGAGAGTGAATCGGTTGTTCGTGTTGACCACTTCACCTATTTGGTAAGTTGCATCAGCCCAAAGGAACTAATAGCCGACGATGTAAAAGGGCTCATATGGCATTTGCCAAATCGTCATCTCAGGTGTAGGCTTGATATCCGGCTGTTGATCAAAGGGTATGTATACCACGCAGCAGGTCACTGTTTATCTTTGAGACTTGGTCGTTGATAGTTGGATGCTTGAAATGGCTGGTTGTCTTTGATGATAGATGTTTTCGTTCTACCTTCCTTGTTAAGTGGTTTAATATAATGCGTAATTTTGAGGTTGTGTGTAAAGCGTTAGGTAAGGGGGGAAAAGCAATCAATTAGGTTGTGCAACTACATCGATTGAGATGGCTACGACATATGTTACGCAAGCCAAACTCTCACCGAACTCGTCGAGAAATGTTAGCTGACATCGGATTAGCTTGGCAAGAATTTAGGGTTGGTCGGATTAAGAGCTGATGTCAATCTATGAAGTATTTAGTGGTTCACATGGGCCATGCAGGGAGGTCTGGAATGTCTAGCTGGGGTGTCGCTGAGAACCTAAGAGTCGGTAGCTTAAGACTGTTGGTTCTATTGCTCAAAACGGTCTTCCTTAGAGCAGATACGTTCACTCTTTGTAATCTCCTATATCCATTAGATCCCAGTATTACTATTCTTTCTCCCTACATATCTCCTCACTATAGTTCTTTTGAATTTTTCTTTTCTCTACCTTTGTATTGTGACAATTTAAACTCCTGCACTTCTGTGCAAGGTTCTACATTTAAAACTCGGTCAGTCAGTCAGTCAGAGTTGTCTTGCACTGCCGTTTGAGTTCTCACCACGTGTGAATGCACAAAGTAATATTCACTTGTATTACTCTACAGGAGATTTCGTGGAAAACATAAAAACATAATTACTTCATCCTTGCAAAAAACTGATTTGTGAACTTTATAACTTTTAACTGACAACCTCATCATTTGTTTTCAGTACGCCAGTGAAGTGAAATCTTAATCATGATGGATTAATGATAAAGCATATTTATTAAATGCATAGTTTACTTTCAATAGAACTTGATAATCTATGACAAGCCATTATATTGCTACTTGATATTTCATTAAATGCTTTGTTACTAACCAATTTTTGAAATTAATTCTATAGATTGATTAATCATTATGCAGGTGAATTTTACCATATCCTATCGTCTGGATTCTTCCGTCTTATCACCATATGGATTATATCAACCTTCAGTGAAATCTGATGGACCGCATACAAAATATCCTCTTCCTGAACGAGATTTCGCCAAAGGAAAGTCCAAACTTGTGGCATGGTTTGTTAGCAATTGCCTTCCTAACAGTCCCAGGACTATATATGCTCATGAACTATCACGACATATTGAAGTGAGTATGCGTAGTGGTAAATAACTTTACTTATGAAAGAGAATAAAGAAAGCCAAAATGAATTTAAGACTCCTTCCATAAACGCACACCTAGTTTTCCCGATCATCATCCAACATTCTTTTTCTGTCTCGGCTTGTACTATTTTATAAGCAGCTGTTCGCCAGACGAAAGGTTGATACCCATCAAAATCTATTTTCATCATCTTTACTTACGTCATATTCAGTTGCAGTTCGGATAAAGTAAAGGATCGGTTCTGTCAAAAGACATCAAATACTGTCTAGTTTTCTGTTGAAAGCGAACCGCCCAGAAATAGTCATCTTAGCCAGTAATTTCCTCGTAAAGTAGGGGATCAATGCCAGTCAGAAAAGTATATTCCAGGCATCTACAGAATTCCATACCGACAAGGTGATAAGAGTGACAGCTCTTACATTTTTTTATGAATGAAAAACGCCCCAGTAGATAGCTTTATTTGGTTTAGATTTATTTATTAAGGCAATGAAGTATGTGGAGCTTTCGAAAAAACACTTCTTTACTTAGCCTGTTATTTAGTATGCGAATCTTGACACAGAGACCTTAGTCGTATAGTATGGCTACACAGCACTCGATTCACACCCACTCATTAGTATTAGGATCTCTGGTTGGTGTAATCCACAAGAGACACTTAATTAAAACATGACCAGCTTCTCAGCTCAGGTGGATGATTTGGAACACATCTTGATAAGACAGCTACTGTACCAAAGAAAGCTATCTTTATTAACCTACCATTCAGTGGTGATCAAATTATGCAGTTGACATCTCAAAGACTTCGGTCAGCCAACAAGCACACATTCTACACCGCATCTCTTTCTCCCACATCTCGAACATTTTCGATTCTTGTATCGACGATTAAAGGACGAAGTTATGCGGACTCTACTTCAAAACTATATCTACAAGTTCACCTGTAGTTGCGGTGATACCTATATGGGTAGAAACAGGAGAATGCTCCGATTTCATAGAAAAGATCATGTTCCAAAATGGTTATTAAAACACAGAAAATCCCAATGCAGTTAGTCTGAATAGAAATTCATCATCATCCATTGCATAGCACTTATTAATGTCAGGTCACAAAATCAATATTAATGACTGTTTCACAATTACTTCATATAACTCTAATTCAAGGTTACTGAAGGTGATGGAAGCACTTTGGATTAATCACATACAGCCTAAACTGTGTGTACAAAAATCAATAGACTTCAATCTTCGCCTACCATGGACTATTTGACCTATTTAAATATGACTGGTCATCAGTATGTACTTTTGTTTTATATAACTGAGTAATTGTCATGACCTTTATTTGATTATTGTTAACCATGTTAGTTGTAAAGCGGTTGTAAAGAAACTACGAAATGATATCATCTCGCGAAATTTGTCTTCTAAATGCCTTATTCAAATTTATCAAAAGGACTAATTGTTTTAATATTTATATAGACCAAATTTGCCAACTAATAAAAAGTAAATCACATGACAAGAAAGTTCACACTCCAAGTCAAGAAAAAATGATCAGTACAGATGTAAACCGACTGCCAGTCATGAAGATAGTTGCCAGGAGACGCAATTCTATCATACATGGAGAATTTAAATCAGTTCATTTTATGCCAAAAATTGCCCTGAAGATGTTGTCCAGAAGGATGAGGAAAGCTTCGCAACCAGCTCAGAGAACACAACTAATTCCTAAAATATCTTGTATTTCAAAAGCTATTGAACATATGAAAACTGCCTGATTTTCCAACAGTTGTAAAGACAAATATGTTGGATTTTTACTACTCCAACTGTCATTAAATTCGTCATTCTAACAGTATGCTTCAGCATAAAGTAGGTTTATCGGACGAATTCGTTGATGGAATTAATGTGACCGGTAGGCATATGATTTCATTAAGTATTTCCCCCTTATTTACAAGTGTACCACTAGTGGAAAGACTGTTATCTATGTGAATACATTGATCTAAAAAGGATGCACACGGGATTGCCAACAAACTGTTTTAAGCAGCTAATATTCAGATGTACGCTTAATGTGGGATGTAAATTTGACGACATCATCTATAATCAAGGGTACTGAGATGGCATGAAGTCTCCCTTAGGAGCTCTCCTAGCAGATGTCTTCATAACGAGCTTGGATAATAGTTCTTTGAAAGAAACTATCTTGAGTGTGCATGTGTATAGAAGATATATGGACGACACCATTATTATTTGTGATGATAACTGTTCAACTGCTGAACTTCTCGAAAAATCTAATGGTTCTCATCCATCTAAGCTTTTCGCTGTCGAAGAGGAGTCAAATGCCGTGCTCTACTTTTTAGGTGTTACGCTAGACACAAGAGAGGATGGCACCTGCCGAAAGCCAACATTTACAACGCAGTAAACTAATTTCAACAGTTGGGTACCTCTAGACAGAAAGAGAAATCTTATCCTTTCTCTATGCTTCGGAATTCGGAAAATCTGCTCTATAGATACAGTTGTAATAGAACTGGAAAACATCCTCACAAATCTTTTAAGTAGTCGACATCCTATTCCAAAACAGTACTCATGATACAGTGTGGAATTCTCAGCATTTGGTACAATATTATTGCATCTTATTTACTCGATAACAGCGAAAACAAAATTTAAAAAAATAATATTACAGCATTGATATTAGCAGCTTTTTGGTATTTGCAGTGACAATAAAGTCAAAAATGTATAAAAAGTGCAAAATGACAGTAATAATTTTAATAGCTAAAATGATAAATTAATTGAAATATTGTCACCATAGATTACAAATAGGAGAGAATAAAAGAGCCACTTATTTTGCTAATAACATAGTTGTTGGTTTCGCGCTTAACATTATCACATGAGACGCAGGCCGAATATGGTGTTGTTGATTTTCTGTCCTTGGTTGTACGAGCATATAATCTTTTATAGTGACTTCTAGTCCTGCCTGTTGAGATGCAAGGGGAGAGTCGAGAATAGAGTGGATGTTGATAATCACATTTCTCACATGAATCTATCGACTACAGTAATAATGAGCTGACTAATTGGCACACCACTCATCCTACTGACAATCTTTAATATCTTGTGCAATATGACACAGCCCTTTTTGAGTAGTATTCCAAGATAGACTAAGGGGAAGCAGTAAAGTACAATAATTAAGATGCAAGAGTCAACAAACTTTAAAAGTAGAGGTTAAGTGATTCCAGATTGTCTTAACTTCTCAATGTATTAGACAGAATATTTTATTAGAAATCAGCAAGATATAGGATGACAAAGAAACATCAGAGGAAAGAACTCTTCCAAGACATTTAATGCTTGACTTAGTCTCTGCTTCAGTGCCCTATATGCTACAAGCATTTTGTGAACGGATCAGTTCTTGTAGATCACGTTGATGCATAAAGGTGAAGTTAATTGTCTGACATTTAGAGGGATTTTAGGTAAGACTAATAATTTAATACCACTGGCTGCTATCTAACAAAAAGCTATTAAGTTTGAAACAGTCAAACTGGGACGTAACTGACAGCGAGACAATCAGATCATGAGAATATTTAACAAAGTCGATTTCTTCCGAAAGAGGTAAGTCATGTAAGAAAAAGGAAAAAAGAAAACGAGAGAGAACTATACCTTGAGGGACTCCAACTTCAACAAGTAAGACAGAGGAAGATCCGCCTTAATATACAGTATACTGCATTCTGTTGGAGACATAAGAATGCAGCTAGTTAACAGCCAAGGACTGGGATTGTGTCAGGGAAAGCCTATTTAACAAAAAGCATCTGGGTAGTTGTGTAGTCAAGGAAGGTACATCGGAAACTGAAAGAAATATCAGAAAAGGAACCATCTCTAGCCAAATCACAGTACAAAATAATACAATGTTTACGAGTTTCGCGTTCAAAGGTAACACTATTGCTGAAGTGATTAAAAGTCATTTTAAATGACTGAATCGGCGCTCAAATTATTCCAGGAAATTCGTAACATCTACGGTCTGGAAATTTATAATCTTTATAATCTAAATCTATTACAAGCTCTTTTTATGCAGCTGACATACATTTAGTATTCACCAGCCGAAATATGATTCGACAGTGCGTCAATGATAAACTTACGCCTCTCTCCACCTCTTTGTGCATATACTCTTTCACATGCCCGCAAGGAACTGATTATATTGCATTTTTTGTGCGTATTCTCCGGAGACGCATAGCTGAACATTAGCCAGTTTCGTCAATAAAAGATGAGCACGTGATGTTGAAGTTTCCAATTTAGAAACACCTTCTGAATTCAGGTCATTCAGCCCCACGGGATTTATCCTTGAAAGTTATATACAGGACCAGATCCAACCACTCCAAAAGCTTGCGTTTCCTCCACGTATGCATAGCCAAAGCTCTAACTATACATGAACAGGAACTTAAATGATGTGTTCAAAAACGTTTCGCTAAACCCCTTTCTTTAACTTAGTAATGTTTTGTTCTGCTTTACCACTTGAATTAATTCCGTTTCACTTCATCTTCGCCTTCTCTATTGTTGGTATCATCGAACTTATAAGTTTTGACAACGCTTTTCCTACTTTTAAAATCTTAATACCAGTCCATCTGTTTAGTAATTCATCTGCTTCATCTCTACTTCCTTAAAATTATCTTTATATTCATCATCATATGTGTATTGACTGGGCAATTTTTAGTACCATTTGATGTCTTTTAAAGTAATATAAATACGACTGTACAACTTGAAAATGAAGTCCTTGAAAAGGAATATTTCTTCACTGAGCAGAACAATTTTACTTGCATATGGATTAGGTTATATGATAACAACTGTGTTTGTATGTATGTTGCAATTTTAGCAATCAGTGAAAATATTGAATTAAAATGATGTTTGTTGAGGTGACACACGAACTGTAGAGGTCAGTTGCAGAGTTTTCCTTAATCTTTCAACAAAATCACTACCATATTTGATTCAGATGAGTTTTGATTTCGAAACTTTCTATTGTTAGTTGTATTCGCATTATTTGTGGATTAGCTCTGTATTTTTCCACTTATTTCTCATAATAGTTCTCCAGATTACATCACCAGTCGCTATTCCATCAGGTGTTAGTGAACATTGTCTAGATTAGTTGATACGGTTATTGAGAGTAGTGGTAGCATCAACTCTGCATACAATGAGGGCCACTAAACTGACTTGGTGGTTGGGCTTGACACTTCTGTTGAGGCAGTCTTAAAAATCTGTTAGCTGAACTGCTGTCGTGTAAAGAAGATTGCAGTTTAATTAGTGGGTCGCCTAATACCACTCAAGGAAGTTCACAATTCATGAGATTTGTTTTTATTCATCAACCATTGGTTCTTGTGAGGTACTTTTTCCAAAACTTGAGAATTACCAACTCACAACAGACAGCTTTCTGAAATCAGCTTATTTAGCAGTATGTGTCATAGATGTTAAGTCCCTGTATTTCCATCTGTTATGGTGAGTGTATTTGTCGAGATTACACTTGGGACTTTGTGGAAATCATGGTTGTTTTTTAGCTGTTGTTCATTAGAACCAATTTGTGTAAAAATCACATTTTGGCTTGGTAAAACTGCTGAAAAATAGCGAAGGCTATCAGTTTTTCTCATTTTATCTGCTGCGATTGACAGTAAACGCCAAATTCCATTGTGGGGGAAATTTATTTTGATAAGGTTTCACAACAATATTTACTAATCAGTAAATGGAATATACTCTACTACGGTGCCCAAGTGTTATTCTTATGGCAGAAACCTTAGTTGTTAAATATTCTAACTAATTTACCCGTTTTTACCTGAGTATTTCAGTTGATCATGTAGGTTAACTAAGAAAATGTTGGTAAGAATATAGCTGTGTAAGTCTTTATGCAATTCTGATGTCTCAGCCATATGCCCTATACAGAGTAAAAATTTCAAAACTTTGTGATGCATACGCTTTCTAAACAAAGGTGAAGAACTTTAAGCAGTATCAGGTGTTTGACTCCAGTTAATTGAATGGTGTATGGAAAATTTTAGAAGTTGAATGCAAAAACAATATGTCATGTAATTTACAACAATTAATTAGACTATGCAGCTGGTTTGCTTCAGGTAGTTGCTGCTCACTTTTTGCACTATGACTTATTGTCTGTACTAATTCACTACATTAGTGGTTATATGGTAGGGAAATTGATAAAATATAGACAGATATGTCTGAATGTTTGCCTGTAGTCTTAAGTGTTGTGTGATTAACGGAAGATGGATCTCTGTAGAAATGGATGTATTGTGGAATAGAAAATTCAGAGATACAGACTGGTCAATAATGTATTTGGTCGCGTTAAAATCCCGCATTGGTAGAAGTTAGAAATCATGAACTGGCCTATGAATCGAGTCCCAGTGGCTAAATGGTATACAAGCTATCTTGCCTTGTAACCGGAAGGTCCAGTGGGTGCGTACTACTGATGAACTCCAAATTAGCATGAAACAGCTGTCGAGTACTCCCTGGTTTTCAATGGTTCTCTAACTGATATCAATCTGTGGTCAAAATCGATAAACAAATCAACTCTTGAAAACGTATTTTCAATTTACTTCTAAAACACGTGTTGCCTGATAACCATCTTCATGTTTATTGATATCATTATTTCCATGTCTTTGTTTTATTTGCAGATTTAGTTTTCCTCTTGCAATGTTTATCCTAATCATACCACGAACATGAATATGACTCAGTCCTTGCACTATTATTAATCATATTTTTAATTGTTATCATTGTTCACTTACAGGTTGATATATATGGTGAATGTGGTTCAAAGAAGTGTCCTAGATTATCTGAAGAGTCATGCTTCAAAATACTTCGTGAAAAGTATAAATTCTATTTGAGTTTTGAAAACAGTTTATGTAAATATTATGTAACAGAAAAGTTCTACAGAAATGCATTACAGTAAGTGAGTTTTTAAGCTAATTATTCATTAATTATTACTGAAAACTTCTGCTAACTGCACAAAGTTCACCAGTAGTTGTTTAGTTGCCTTTTTTTTTAAAAAAAAAGATACGAAATCTCACAAATCTCAAAGATAAAACATTGTTTAATTCTTAGTGTAAGTGTAGAATTGGGGCAATGTAGTAAAATACATTACTTAGGCTTATGCGATATGACTAACACACAGTGTTGATAACTAAATAACATTTCAAGTACAGTGTACTGCTACTCATAATCATATCAGTGTATTCATACTGCTTCATTACTTGGTTTATCTACTTTCATCTCCTCTCTGTTTTTTTATTGCAACTTTCTATATATTTTGGATGGGTGGTTGCACCATTTTGGTTGCACGTGTTTGTTGTTGATTCTATGAACAAGGACTGTCTAATTATTCTTGGCAAAGTATGAATACATTGATATGCTCATGAGTAGCAATAAACTATGCTTGAAACGTCATCCAGTTATCACTGCTGCATAAATGTGTCATTATAAAATAAACTTATATATTATAGAACTGTTTCATTCTCTTAACCTTTAAAAAAACGTTTCAGTGAATTGCTATGAGGAAGTGTATGTGTTGAAGCCTACCTTTGCTTTAGATGCAGTATATATTTATGCTTTATATGAATGCTAGCTGCGAAAAGGTCATCATTTTATACTCTGAATAGGGATCATTACTGTCCGTTCATTAGTTTGTAACCTCGAAATTATCAGTTTAATTTCTTTTTGTCTGTCTTGGGCTTTCTGCTGATGCAATAGCAGCCACCAGGATAATCACATCTGAACATTTGTCATTTTTCTGTAGAACTGGCAGTTTTCACTAGAATTCACACTACACTTCGTCAAACAAAGGTGACAAAGTGACGTCGTCTAATGTTATAATACATTTTAGATCTAAAAGCTCCATTTAGTTCAAGCGTACATATGAGATTGTAAACTGGAGTCTACGCAAGCAGTATCATTTTTAATCTACAACTTAATGCTGTACATTTACCCATAAAGCCTGGAAACTAGCCAATGGATCCTGGATGACTTTAATTGAGAGTGGATTAATCGAATGATCACACGTGCACTCCTTATACGTGTTATATAAACAGACAACACATGCTCAAAAAATGACTGCTAGTATGTCTGTTATTATAGGTATTAGGATTTGTGTTTTGTCTGTTTGAAGAACCGTATTTCTACTACGACAACAGAAATAGTTAAGATATACAGATTTATTGTAGCCTCTCTTCTCCACAGTATGAATACCGCATAGCTGGCTTACTGAACTGTGCATGGAAGATACTTTATTGCCATCTGATTTCTTTAGCTTCTCCAGGAAATCTCTACCAACTCATAACTAACTTACACCGTGACGATTAATACTATTAATTTTACCTCCATCCAAAATATCTTCACTATGTTTCAAAGCTTGCAAGTACAGTCGTTCTAGCTATGTCAGTATAGCAGCTTTTCATCAAGTTGAAAAGTACCATGTGTTTTTGTAAACAGCAGTTTGAGCTGCAAACGCTAGAATGACGTACTGTTTGTGCCTAAATTTTCTTACTTGTTCCTAATTAATCAGCTTCATTCCAAGCTAGTCGTTTTCATCAAAAGATTCTAATTGAACATGCGTAATTTCTTCACACTTGTTTCAGTAATCATACCTAACAGGCCGTATTCAGACTGCATAAGCATACCGCTAAAATAACTCAAAGGAGTGAAAAAGTCAGCACATCCAACCAAAAATAGAAGCAGATGTGGACTAATCGTGGAACAATAAAATTATCAGTAGCAGATGTAAATCTTATGGTGAATATCTTCAAAGTTCTGCCTGAGATTCTTAGGGGATTCTGTATTTTGCCAGAGCTACTGTCTAACGATAACTTCTGTATGTACACCATGGACTCCTTGGTAGATCAAACACCGTGTCTGGGACAAGTTCGAAATATGTTTAAACGGAGTACTGTTGGATGGCATTTCTTTGCTGTTATTCTAGTGGATAGCTTTACTTGGTTTAGATTTATTTATTAAGGAAATCCAGTACATGGAGTTTTTGAAAAGCCACCTCTCTACTTAGTCTGTTATGTAGCATGTGAATCTTGACACTGAGTCCTTATTAGTATAGTATGGTTATACGGCACTCGATTCACATCCACACATTAGTATTAGGATCTCTGGTTGGTGTAATCCACAAGAGACACTTAATCAAAGCATGACCAGCTTCTCACTCTGGTCAAAGCATCTTTTGTTGCAAAAGCTAAAGGATATGTGAAAACTGTCTGATTTTCCAACAGTTGTAAAGACAAATATTTTGGAGCTGCTACTCCAACTTTCATTAAATTTGTCATTCTGACAGTATCCTTCAGCACGGAGTAAGCTTACTTTCGCTATATTTCATAAGCATTGGAAACCGGATATAACTGAATGCTATCATTTCATTTGAACAGAGATAGTAACCTTGCCTTTCTGGAATATTTTAGAGTTTTCCATGCAACTTTATAAGCTATGAATATAACATTCAACAGTAAATAAGATATCGTAGTGGTAACCTTCAAGTGTAGTGAAATTTAATTGAATCAAACTGTCCTAATCCATTCAAATGAACTGTCGTCAAGATTTGACAGAATAGTTCTAAAATATTTGGGCGCCGAGTGAGAATGAGATATTTGTAAAAATTATATTTGTAAAATCTCAGAGATATTGAAATGAGTAATTCCAACGTTTCGTTCGGCAGCTCAATATTCAGAAAGAAGACAATGCAATAAGTTCGACAGGGCGCTTAAACTAAACTCTAATCCTAAACACCATAATTTTGAAAATACGTCTGATCATAAAATTCTAGATACTAGCAGTTTGAAGAGACATGTAGGCGAGATGTTAGCTGATGCATAGGAAATCCTGATTAATAAATAATAATGGATATGTATGACTAATTAATAATACTTGGTCAAATTCCTGACTGTCTATATCTTCCTATGGAGACGTTAAGAAATGTTTTACAACTGTTTACACACACACGCATGCACACTCTGTTTAAAGTGTTTAACAAAGGTAGACCAATATTTGTATGTCCGAGGTCAAATTTTGAACACAGCTCATACAATTTTGTTTATTATATTTGTTAATACTTGTTTTATGAATCATAATTGGACAAAGTTTTTAAAAACAAAAGATGTGCCTTTTATATATAAAAAACCTCTGTTATGTTAATTTTGATTAATTTGCCTGAAGAAGTTCGGACCAGATTGCCGAACGAAACGTTGGAATTACTGTCCTAATTCAGTTGTTATATTTCACTGTAAACGTCATAAAAAATACGATCTTCGATCAACTAGTTCTCTACAAAGTAATACAACGTAATGCTAATGAAGTTCTAATCTTTTAAAATAAAATGAAGGAGCAGTAGAATCAAAACAATTGAATCGACTTACTTTTTGTCGATTTTAGCACTGGTTATTAGTCGTATCTTCTTGTGTGGTGGTATGATACAGACAGTGGGTTCCAAAGGAATATTGTTCTCACAGGGAGAATCACTGTTTGTGTTAGTGTTAGAGTCTGAATACTATCACCACAGTGCACTAGCAACAGAATACTATATATATTTGAACATTCTATTTCATGTCGCTTAATGTAAACCAAAATCACAAGCTCAGTGATTAGTTAAAGAACATAAAAGAATATATATATATATATATGGGTGTGTGGAGTTTAGCGAATTGTGTTCTTACATGCTGTTTTTGATATTCACAACAAATTTTATTTATATAATTTGTAATCTTATCTATCACAGAAATGATATAATTCCTATTGTGATGGGAGCTTCGATTGAAGAATATCAAGCACTAGCACCTCCACATTCTTTCATTCACGTGGATCAATTTGAATCACCAAAAGAACTTGCAGAATACTTAAGGTATCTAGATAGGAACAATACTGCATACAATGAATACTTTGCTTGGCGTGGTCATGGAGAAGTCTCAAATTGGCATGGAGAACCTCAGTGTGAAATATGCCTATTAGCACATACAATTCAACATGTAAAGCCGCACTGGGTTTCAGATGTATCCGTTTGGTGGAATGATGCGTGTAAAAATCGAAATCTTCGTTGGAAACCGTCTATTCTGTGAAAGAGAAAAAAGTGGTGACAATAGGATCATGCCTTTGAAATCGCTCTATTATGCCTATCTTACATGCTTTCCCAACTTTATGTTAATACTCTCTAATTAATTTCCGTTTCAGAACTAACCATTAGTGATGTTTTGACTAACAGAGAGCCTGATTGTTGCTTTGTGAACAAGTTAATAAATTCGTCATTTATTTTCTTTTTTGTATCGATTACGTACTACATTCTTTTATTTTTTCAAGCATATTTCAAATTATGTAGAAAATTACAGAAAGCTGTGAATACTTTAGCTGTTTTATCATTTTTAACTAATTTTTTTTGCATTGATTTTGGATGCCTTTTTAACTAAGAATGTTGTACACGTCTTTCCATGGTAATTTTTTTTATATCTTTTATATATACACATATGTATAATATATATATTGTGGAATTAATTGTTTTTAGTCATTTGTTCATTATGAATATTTTTCAGACCTTGCACATTATGATTGTATGTCTGAAGGTAACATGGAAAAGAACGTGCAAGGAGGAAGTGAAAGCTCCTTATAGGCAGGCAGTCATACAGCCAGCAGAGATCAGATTGAAATGGTGATGTGCTACTGAAGCTGTGTGTTCCACTAAGATCCTACAGGATGAAGGGAGGTAGGCAATTATAAAACTTCGCAATCACGGGACCTCTTTTAGTACGGTGTGCGCTGATCGCCATGGTACATATACATATATATAAAATACATGTCCAAGCAGACAGAGATTTTCCGCATCTATCAGAGAAAACTTCTCATCTATAAATAACCTATCCGACTGATTATAGCGGACAGTTATTACATTTTGTAAATATTGAGTTGGGGAAACAGACTTTTTCCAGTTACTGCTTTTCCTGAGAAACTGAAGTGCAATGTTGACTGGAGGATAAATTGGATTCTGCACGATCATCACGTCTTTCTTTTACATGAATGTTGAGCACAGCTATATATTCGTCGTTCTCACATGTAACTTACGTTGTGTCTGAAATATTTCTTTGTTTATGTCTGTTCTAGTATGTGAAATATCATCCACACACCGGTGTATTCTGCGAATGGTTCGGCATACACTTAGAGACACATGGTATAAGCTGCTGTTGAATATATCTGTAGGTATTTCATATCTGTATCTTACATTATGATAATTAGATAATATGACTGTGTAACAGAAGAATACAAGCAATTTCGTAAAGGAATGTTTCTTTTGAATTTGGTGTCACTATATAGCGAAAGTACGCACACCTTATGTGGAAATCATCATTTGCAAGGATCTTCCATGTCGTGTTACTTCTGCCCCTCCTTCGTATTGTTTTTATTTGGCTTCTTTTAGCGTCTCCCATGTATTGTAGCAACGCCGGTTCGTTTTATCTCTTTTTGACGTCAAATCCATCTCTCCACTATTTGATATTTTTATGCCGATGAAAATCTCTTTATATTCTACTGATAAATCTTACCAGCAGCACAAGCAACAAATGTATTGACTAAATTTAAAATTTTTGTTACTGAATTCTTAAACTGTGTCCAATAATATTTAAATATGGTGATTGATTGTATATCATAGCTGCGGGTATAAGACATGTTACTAGCGTATAATATCTATAACTATCTATTTGCCACTCTGTGCTTGTTTAACACTAACTAATATCTATAATTGTATATACTGATGGATTTACATGTTCAAGTTGGCTCAAGTCAGTGAGTCTATGATTTTGGTATCATTTTGGTTAACTGTACTTGACTGTGATATTATTATTGTTGCTGTCGCTTGTTACCCTTCTTGTTGTGAATTATTTTCCTGTGCTGATGTTGTTCTGATTGTTTTATTCCTTGCTTTCCTGGTTTTAAGGGGAGCAACCCACAAGGTCGCTTCTCTCTAGACTATAATTTAATGTAGCAATCCCCTTCTCAGGCTTGAGGCTAGCAAACAAAGTTGCTACAGAAACTTCAGCACGATGAATCTCCTTGCGCCAAAAGAAAAAACTTTCTGTGAGGACATGGAATGTCCACACCATGTACGAGATTGGCAAAGCTGCCCAGATCGCAAACGAAATGAAAAGATACGGATTTCAAGTACTGGGGATATGTGAGAGCAGATGGAACGGGAATGGACTCACCAAATTGTCAACGGGTGAGTCAGTGATCTACTCCAGTCACCCAGAGGATAACCACATGCACAGCGAGGGCGTGGCTATTATGATGTCACCAACGGCAACGAAGGCCCTGATGCAAAAAAATTGGAGAATCTGGACTTCACCGATGATATGTGTCTGATTTCCCACAAACTGGAAGATATGCAAGCGAAAAGCAACAAGTTGGCAGAAGAAGCATCAAAGATAGGACTTCAGGTGAACATAGAGAAAACATAGGTGATGAAGATTCTTGGACAAGAACAACAACAACAGACAACGATCAGCATAAATGGGAGGAACCTGAAAGAAACAACCTCTTTTACTTACCGTTCTGGGGAAGCATCGTTTCAACTACAGGAAGATGGAACTGATGAGGATATCAAAGCAAGAATCGGAAAAGCAAGACAAGCTTTCACTACTCTCAAGTCTGTTTGGAGGTCAACAGCACTCAGCATCAAAAATAAGATTCGAATTTTCAACTCCAATGTGAAGTCAGTGCTACTATACGGATCAGAGACTTGCACTGCGCGTCATAAAGAGCACCTCAAACAAACTACAGACCTTCATTAACAGTTGTCTTCGCTCAATACCACTCAAGATCAGATGTCCAGAAAAGATCAGCAACAGAGATCTCTGGGAGCGAACCAACCAGGAACTGATTGTGAAACAAATAGGCAGGAAGGAATGGAGATTGATTGGCTGGCCATACTCTGAGGAAACCATCAAGTGACATCACTAGACAAGCCATTGCTCGAGTGGAACCCGAAAGGGAAGCGGCGAGTTGGTCGTCAGTGCAAGGGTGACTTAGAGGAGGTCATGTGAAGAGGAGATGAAAACGTGTGGGCAGACATGGAGCCAGGTGAAGACTCTAGCAGAGAACCGAACGCAATGGAGACGCACGGCTGAAGCCCTGTGTTCCTCTAGGAATTAAAGGAAACAATAATAACATATAATAATACTAGCGTATTGAAATGCATTAGATTAAATATATCAAGTACTAGTCCACTCAAAAGACATTGGATTTTTGAGTGACTTAGCAGCCTTTCTTATACAGTCAGGCATGTTTAACACCGATATTGTGCTCCTTAATTGGATACAGTCAAGAAGATAAAAAAAGTTTGCATATTATGTAAAAAGTTTCACACCATTTGACCGTGGTAGTTTGTTAAGTGTGAGTTGAAATAAAGATGTTAGCAGTACTGAAGAAACCAGGTATTTGTACTTTAATTTAAGGTACAAAATATAAAGAAAAATTAAAAAAGACAGTTGACCATAAGGAATGAAACGTTGATTAAAGATAAGTAAGAAATTTGTTTTTAGATACACGAATGTGATCTGCAACCCCATATTTTCAAAATTTCAGAAAACCGAAGCAGACCCTTTCCAACATGATTGAAATGAAGACCACAGCTGAAGAATTTACTATGCTTAAGCTTAATTATCAAAACAGGGCGGTTAGGCTGCCCAAATCAATGCTAGTTTTTGATACATACTGATTCTGGACAGTCTTCCTGAATTCTGTCTGTGAATAGAAGCAAACAAAGTGAAACGTCCTGACTGAAGTTACTGACCTCTTCTTATTAGAGATACTGCCGGTGTTAAAAGTGAACTTGGTTCGGACAAATACTACCAGTGTTGTCTCAGTTTTTGTTTCTGTCAATTAAGTGTCATCAAAATAGTACGGTACCCACACAAGTAATCGGATAGCAAACAAATTTCTCTACAAATTATGTCTAGGTTCCGAGTGGAATATAGGTTTTCAACAACACACCTCTACTTCTTCCTATCTTCTACTATTCTCTTCAACTGGTTCCACGACTGCCCATAATCCCTCATCTCCTCCTCCACCATACAGTCTCCTCCATGTCACCCTAGGACGACCCACTCGTTGCTTCTCATTGGGATCCCACTCGAGCTATGGCTTGCATTGCGCGCTATGTCATTCGACGACTTCCTCAACGTATGCCCGACCCATCTCCATTTTCTTCTATATATTTGTTGAGCGATCGACTCTTGGTTGGTTTGTTCCCAACCAGAGTTTCTTGTTGCTAATTCTTTCTGGTTGGCCGACCATTTTACCTTCTGTATGGAGCCAGCGAAGTGTGCAGTTGTTGATAAAAGTCCGTAACTTGTTGGAAATGTTCATTCGTGATGCGCCAAGTTTCTAACCTATATAGAAGAGCTGACTGACTTCACATTTGTGTTGAAAATCCGAATCTTGTTGTTTATGCTGTGACGAAGTGCAGAAGATTTCCAAATTGGTTTCAGGTTGATGAAGGTGTATCTTGCCCTTCCGATTCTGACTGGCTTTGACATCTTCATCTGTTCGGCGTGCCTGTAGTTGAAACGATGCTGCCTAGATAAGTGAAGGAATTAGCCTCTTTCAGATTTCTCCCGTTGATGATAATTGGTGCTGGTTATTGTTGTTGCGGTTAGTTGGTCATCTTCATCACCACCGTCTTCTCTATGTTCACCTGCAGCCCTGTCTTCTCTGTCTGTTAATTACCGGTACTATGAATTGTTTTCTGAGTTAAATAAATGTGTCTGTTTATCCATCTTTGCGCTTCATGTCAACTGTATTCGGCTAAGTTGCTGCTTCTGTAAGGAAGAAGAATAGTTAATTGGTGCTATGAATAAGCTATTTTCTCAACTGAGTCACTAATCTTAGTTTTATCTGTTTTACTTTCGAAAATTTATCTTCTACCGAGTCATTGGTACCAGTGGTTTACCGAATGTCTGTTGAACATCTTACACAGTCTACATTTTACGATTTTAAGTGATGTGTCTTGTTAAGCTCTAATATAAAAAGTGGATTTTGTTTGCCAACATTACAGGTGTCCGAAAGAATCAACTTTTAATTCAGATTCCATTCAGTATTATATATCTCTTGTACAGGAAAGACTAACTGTGAACTTATTAGTTTTAACGTTTTGTCACATTTAACCACTGAAGTATACACTTTCTCTGTGAGATGGAAAATGTGGAAGTGGAATGTCATCAAAACAAGACAAATAAGCGAACAGTATTTTTTTCATTTGATCCCATTCAGGCTTTACTCTAATTCACATAGATTTATATATAAAATATTTAACCAATGACGGTAATTTTGTGGATCAAATAGTAATAAATTGGTAAATGTTTTGGACGTCAGTTATAATGATTATTATAATGGTAACAAAATAGTGGTAATACGGTTTATCCACGTTGCAATAAGAATAACGTGGCTAGTAATATACGTATTTGTAGACAATTCAATAAATGAATAAATTAGGCTAAATCTTAAAAGTTGCATAATACTAAAGGTGAAGTGGACAGATAATCAGAGTTTTAAAAAATATCATAAAAGTACGAAGGAAACAGAAAATAGGGAAGGGTGGGAGGGTTTTAATTAAACTTTACCTAGGCAAGCAAGGCAGAGACAAAGGGAGAACAAACTTCTTTTGTATGCAAAAACTAGTATAGCTCTCTTGAATTCCCATAGCTTCGGCTATGTGTAAAAGGCGAGTTCGAGTTCCGTTCAAAAGATTCAATGGAATGTGGTAGATAACCCTGAAGACACTTCTTCTAAGCACTTGGTGACCACTATAAGTAAAATTAGTCAAAATAGAATTTCTTATAGATTTTATTTGGCCTTTTGCGAGCCATGAAGGAGGATGCTCATTAATACGTTTGTTGAGCTGTCCGATTGTTGGCCCTATATAGCTTTCTCTGCAAGAGCATTCAAATTTGTAGATACACGTAGAAGTGGCACACCTGGGTAGCTTGTCTTTCGCTTGAGCAATCGTAATTGGTCGGCAGCTGGAAAATGACAAAGGGTGGTAGCAGTATAAGTCCGTTTTATAGCTCTAGAGAATCTTAGATGTACGAGTTCACTGGCGATATTTCAATTGAATTGCAGTTTCAAGAACAACTATTTCTGTCTAACCGTTGTCGACTTCTCTTTGTTGTCCACAGTATTCATGTGTCTCCTTACAAATCAACTAGGATAACTCATTTGGACCAGCGTATTTTGGATGCATCCTAATTTGTCTCTTGAGGAGTCATCAGTACACATGCTTCTTACTGTATTTATGAGACATCTGACCATACCGAATTTGTATGAGATGGATGCGTAATTGAAGCAATGTGTATATGGTCTTACAGATGTAGATTTTCTACAGACATCCCTCTTGAGTGAACTATCATGTCTTCTGCTCAATTGGACATCAAGGAAGTGTAGTCTACCATCATGTTCTTCTTCAAAAGTGAAGAAGGGTAATGAATATACACTATTAGGTCCTTAAAATTTTTGTTATACCTCATTCGCAAATACTCAACAATAGATTGTGTCATCTGGTACCTTAAATTTCTACTTCTTTTATGTAAGCCACTTCAGTAAGAGCGCCATTTCAGTATGTTTACTCGTGCTCATCCAAATGTTTATCCAAATATAGTGATTTTTAAAAAGTGAACAGGTTTTGTACAGGCACTTATATAACATAGTGAGTTGAACATGCGTTTAAACCACTACTTTATAATTGGAATTGCTTTACATATAACAATACGGTTGGTTTAAAATGCCTATCTCATTAGAAAGTGCATATGAAATGTTTACTCAAATAAGCCGTCTGTGAGGCTGACGACTTCCTATTAGAATTTGAGCAATCTGCATATCAGTGCCCCACTCCATATTTTTTAGACGAAGTTATTTCATTATAGAAAAAATTCCCATTTAGACATTTAGAAAGCAAAAGGATTGAGGGAAGAAATTTTTACTTTTCAATTAGACCCTTGTCTCCTGCTGTACCCTAATATATATAATAAATGTATTGGAAATAAAATTACCATTGACGAATTCAATGTAACAAAAGGCAAATAATATTTAACGAAGTGCATACAACTATAAAATAAAGGAATGTGACTGGAACTACTTAATAGTAGTAAGTAAACATAAGCAAGAAATGCAAGTTCAGAGTAAACGATTTACATAAAAAGATGTATAAACAAAAAGTACTTTTATTTTCACTAACTCCCGGGTAACAATATAATACTTAAACTGCCTCAACAGCTGCAGATGGCTAACAGTTATTTGCGACTTAGCGCTGCGTGCTTAGACTCATTGAAGCCATTAACTAAATGTTCATTTGAGTACATTTCTCCAGGTTATGTGTAAGCCAAAACTATGAAAACAATTTTGAGAAGGTATGATCCAGTTGAAGCGAAAAACAGTACTAATCAGGAAAGACTCCGAATACCACTGCTTTTTCATCGAAAAGTTCTGATTCAGAAGTGTCTACCTTCACTTTCAGAGTTCTTTTATCCATATGATTTGAATGCATTTTTGAAGGCTAAACTATCAATCATATTTTGTTAATCACTTTAATGTGATATGTTTGGAACCGTGATATTTCAATTGAGGTGAGAGATTCTCACAAGGAAAGTGAATTATCACATCACTTAAAATCGTAAAATGTAGACTGTAGATTAGGGATGGTTGACGACAGGTTGTGAGTAGGAAACTGAAGGCAGGAGTAGGAGATTGAAACAATTGATTCAGAGGAATCAGGGAATTACCGAAATGCACTTGTAGTCTTCACAACAAAAGAATATATATTCAGTGGTGGGTGAGAATCACTCTGAATAGCTTGCGTCATTGATTGATCAGAAAACACTGCCATTTAAACTTCACAGCCATCGAATGACACACACACACACACAAACATCTATCTCATCAAAGTACTTACTCATACTCGCCTGTATTACAGTTTTTCTCACTTGAGAATGAAAGCCATGATAAGCCAAATGAGCGTGTGCCAATTTGAATCGCATTGAGTAACCTGAGCTGAAGATAATTCATGAAGGTCATCGCACTACTGCTTAAGCTACTACAAGAATGAGTCAATAGTATTTTGAACTAACGTATGAATTAACGTATGAATAGAAACTTTATCTGAAATCATAATCCGCATATTTGTACATCACAATCTGCTTCTCGCTTCTACTCTATTCTCTTCTCTTCTCTACAATTATCATTTATCAATAGAAATGTGAAATTTGCTGTGCATGACCTTGAAGCGATGAACATCAACAAGTCACATATCACAGCCTAATAATAATCAGAAAATAATAAATATAGAAAAATTTTGACCTACTCACTTCGCGCCTACCTCTCTAATTTCATCAACAAAAGTAGTGAGTGCATATGAAAGCAACGCGAGTATCCTGTCGGGTTAGATGAGAACCACGACTACATCTAGATAAATTAATACAGTGGAAGAATTTCCGTACATTAGCTTGATCAAAGAAGAGAGACGAAGGGAACACAGCATCATTCAGCTCACTGATACAATTTGACGAAGCGAACAATTAGTTATATTTCTGTGTCATGTATTTCCACGAAAATAAATATATATATATCCAACATGTGTTTCGTCTTCTCAAAGGAGTAGACGGGAATTGATACTGAAGGAATCCTTGGTGCGAACATTCCTAAATAATGAGTGATCATCGAAAATCGACGTTTATTTCCATCATCTTCAATTTACGTTCAGGAAATAAGACAGAGTAGCAAGATTATCTGAATTCTTCACTGCATATTCCACCCTGCTTTCTCAGGGTGAGACCATGTGGAGTGCATTCATAGAGATTTTGGAGTGGAGAATCCGTGATATGCGCTACTCGACGTGATGGAACATGCGGCTAATGTATTATACCGCATGCATAAAATCCACACACATTAAAATATCTTGCTGTCAATGAGAACAAAGTGACTCCCGAAGTTTCTATTTTTTGACTGTAACATTTTCCTCCTTTCACATAGGATCCAGTGTTAAGCTGTCACATAGATCCTTCTCATATGCGATGCAATTAATGACAACAACAGTATCGCCTTTATTTGCTGACGTACTGAATAAATGGTGGTTTATCTTTCTGTAGTTGTTTCAATGCCTGTTATTCGCTTCTGCTTGTATTACAGAAATTCGACTCTTGATGTGGTGGTGCAGGCGAAATCGTGTGACTTACAACACATGCCATGTCGACCATTACATATTCCAATGAGGATTCAGTGAGTGGAAATATTACCAATTCACAGAAGTGGCTTTTGTTTACATTAAATCGCAATCGTATTTCGATTGAGGTTCACACCCGATAAATTAATGACACATGTTTTGACAAAATTTCGAAGGTCCCTTTATAACTATTCTCTCAACAGTGTGATTCACAGGAATTCATAAACGAGAGTCGAAATGGGAGAGAGCATTGCTCTCACGGGTAAAGTGCGTCTAGATGAGGCAAACAGAAACATACGTTCTTCACTCAAAGTGATATTAGTGAAAAGCGCACACTCATACAATGAAGCATTAAACTTGGCTGAATCATCTCTATTCTGAATAGTTACAGCTACTTGTGTAAATGGCCTTCTTCAAGAGAAACTATTTCAATTTCGGCGTTAACATTCAACCAGTGAAATCCTTCCATTTCCCAGACTGGATTGTTGGATGATGAAAAGGAGGTTATCACTCGCTGATAACAATCGGTGTTTCATGACTTCTTTTTCTCACAATGATATGTTACAACCTACCACAGAGTCACTCACAATACCATACTGTTGTCCACTCGCGTTGGATGGCTTCATACGAGAGCCATCTCTAGATATTTCCTCTGTGTTCCGAACACTCCGATTCCCTGTCTCATGGTGAAATCTGTTCATGTGCATCTCAGAATGTATTCACAATACCAAAGTACAAATGCTATCTGAACTTTAGTCCGTAATATCAATCGCACACAGGTGTATCGGTTGCTGTGGTAGACCACTGATATTTATTTCGACTAGTTTTACATGCACATGAAATTGAGGGGAGAAGGTTAGGTAACTACACTGGATTTTGAATACGCATCTCAGAAGAACACTGGTTGAATGTTGATTGTTCTAGCATAGACACACTCATCCATTGACACAACCAAATTCTGTATTAGCGTTAGCCACAAAAATATGAAGAAGTATTCTTGCCCTACATTGTCAGTGAAATCACAAGTGTGGATGAAATATTTGTGGCAGAGATGCATCATCAGTTCGACTGACGAGATGTGTTTCTCAGAGTTCTTTGTGATATTCAGTGAACTGTTCTCTCCAATGGATACTATTTATCTTCACACATCGCCTTCATTGTCAACGGTGTAAATTTACCTACTGACACAGTGAGAATTTGTGTGTGTAACTGTTATCGAGCACTACTATATTGTTCGGGACTGTGGAACAATTGCTAAACTGTGTTTACTGAATAGTGTGGAAAGTATGAATTGAGTTGGTCATCACAGGGTCACAATATCGGATGCACAGCGATTGATTCTTGTGAAAGTCGAGATCGAGTGCAAATATGCACCTGAAAATGTTGCTTCGTCGGAAACATTCCCACGAGTTTGTCGCTCGATCTGTTGCAAAGCACAGAAATACATTTGTTTTAAATTGTATCAGCATACTGCTTCGAAACACTGTTAACCTTGCCTGATAACGGAGCCCACAATTAGACATCCTAATAAATCAATTTGAGTCTCTCCGTGTCACATCAGCAATAGCAATACAACGACTCTATTTGCAGTATTGTCAAATGGCTCCATTCTTATTTCTCAGAAAGAAAGCAATACACTGTATGTCAGGGAAAGTCGTCCACTTCATTGCTTACTGAGGCTGGTGTCCCTCAAGGCGCTGTCCTTTCTCCTTTTCTGTTTTCTTTCTTCTTGCATGACTCGCCTCACTCCAATGAAATGAACTTTGTTAAGTATGCCGATGATCTAACTATTTCAATGTCTGTTAACTCTCAACTTGACTGTATTAAGATTAACAACTTTCTATCAGAAATTAGCAAATGGTCTTTGTCTAACGGCCTTAAACTTAATCCTTCCAAATGTCAGACTGTTAATTTCAGTTTCCGATGTAAACGAAAGTTAAATGAAGCCGTTGGTTCCTATGCCCTTGCAAAATCGATGATACTCATATAGAAACCCGGTCTGAAGTTAAGTATCTTGGATTAGTTCTCTCTTCTGACCTATCTTGGTCTTCTCATGTCTTAGCGATTTCTCAAAGAATATTTCGTCTGACTTTTTACATTAAGAAGTTTAGGCACTCAGGCATAACCCAACCACTCCTCTTACAGTTTGTCAACTCGTGTATTTTACCTATTCCTCTTTACTGTTCACCATTATTCTTTCCTGGATTGCTAAAAAAGGACTATGTCATACTTCGTAGAACTCTGAAGACTGTCAGTAGGACGAGTGGTATCCCATTGGGCCATATCGTTGGCATTGTCACCGATAGGCATTTGATGTCATGCAACAGATTCACTAGAGGAATTTTGTCAGACTCTGAACACCCACTCTACCCGCAGCTCCAACCTTGTGTCTCCTCAGGTAAAACAAGAAGTCTTTTCAGAAGACTTTATGCACGTACGTCTAAGTATAAAAATTCCACTATACCATATTTAGCACGTACTCTATGTGATGAAGATAGTGTCAGAAATGAACTAACTAACCTTCTTAGCACCACTAAATAGACCATTTCCTTCAACCTTAAAGCATCATACTTTATTGTTATTGTATTTCTTATATTTATAATCCACTCAATTTTTTCGTTTTGTTTATTTTATTTTTCATACGTGTGGACATAATTTTAAGCTGTATTACGACTGTTAACTTTGTATTTCACCTCACTATTCCATATCAACAGAACATTAGACCCAATTATCCATAACATGCTAAAGTTTCCAAACTGAATCGACAATACCGTTTGAAACAAACTCACTGTTATTAGTATTTATTATTATTATATCTAATAATTATGTCGTTAATGTGGACAAATTCCTCCGAATAACTTTTGTTTTAATTTTAAATTTTATATACACTTTCAGTAAATCAGATGCAATATTGTGACAAATGCTGAGAATTCCATTCTGTATTATAAGTACTGTTTTTGGAATAAAGTAAATTATTATTATTATAAATCAGTATGGCAACAGCTTCAGTTCAATTGGCTTCAGCATCAGTGAGTGATCTGGTGACACAGCGTTGGCCTAAAACTGCATTAAAATAAGCATTCACTGCAGCAGAGACTCACAGTCTCTTCACAACCACTCAAAGTTCACATTCGGGAGATAAGTGCAAACTGTCTAATTTCGCCTGCTCTCTGTGTGTTCAAGAGTTTCACTGATCTTGTGGAGTTATTAATATTTCGCCTACAATTAGGCACTTTTATCATCGCATTTACCAACACCTTTCTGCATGTTTGGACAGGGAAGAAACAAGAGCCTTTCATATTTCCGTTAAGTGACTTTGTGAATAGTCAGTGTATTTCGACCGCAAGAAGGAATCTAAAATTATTTATCGCATTCCTACTGATAATGATTTTGCTTTCTGAGCGCGTGTTTCACACATAACTAACTCACTGTTTTGGAATCTTCTTGAAGCAGCCGGGTTTTTAGGCTGAGATGAATTTCGATCAATATATGGTTGTACAAGATTGACAGATTCCCCATCCCCTGGAGCCTTCTGCATGCTATCATTCTCCGAATTATCTTATAATTGTCAATAATTCATCTTCAACTGCTTATTATGCAACCGATACGAATAGACACTTATTTCTGAATTATTCCTCATATGCAAACAAATTTCGCGTTGAGTGATATAACCGTTCAATTTCTACAATGATTGCTATCCTTCAATTTTCGATACGATTTCCTTGGATTATTAATACGTATTTCATTTCATTTGATCACAAACGATAACTTATTGTAGTCGTGTTCTGTTTCACTGATATGCTCACACATTCATCCTTACTGCAGAACAGGTTTCTGATGAAAAACAAAACAACTCGAATTTGGATTTTAACCTCTTTTATTTGATATTAAATGTTGTGCGTCGTGCTAGTTTTCATACTGAATTAGAGATGGTGGACAGAAAGTCGTAAAAAAATGACACTCCCACCAACGTTCGAATCGTTTCGCCACAGATGGATGATACTGGAGATCAGAATTCTTGCCGTCACCTGGAAATGAAAACAGAAGAAAACACATTAAGCATCATGTCGCAATCTGATTCACATTTGTGCACGTGAAATTCCCGTCTCTTTGGAAAGCGAAACTGTTGTTCACCATTATAGAATGCTAACATCATGCAAAGCATTGTCAAAGCCATTGAGAATAGACCTAAAATATTCCATCACTCCGCAACGTATGACTTCCAACTAATGAATACACCATGTGGGCATGGCATTGTCCAAAATAATTAGCAGGCCAGTATACATTCTCCGAATTATTTTGTAATTGTCAATAATTCATTTTCAACTGCCTATTATGCAACCGATACGAATAGACACTTATTTCTGAATTATTCCTCATATGCAAACAAATTTCGCGTTGAGTGATATAACCGTTCAATTTCTACAATGATTGCTATCCTTCAATTTTCGATACGATTTCCTTGGATTATTAATACGTATTTCATTTCATTTGATCACAAACGATAACTTATTGTAGTCGTGTTCTGTTTCACTGATATGCTCACACATCCATCCCTACTGCAGGACAGGTTTCTGATGAAAAACAAAACAACTCGAATTTGGATTTTAACCTCTTTTATTTGATATCAAATGTTGTGCGTCGTGCTAGTTTTCATACTGAATTAGAGATGGTGGACAGAAAGTCGTAAAAAAATGACACTCCCACCAACGTTCGAATCGTTTCGCCACAGATGGATGATACTGGAGATCAGAATTCTTGCCGTCACCTGGAAATGAAAACAGAAGAAAACACATTAAGCATCATGTCGCAATCTGATTCACATTTGTGCACGTGAAATTCCCGTCTCTTTGGAGAGCGAAACTGTTGTTTACCATTATAGAATGCTAACATCATGCAAAGCATTGTCAAAGCCATTGAGAATAAACCTAAAATATTCCATCACTCCACAACGTATGACTTCCAACTAATGAATACACCATGTGGGCATGGCATTGTCCAAAAAAATCAGCAAGCCAGCATACATGTATCAGGAAATCGCTTAGGCGAGATCACATACGTTGTCGCCAAGAGGAGAAATCTCAAGCATTTTGCAAATGCATGTCTAACGAAGACAAACACTGAGTGGTGACAGCCTTCTTCATCAATTCAAATAACAGCTGGTGTTCCCAAAAAAAACGGGATATATCACATGCACAAATGACCGCGAAATTGTGGAGCATATCTCACCTTGGAGGGATAAATCGTGGGACACGCCGAACTTGGGTGAATGATTCGCCTTAATGCGTGCACTGTCGACAGCTGAAATAACTAGAACTGTAAGAAGTAGGTAGCAAATCTAAACAGAATGAAGCATGAAAGTCACCATCAAATGTCACACACTGACTCACCATTCTCACTGAGTGCCACTGGTACTTGTCGATGATGATAATGATGATGATTATGGAAACCCAGAAATATGGACAAGTATTTATACTTTGCAAGAAGACTGTGATGCGGACACGTGTGGCGGTCGGTCAATGAGTGTGACCAATAGGAATATTCTGAAATACACTGATTATGTGTTTGGATGAGTGGATGAGAAAGTGAGTGGGTGATTTTTAAGAATGTCTGAAGAATGAGCGCGTAATTCAGTGAGTAATCATGATGATGATTATTGACTAATTGTGTAAGTGTGTAGTGGTGAGGTGAGATGAGTGGGATGCAGGTGTGATATGTCATTGTATGGCTTATGTAATTTGAATGATTTACCTGAATAAAGTGTTTCACTTATCTAGCAGTGCTTCGGTTGATTTCGTATTCATCATTTCGTAAATTCACTCATTCTTCTGTTCACTGTCTAAACATTTATATTCCGTTCGTTCTCCAAGGGGTGGTAATTTGTTCTCTAGGGCTTTTCTGACTTAATCTATTCATTAATTTCAAGCTGGATCACGGAATGCCATCGATTAAAAAAATGATTGAATGGTGCCGCGTACTCGGCAGCTGATGAGTACTAAATTGGCACCACTTAGGACTATGTGATACTGACGTCATTATAGACCAATACAACCTTCTTTAGTGTACACCCGAACTGAGCCAGCTTTCAGCTACAGGGATGTTCTTAATCCACTGATGTATAAATACTTTTATCATTATCGGCCTAATTACTTTGATGATTATTCTTCTATCGCTATTACACAAGGCCTCAGTAGCTTGTCACCAATACACTCACTTCGCAGTCGAGTCTATGCTAGTCTGCGCAATGCTCACAGTCAGCGAGTTACAACACCCAATCAACCACTATGATAACAGAGCGTCTTACTTGATCCCTGTCTCTCTTACAAGTGCTTCACGCAGATTTCTGCGTAATTACCATAAAGACAATGATTAGTCTTCACAAATTGCTTCCAAACTGCTCTCCGTTTGGGTAAACATTATGTCAAATTACTATGTGATGGGTGCAGTCGACTGTAATTTCAAAGTAGAGATGCTTAACTGACCACGATCACAGACTCCATTCAAAATGTAAGGTAGGGTGACGATCTGATCATTCTGTTGTCGATGAGGCACTTTCCGACAATGAGTAACTCGGGGAGATTTTTGCCAGCTACACACTGGAACAAGAAGATTGGTTTCCAGGACTCTGATCTCAACAAATCAGTATATTTCACTACAGATTTCTCTGATACTTAGTGAGCAAAGATGTATTTCAAATGATCGGTTATCATAAAGCTATTCAACGTCAAGAGGAAACACCCGCCAGCTGATGTTGTTTGGATCTCTTTGCTGTTATAACTGTGAAATTCATCAATTTACTGTGAAGCAACTGACTACTTACGTTGTCTGTTAAAATGAAAAGTACTTGAGCAAATCAACTTGCACCAAGTGTCTGCTCCTCATAGGAAGCCCTTATATTCGGACAAGACTTGAATATTTCCTTTATTTTTTCTTTTTATTATAGCTTGACTCCATATAGTATTTTTGATACAAGTATGAAATTTTCAGCATGTGATATCGGTAGCCCAAATTTTGCAGGCCGACCATTGATATCGGGTGTGCGTCAGCCGGGGATCGAACCCCAGACCATGGTCGACAAGCGTCCTAACCGCTGTGCCGATAAAAGAATATTGAGCACACATTCGTCATTCATACATAATATAATAATCTGGTTATCCTAGGTTTCGCATTAACATAATTTCTTCAAAGCAAATTTATGTACTTGCACTGCAACCACTCCTTCCTCCCCCATAAATTTATTTTCAACTTTAAACAGTGCAAAGTCGGTATAAATACAGATTATTTTGCATTTCACAGTATATTGTGTTCCTCAAGACCACAATAAAAAGCGCATCTGAAAAAAAAGCTGAAAAATAACCAACACATCGAACATTTAATATCAAATAAAAGAGGTTAAAATCCAAATTCGAGTTGTTTTGTTTTTCATCAGAAACCTGTCCTGCAGTAGGGATGGATGTGTGAGCATATCAGTGAAACAGAACACGACTACAATAAGTTATCGTTTGTGATCAAATGAAATGAAATACGTATTAATAATCCAAGGAAATCGTATCGAAAATTGAAGGATAGCAATCATTGTAGAAATTGAACGGTTATATCACTCAACGCGAAATTTGTTTGCATATGAGGAATAATTCAGAAATAAGTGTCTATTCGTATCGGTTGCATAATAGGCAGTTGAAAATGAATTATTGACAATTACAAAATAATTCGGAGAATGTATACTGGCCTGCTAATTATTTTGGACAATGCCATGCCCACATGGTGTATTCATTAGTTGGAAGTCATACGTTGCGGAGTGATGGAATATTTTAGGTCTATTCTCAATGGCTTTGACAATGCTTTGCATGATGTTAGCATTCTATAATGGTAAACAACAGTTTCGCTCTCCAAAGAGACGGGAATTTCACGTGCACAAATGTGAATCAGATTGCGACATGATGCTTAATGTGTTTTCTTCTGTTTTCATTTCCAGGTGACGGCAAGAATTCTGATCTCCAGTATCATCCATCTGTGGCGAAACGATTCGAACGTTGGTGGGAGTGTCATTTTTTTACGACTTTCTGTCCACCATCTCTAATTCAATATGAAAACTAGCACGACGCACAACATTTAATATCAAATAAAAGAGGTTGAAATCCAAATTCGAGTTGTTTTGTTTTTCATCAGAAACCTGTTCTGCAGATAATTCGGAGAATGATAGCATGCAGAAGGCTCCAGGGGATGGGGAATCTGCCAATCTTGTACAACCATATATTGATCGAAATTCATCTCAGCCTAAAAAACCCGGCTGCTTCAAGAAGGATGGGGAATCTGCCAATCTTGTACAACCATATATTGATCGAAATTCATCTCAGCCTAAAAACCCGGCTGCTTCAAGAAGATTCCAAAACAGTGAGTTATTTATGTGTGAAACACGCGCTCAGAAAGCAAAATCATTATCAGTAGGAATGCGATAAATAATTTTAGATTCCTTCTTGCGGTCGAAATACACTGACTATTCACAAAGTCACTTAACGGAAATATGAAAGGCTCTTGTTTCTTCCCTGTCCAAGCATGCAGAAAGGTGTTGGTAAATGCGATGATAAAAGTGCCTAATTGTAGGCGAAATATTAATAACTCCACAAGATCAGTGAAACTCTTGAACACACAGAGAGCAGGCGAAATTAGACAGTTTGCACTTATCTCCCGAATGTGAACTTTGAGTGGTTGTGAAGAGACTGTGAGTCTCTGCTGCAGTGAATGTTTATTTTAATGCAGTTTTAGGCCAACGCTGTGTCACCAGATCACTCACTGATGCTGAAGCCAACTGAACTGAAGCTGTTGCCATACTGATTTATAATAATAATAATTTACTTTATTCCAAAAACAGTACTTATAATACAGAATGGAATTCTCAGCATTTGTCACAATATTGCATCTGATTTACTGAAAGTGTATATAAAATTTAAAATTAAAAAAAAGTTATTCGGAGGAATTTGTCCACATTAACGACATAATTATTAGATATAATAATAATAAATACTAATAACAGTGAGTTTGTTTCAAACGGTATTGTCGATTCAGTTTGGAAACTTTAGCATGTTATGGATAATTGGGTCTAATGTTCTGTTGATATGGAATAGTGAGGTGAAATACAAAGTTAACAGTCGTAATACAGCTTAAAATTATGTCCACACGTATGAAAAATAAAATAAACAAAACGAAAAAATTGAGTGGATTATAAATATAAGAAATACAATAACAATAAAGTATGATGCTTTAAGGTTGAAGGAAATGGTCTATTTAGTGGTGCTAAGAAGGTTAGTTAGTTCATTTCTGACACTATCTTCATCACATAGAGTACGTGCTAAATATGGTATAGTGGAATTTTTATACTTAGACGTACGTGCATAAAGTCTTCTGAAAAGACTTCTTGTTTTACCTGAGGAGACACAAGGTTGGAGCTGCGGGTAGAGTGGGTGTTCAGAGTCTGACAAAATTCCTCTAGTGAATCTGTTGCATGACATCAAATGCCTATCGGTGACAATGCCAACGATATGGCCCAATGGGATACCACTCGTCCTACTGACAGTCTTCAGAGTTCTACGAAGTATGACATAGTCCTTTTTTAGCAATCCAGGAAAGAATAATGGTGAACAGTAAAGAGGAATAGGTAAAATACACGAGTTGACAAACTGTAAGAGGAGTGGTTGGGTTATGCCTGAGTGCCTAAACTTCTTAATGTAAAAAGTCAGACGAAATATTCTTTGAGAAATCGCTAAGACATGAGAAGACCAAGATAGGTCAGAAGAGAGAACTAATCCAAGATACTTAACTTCAGACCGGGTTTCTATATGAGTATCATCGATTTTGCAAGGGCATAGGAACCAACGGCTTCATTTAACTTTCGTTTACATCGGAAACTGAAATTAACAGTCTGACATTTGGAAGGATTAAGTTTAAGGCCGTTAGACAAAGACCATTTGCTAATTTCTGATAGAAAGTTGTTAATCTTAATACAGTCAAGTTGAGAGTTAACAGACATTGAAATAGTTAGATCATCGGCATACTTAACAAAGTTCATTTCATTGGAGTGAGGCGAGTCATGCAAGAAGAAAGAAAACAGAAAAGGAGAAAGGACAGCGCCTTGAGGGACACCAGCCTCAGTAAGCAATGAAGTGGACGACTTTCCCTGACATACAGTGTATTGCTTTCTTTCTGAGAAATAAGAATGGAGCCATTTGACAATACTGCAAATAGAGTCGTTGTATTGCTATTGCTGATGTGACACGGAGAGACTCAAATTGATTTATTAGGATGTCTAATTGTGGGCTCCGTTATCAAGCAAGGTTAACAGTGTTTCGAAGCAGTATGCTGATACAATTTAAAACAAATGTATTTCTGTGCTTTGCAACAGATCGAGCGACAAACTCGTGGGAATGTTTCCGACGAAGCAACATTTTGAGGTGCATATTTGCACTCGATCTCGACTTTCACAAGAATCAATCGCTGTGCATCCGATATTGTGACCCTGTGATGACCAACTCAATTCATACTTTCCACACTATTCAGTAAACACAGTTTAGCAATTGTTCTACAGTCCCGAACAATATAGTAGTGCTCGATAACAGTTACACACACAAATTCTCACTGTGTCAGTAGGTAAATTTACACCGTTGACAATGAAGGCGATGTGTGAAGATAAATAGTATCCATTGGAGAGAACAGTTCACTGAATATCACAAAGAACTCTGAGAAACACATCTCGTCAGTCGAACTGATGATGCATCTCTGCCACAAATATTTCGTCCACACTTGTGATTTCACTGACAATGTAGGGCAAGAATACTTCTTCATATTTTTGTGGCTAACGCTAATACAGAATTTGGTTGTGTCAATGGATGAGTGTGTCTATGCTAGAACAATCAACATTCAACCAGTGTTCTTCTGAGATGCGTATTCAAAATCCAGTGTATTTACTTAACCTTCTCCCCTCAATTTCATGTGCATGTAAAACTAGTCGAAATAAATATCAGTGGTCTACCACAGCAACCGATACACCTGTGTGCGATTGATATTACGGACTAAAGTTTAGATAGCATTTGTACTTTGGTATTGTGAATACATTCTGAGATGCACATGAACAGATTTCACCATGAGACAGGGAATCGGAGTGTTCGGAACACAGAGGAAATATCTAGAGATGGCTCTCGTATGAAGCCATCCAACGCGAGTGGACAACAGTATGGTATTGTGAGTGACTCTGTGGTAGGTTGTAACATATCATTGTGAGAAAAAGAAGTCATGAAACACCGATTGTTATCAGCGAGTGATAACCTCCTTTTCATCATCCAACAATCCAGTCTGGGAAATGGAAGGATTTCACTGGTTGAATGTTAACGCCGAAATTGAAATAGTTTCTCTTGAAGAAGGCCATTTACACAAGTAGCTGTAACTATTCAGAATAGAGATGATTCAGCCAAGTTTAATGCTTCATTGTATGAGTGTGCGCCTTTCACTAATATCACTTTGAGTGAAGAACGTATGTTTCTGTTTGCCTCATCTAGACGCACTTTACCCGTGAGAGTAATGCTGTCTCCCATTTCGACTCTCGTTTATGAATTCCTGTGAATCACACTGTTGAGAGAATAGTTATAAAGGGACCTTCGAAATTTTGTCAAAACATGTGTCATTAATTTATCGGGTGTGAACCTCAATCGAAATACGATTGCGATTTAATGTAAACAAAAGCCACTTCTGTGAATTGGTAATATTTCCACTCACTGAATCCTCATTGGAATATGTAATGGTCGACATGGCATGTGTTGTTAGTCACACGATTTCGCCTGCACCACCACATCAAGAGTCGAATTTCTGTAATACAAGCAGAAGCAAATAACAGGCATTGAAACAACTACAGAAAGATAAACCACCATTTATTCAGTACGTCAGCAAATAAAGGCGATACTGTTGTTGCTATTAATTGCATCGCATATGAGAAGGATCTATGTGACAGCTTAACACTGGATCCTATGTGAAAGGAGGAAAATGTTACAGTCAAAAAATAGAAACTTCGGGAGTCACTTTGTTCTCATTGACAGCAAGATATTTTAATGTGTGTGGATTTTATGCATGCGGTATAATACATTAGCCGCATGTTCCATCACGTCGAGTAGCGCATATCACGGATTCTCCACTCCAAAATCTCTATGAATACACTCCACAAGCACCTTACCCTGAGAAACAAAGGTGGAATATGTAGTGAAGAATTCACATAAGTTTACTGCTGTGTCTTATTTCCTGAACGTAAATTGAAGATGATGGAAATAAAGGTCGATTTTCTATGATCACTCATTATTCCATGTTAGTTTGTTTATTAGATATATCACGGTGCAGCAGTATTATTTACTGGATGACGTTTGATAAAATTTATTCTTCATATTCATATCAACTGTGATCACACGACTTTGACACTTGAGTTTCATAGCTTTCTTTGTTTTCTCGTATTTGTCGTAGGGGTAGGGGATCACGCATTATTTAGGACAGTTCGCACCAAGGATTCCTTCAGTATCAATTCCCGTCTACTCCTTTGAGAAGACGAAACACATGTTGGATATATATATATTTATTTTCGTGGAAATACATGACACAGAAATATAACTAATTGTTCGCTTCGTCAAATTGTATCAGTGAGCTGAATGATGCTGTGTTCCCTTCGTCTCCCTTCTTTGATCAAGCTAATGTACGGAAATTCTTCCACTGTATTAATTTATCTAGATGTGGTCGTGGTTTTCATCTAACCCGACGGGATACTCGCGTTGCTTTCATATGCACTCACTACTTTTGTTGACGTAATAAGAGAGGTAGGTGTGAAGTGAGTAGGTCAAAATTTTTCTATATTTATTATGATAATTTCCTGAGATATTTGTGCGAGCCATATCGTATTCTAGGGTAGATTAGGGATGTTTGACGATAGGTTGTGAGTAGGAAACTGAAGGCAGGAGTAGGAGATTGAAACAATTGATTCAGAGGAATCAGGGAATTACCGAAATGCACTTGTAGTCTTCACAACAAAAGAATATATATTCAGTGGTGGGTGAGAATCACTCTGAATAGCTTGCGTCATTGATTGATCAGAAAACACTGCCATTAAAAATTCACAGCCATCGCATGACACACACACACAAACATATATCTCATCAAAGTACTTACTCATACTCGCCTGTATTACAGTTTTTCTCACTTGAGAATGAAAGCCATGATAAGCCACATCAGCATGTGCCAATTTGAATCGCATTGAGTAACCTGAGCTGAAGATAATTCATGAAGGTCATCGCACTACTGCTTAAGCTACTACAAGAATGAGTCAATAGTATTTTGAACTAAGGTATGAATTAACGTATGAATAGAAACTTTATCTGAAATCATAATCCGCATATTTGTATATCACAATCTGCTTCTCGCTTCTACTCTATTCTCTTCTCTTCTCTACAATTATCATTTATCAATAGAAATGTGAAATTTGCTGTGCATGACCTTGAAGCGATGAACACCAACAAGTCAGATATCACACCATATTAATCAGAAAATAATAATCACAGAAATCGTTTGACCTACTCCATACATATTCACTTCTCTAATTACATCAACAAAAGTAGTGAGTGCATATGAAAGCAACGCGAGTGTGCGATTATGTTATACGATACCGACGTGTTTCATTGAGTTTTATGTGACAGTAGACGGAGAAGAATGTTCGCCTGTGGTCAAATTCACACTTTGTGGATTAACTACGCTGTCATCTGTCAGAGAGTGCGTGCTTACATGCAATTGTGTGAGGAAATGACATATAAACAATACTTGATTTTAGTTTCCAAAGGGATTATCAGTCGTCTGAATAACATAATTTCACGTTCATGTATTTGATGAAAGCAACAGTGAAATATTGCCGACAGTTTATCTCACGAATTCGCTGAGATTGTGTTCATTTGTGACTGTGAAACAGCGTGGACTGTCGAAGTGCTACTAAATCGCATGTCGCATCATCAGCTCGCATGAATGATGAATCAGATGACGCAATATGTGAGTTGAAGGATTGTCAGGATTCCCAGTGGTTGTCACAAGGCAAGGATGCGTGCACATTCCACGAGCTCCGTATTTTTCGATTTCTTGCTGGTTAAAATTGTTTTCACATACAGATGTTGCCAAGAGTGGTGATTTCACTGTAACATTTTGATTAATCTTTCTGTAGGTGTTTCAATGCCTGCTGTTGTCGTTTGCACATATTCAGGGAAATTCGACTCCTGATCAAGTGATGCATGCGAAATGGTGTGTCTTATAACGCTTGCCATGTTGACATTCACAGAAGGATTTTATTTTAATCACGCATACTGCGTCATTCAATTTCTCTATATGAGTGAGAAATATGCACTGTGATTCACAAAAGGCAAGAAAAACAGGCCATTCACTATCTATGCTTCGAAAAAGAACACATATGAACACACAAATGATAACGAGTAATGGCCACATTCTCTTCGACAACTTTCACGTCTTCACACCATCAACCACCAATTAACAATTTGGAACAATATTTCATTTGCATTCGGTTAACACTGACAATATTTAAAAGGCCATGTCACTCATCATACGCTTATTAAGCTTCTTCCACAAAAGTCCCAACTGCAATTAGTTCGTTTAGTTGTTAGTGTGAGAAACGTGGAAGTGCTTCCTCTCAGCATATTGACATATAATCAATACAGTGATTGATTCAGAGGAATTCACTTACGAAAAGTCGAAATGAGAAAGAGCATTGTTCCCATGGGGAAGGGCGTCTGCATGAGACAAACACACACACGTTCACCTGAAGTGATATTGGTGAAGAAGCACACACTCAGACTGCAAAGCGTCAAAGTTGAGTGGAGCATTAATATCAGTAAAAAGTTTGAGCATTGTGGATTAGATCAAATAAAGTATAATTACATTTCAATAGTTTACACACAATGATAAGTTTTGTTATTGGTAATTTTGCTCGAAATATTACCAATAACAAAACTCATCATTGTGTGTAAACTATTGAAATATAATTATACTTTATTTGAGTGGAGCATCTCTGTTCGTAACAGTCACCGCTACATTTGTATGTGGGCTTCAAGAGAAACCTTTTCAATTTCAACGTGAAAACATTCGATCAGTGAATGGCTTCCAATTCTCCTAGACCAAATAGGTGGATGATGAATGGGAGAGTCATATGGATGAGATTGTCGCTCGCTGATAGCACTGTGTTTCATGACTTTTGCTACTCACACGGATGTTTGTACAACGAACCACAGAGTCACTCACAACACCGTACTGTTGAACACTCGTGTTGAATGGCTTCACATGAGAGCCATCTCTACATATTTCCTCTTTGTTCCGAGTACTCCAATTCCCTGTCAAATGGTGAAATCTGTTCATGTGCATCTCAGAATGTCTTCATATTACCAAAGTACAAATGAGGTGTAACATTTTGTCTGTATTTGCAATCGCACACAGGTGTGTTCGTTTTCTGTGGTGGACTACTCATACATATTTCCACTATTTTACATCCACGTGAGTTTGATGATTTCGAATTATAGAGAGATTTAGTGTATATATAGGCCATTGTGTGTAAATTCCTAATTCAGTACTTAGAGTGCTAATACACTAACAGCAGTGTATGCTGAAATTGATGGCCTAAAAGTGTTTATCATATATTCTATGCGTGGATGTGAATTTCACTGCGAAGCACACCTCTCACATACACATATGTTGAGCGGAAATATATTTCAATTAGGGAAGAAGGTGAACTGAATAAACTGGATTGTAAATATGCTCCTCAGAAGAATGCTCATTGAATGTTGATTGTTCTGGCATCGACGCACTTAATAATTCACACAACCAAATGCATTATTAGCGTCAATATGAAGAAATATTCATCCATTATTTTGTCAGTGGGAATGAACTTGACACGCTTTTCAACTAGTGCGCTTCATTTTCTTAGTTATATAAAACACTCATTTCTCTGTTGTTTCTGACCAGGAAGTTGTGAAATTTAGTGTAATCTGTTTACCTTGGAACACTGAATCTGTGGATATAATCTTGTTGACTGTTAATACCTATAACTAACTGTCTGTTGTTTTGTGACTGTTTGACACTAACTAATATCTATAATTGTATATATTATTGGATTTACATGCCCAGGTTGACCCAAGTCAGTAAGCCTATGGTTTTTATATCATTTTCGTCAACTGTATTTGATAGCGATGCTACTGTCGCTGTAGTTGTGCTTGCTTTCTTTCTTGTTTTCCTGATTCTAAGGGGAGTCGTCCTTATTTCGCTCCTCTGTAACCTATATATATATATATATATATATATATATATATTCATATAACAGTCCCCTTCTTAGAGGTGAGGCTAGCAACCCCACCCTGTAAACAAAGCTGCTACAGAAACTTCAGTATGATGAGTCTATTCGCGACAAAAGAAAAATTCAGTGTAGGGACATGGAACATCCGCAACATGTATGAGACTGACAAAGCTGCCTAGATGGCAAATGAGATGAAAAGATATGGTATTCAAGTACTGCATGGAAGTTCTAGGCAGAAAGAAAAGAGAGGACAAACAGTGGCTCACCACAGACACGTGGAAACTAATAGAAGAGAGAGTGATAGTGAGAAAAGAGTATGCAGTGCATTCACGAGCAACAAAAGCAAGATTAGAATGCAGGCTACAATACACTGGACCAAAGAGTAAATAAAAGTGCCAGAGAAGACAAAACAAAATATTTTGAAGCTATGGCAAATGAAGCAGAACAAGCTGCAGGCAAAGGAGACCTCGCAACACTCTACCGAACAACTAGGTTCCTGTCGGGGAAACATTCATCACTAATTAAGCCAGTGAAGGATGACAATGGAACGTCAATCACCAAGGAGGTGGAGCAAAGGAATCACTGGGTTGAACACTTCAAAAGACTTCTGAATCGACCGCACCAACAACGCGCCCAATAATAACAACAGTGGAGGCAGAAATACCAGTGGACATCAACCTCCCGACGAAAACAGAAATCCTGAAGGCAATAAAGATGCTATAACTGGAATAGCAACACGACCAGACGGAATACCAGCAGAAGCATTGAAAATGGACCCAGAGATATCAAGGGACTTGAGACACCACTACTGGAGAGAGTGTGGGAATAGGGCAAGCTACCTGCGGGTTGGATGAAAGGCTACTTATTCAAACTGCCAAAGAAAGAAGTCAATGCAAGAACTGGCGCAGAATTATGTTCCTGTCTACCCCAAGCAAAATACTAAGCCTCATCATACTGGGGAGAATCAAACAATCTCTGGGTGAAAAACTTCGACCGGAACTGGCTGGATTCAGGAGAGGCAAGTCATTCATCGATCAAATTGCAACACTATGGGTCACCACTGAACAGAGCTTGAAGTGGCAGTCACCTCTCTATTCCAACTTCATATACTTTGAAAAGGCCTTTGACAGCGTCAACCGAGGGGTGATTTGGCAACCACTTCTCTACTACAAGGTGCCGCCAACAATTATACATCTCTTCCAACAGTTGTCCGACAATGTTGTATGCCAAGTAATCCACAACAGGAAACTCACGTAATCCTTCGAAGTGAAGACGGGAGTAAGGTGAGGTGGCTGCCTACTATCTCCACCTGACATCCAACTAGAATTCACAACATCCTGATCGTATATTTAAATGTGACTCATCCATGGAAGTCACTGAATCCTTTTGTGTACAGCAGTGTGGTGGTGTGATACAGATAATGTGTTCCAATGGAATATTATTCTCACATATTACCACATTTCAGTACTGTGTTAGCAACGTTATACAATATATCTATTTGAACATTATATTTCATGTCGTTTGATGTGAGCCTAAATCACACGCTCAATGACTAGTTAGAGAATATAAAACTCTATATGTATAAATAGCGCTTTGACCATTTGAAAGTATGCCTTTGCTTCCTTATTTCGCCTTTTGTTGTTACAGAAGTACTAAATCCTGAGGGAGTCTGCAGCTGTTGTGTCTCATTGTGATTAAAAGGGTCACATAATGCTTACCACTATGGAAATGTAGAAGAACATATTATTGTGTCGGTTTGATAATTCAAAAGAGAGAGGGAGGTTGAGAGAGACCTAGTCAGATGTGATGTTCAATAGATCAGATCTGAATTATTTACGTCCATGAAACATACTGTTAGTCTGTTTGATGTCTAACTGCAACTATTTGTACCCACGAACTCAGTGTTTCTATCCTGTATGAGGGAGTCATGCAAACTATCGAAAATACTAATCGCAATACGGAGGAAATGAATGACTTCAACAAAGACACCATTATCCTTCCACTCTAATTTTGACTGAATCACTGCTTTTCAAGTAGTAAAACCACGAAGAATTCCAACTGAACACAAATATTCACATGCATCACCTCGACACTCCATTGGAAATCTTACAATTCCGGATAAATACAGATCCTTGGGGGTAGCTTCTACTTGGCACGAAGTTCATTTTCGACGTCGTAAAGACAGACGTGAAATTGTTATGTACACATGGTGTTTAATACTTGTCTTAATTTCTGCATGACACTGTCTGCTTTCGTTCCATACAAATCACTGATTTATATAAGTCGAATGCATTTGGGATTGCAGAATGTGGTGCTTAACGTAAATGAGGAGGGAATAGTTTTCATATCGTTCATCTGACTCCCATTCATCATCACTGTTTCATTTTATTTACTCTTCTTCTGCTTTCCTAATGGAACACAGGCCTTCAGCACCACATCTCCACCATGTTTTATTCACTGCAGTCTTTTTCAACTGGCCTTATTGTTTCACATAGCCTCTTACCTCCTCATCGTATGATCTCTTTCATGTCACCCTTAGGAGCCACCTCACCGTCTACTGTTCCCGTGTCACCCGAACGATCTCTTGGCTCCAGTGTTTTGACACTCAACTCCCTCCTCAGTCTGTTTACCATCCAATTCCACTTTTTCTCATATTTGTTTATCAGTAGATTCTTGCTTGTTGGTTCGTTCACAGAGTTTGTTGTTGTTAATGACTAGCCATTTGATCTTTACTGTGGAGACAGAGAATGTATCTCTTGATAAAATTCTACTGTATCCAAGTTGAAATTCTATATGTGATGCACTGGCCAAGATTCTAACTCACGCAGAAGAGATGATATCACGTTGACGATGAAAATCCGAATCTCATCTTTTATGTCCGGTGCATCGGAATCTCGAACTGATTTCAGAATGATGAGGATCTGTCTTGTCTCAATTTAACATTCTCATCTGCACCGCTTACCTTTGGCTTAGACAGTGCTGTCTGGCCAGATAAGTGAAATCAGTGACCTCCCTCAAATTTATTCCGCTGATTGATTGGTCGGTTGTTTGGTCGGTTGCTTTCATCACCTCCATCTTCTCTATGTTCACTTGAAGTCCTGTCTTCGGCTGCCTCTTCTGCAAGTTTGCTTGATTCTTCCTGTAAGTCTTCGAGTTTGTGTGACGCTAGACATGAATCATTCGCAAATCCAAATATCTTATCGGCTGGCCATTGAGTGGGGTCCGAGTGGCTGAATTGTCTAAATGCTTGCTGTTTAGCCGAAAGGTCGTGGGTCCGAGGCATAGTGGATGTGTACTGCCGACGAGTCTCAGACTGGCACGAATCAGCTGTCCAGTACTCCCTGCTACTTGTCAGTCCTTCTCTGAATGATTCTAATCTGTCATCGAACCTGAAACAAATTGAATCCTTACAAACAAACCCTTCAAAATTAGTTTGAGTGTTTGGCATTGCTGGTCAGATATCATAGAGCTGTTCAACATTACAACGCATGCCATTTCACAGTTTCTCAATCTCTCTATCATGACCATAAAATCAAATCTATTACCGTGGCACAATGGACTGCTTACTTACTTACTTACTTGATTAGTGGAACTGAAACGCACCACAGCTAATCGATGTACCGTTTGTACTGGTTGATACTTCAGGCAACTGCAATCAGTCCTAAACAAGAAAACAGGAAGACGTCGATGCAGGATTTAAGGTTAGTGGACGAAATTTCACACTGGGAGCTGACAACATGGCAAGAGAAATCATCACTTCTCCACAAGCTGATGGTGGGATATATGAGAAATGACAAGTCTTCACATACTTCTATGCATTCACTGATTTAGTAATTGAAGGCAGTGTGTGAAAGCAGAAGGAAAATATACATGAGGATGTGATTTTCACCAGATGCAATTTTAATAATTTGATCCTTGACTGGAAATAGTTCGGGAACTTTCTCAAGGAATGTACAGCCTAGTTGATGACTTCATCGAAAAGAAAATTTCTTTCGCTGCAACTACCTTTTCTATATCTCCCATAATCTTATGTGTATATTCAGTGATCATTAATCCGTTGAAAGTATCCCTTCGTTGATTATTGTGTTCTTAATGTAACATTCGGAATTATTAGATTATTTTACATAAATATCGCCACAGTTGTCATAAAATCACTACATACATAATAACGACAAGTTATACCATTTCCTAATTTCAACTCACTTCGAAAACTGATGCATTTAATTTAGTTTTTATGAGTAGTCATCATTTGACCAAGTTATTGATTTGAATGATTTACCTTTGAGTTGAATTCACCTTTAGTTAGAAACAGCAAGAACAAATGTTATTTGTTTCTCGTTGTAGCCTACATGGGCATACAGCAATCCAGTGGCTAAGAGAAAAATCCAATAGACGAAGTTGTAAAGCTACATCGATTTTTAGCTGGCTAGGTCAGGTGCTCAGCTCGCTCATCCACCGCCTTCCTCGACAGACAGTGTCAGCCCACATAGGGTTTAATTGGAAAGGTTTTGGGGATAGTCAAACGAAAATACGGCCTCAGTCCATGAAATCTTTTAGTTTAAGCCAACCACGTGGGGGATGTAGACTTCTTGCTTGGCATCTGCAGGATGCTAAGAACTAATGGGTTGAAACTGTTGGTGATTTGGGTTGGTGGCACAGCGTTTAGAACGCTAGCCGACCATTCATATGGTCCATGGTTCCATCCCCGGCCGGCGCACACCTGACATCAGTAATCGGCCTGCTAAATATCGGCTACGGATATCACATACTGAAAATTCCATACTTGTATCAAAAATTCTGTGTGGAGTCAAGCTATAATAAAATACAAAATAACATCGTTCACAATGGAGCAGAGGCATTCACTCTTCTAGACCTTCATCAATTCCTCATAATTTTCCATGGTACAATTTGATATGACAGAATCCTCGTCGAGAATTGCTATCCAGAAAGATTTATTTCAAAATCTATGAATCCTAGACCAGAAAAGCCGCCCATACTTAGCGTCAAGAAAAAACCACTCTACATGAACCTCCAATTCAATGGAGATCTGTCTGCGGAAACACTAAAAAATCGACTGTCGCGCTCAATTAAGAAGACCTTCTTCGCAGCTGAACTACGACTAACCTTCTCCACAAAACCTATGATTCATGTGAACGTGAAGGATAAGCTACCGCTGCTGGCCTCATCAATGTGCATTTATCAATTCACCTGCTCGTGTGGAGCCAGGTATGTCGGCCGTACCCAGCGCTCGCTTTCCAAATGTATCACCGAGCACTTACCAGCATGGTTTTACAAAGGAGAAAATCGACACCTCCGCAGTTCCATCTTAGAACATCTGATAGAATCCGGACACCAAGCTACACCGCAAACAAACTTCAAAGTCGTCTACAGAGTAAGAAGTAGTCTCCCTAAAGGTGTACGAATCAGACTTCTTCAAACTGCAGAAGCAATGGCGATTCACTTGCTAAGTCCTGAACTCTGCATACAGAAGAAGTTCGTTCAATCACTACACTTGCAATGGACGTAATCTATCTTATTGGCCGACATGTAAATTCTACCTAATCTTGTCTTCTGTCTCTTCATTAGTATTATTTTGTCTTCTCAATTGTAACATTTTAAATTTTCAACTTTCTTGTTCTCTATCCCCACCCGATTCAATCTTTACACCCCACTACCACTGTTACTGACTTGAACAACGCTCAGTTTCTAGTCATTCATGTTACGTCATCCAACTTATTCACTCAATTTCACTTCTACTTAATCTCTACCTGTAATTACCTCTGTTGCTATCCTGACCTAAGTTGTAACATTTTAGCCAATTATATTACGTCATCTAGTTTTTTAACTCAGTCTTACTTTAGTTGCTGTCTGATTAACTTTGTCTCTATACTACATCATTCTTGTATTAACTAATCAATTATCTAAACTTGACAAACCTCATGTACACACACACACACAAATATTTATATATAAATGCGATTGTACAGCTATGTGAATGAATTCGCCGAAAAGAGTCTCTTCGCTGAATGTCTTCTCTTTTTCATATGACTCAATGGGGATTTTCAATCTACATTGTTTGTGATGATATTAGATAGTTGGAGGCAATCGGCAGGAAGCGTTGGACCTAGGTTTCGTGCTAGTTGGCACTCGTCAGCAAGGCGTATTTGCAACCTTGAAGGAACTCATGTCATTTCCGAGATTAAAACCCACGTCACCCAGTGCTGCAGTCAGTCAATCGGTTTCCTGCCGATTGCTCCAACTATCTAATATCATCACAAACAATGTACACCGTGATGGCGAGCTACCTAGAATGGTGGCCACATTACAACCTGACTGATAGAATTCAGTCTGCACCAAAGAGAGGACTAGACGCATCCCACTAGTTACTAGTGTCAAATCAATATATCCACTACTGTCCTACAGGAGGTCAATCGCGAGCCCGAATAGCTCAGTGATAACGTCTTTGACTGCAGCACTGGGTGACGCGGGTTCGAATCTCAGAGGGGATATGAGTTCCTTCAAGGTTGCAGATACGCCTTGCTGACGAGTGCCAACTAGCACGAAACCTAGGTCCAAGGCTTCCTGCCGATTGCCTCAAACCATCTGATACTGTGCCTTTGCCTACACTTTCCTGCTTGTCACAGATCCTTGAAATTCACTTTTCTCTCTTTCCTCTGACTTTCTGCCATATGTGAAATGTAGCAAGTCGAACTGCTGAACCTCTGCTCTCTGTTGAAACTCAGTCAGTTGGCGAATAACACACGCGTATCATGGATTGCAGGCTAAACCTCCTCAGTTAAGAAATAACTTCAAAATAAAGACAGTGGTAATGCTTAGGGATCATCCATTTAATGGGCCCATATCCTGATATGAGGCTGACCAATTCAACTTGGAAATATCAACGGGGAGTCACAAGTATGAGTAAATAAATTAAAGGTACTACAGGATAAATGGATAATCTAAGCGGATAAGAAAATGCAGAGATAATGCAATCCGACGTATCTAAAACCCAAACCCTGTGGTTAATTACAAGTATTCGCGGCAGGTGTTTTTAGTTGTTATGAGAATGTTATCATCACACCATTCTCATTATCCCAAAGGGAATTTATAGGATGGATCTAATTATTTTGGAAATAGTAATTTGATTGTGAACTAAAAACTTTTGAGAAACACTGGGGAAGTGTTCCAGTCTCAGACTTCCTACAATACTATATATTCCTCCTGCGACCTCAAATATCTTGTCACATCTTTATTTAGAAAATCGAAATGCTAGGGATTTAGTTAAGAGAGCATTGGCATTGCTGGTCGGATATCACAGAGCTGTTCAACATTACAACGCATGCCATTTCACAGTTTCTCAATCTCTCTATCATGACCATAAAATCAAATCTATTACCGTGGCACAATGGACTGCTTACTTACTTACTTACTTGATTAGTGGGACTGAAACGCACCACAGCTAATCGATGTACCGTTTGTACTGGTTGATACTTCAGGCAACTGCAATCAGTCCTAAACAAGATAACAGGAAGACGTCGATTGGTGGAAAAAATTAGTAAGTGAAAGCGTGGAATCATCTCCAGTACACCATTCATATCTAAGCCTCAACTTCTGATTCAACTCACTGAGAGATAAAAATGAAGTTTATTTTTCGATTCATCAGTACTCAAACTGGAAACTTCATTGGGTGATGCGCGTTCTATAGATTGGTACCGGAATTTGATGAAGATTAAGAAGTGGAATCAAATATGAAATAATGACACAAAAGTAAATGTGACCACCTAAAGATTTTGTTAACTTTTCTACACTACTTATATGCACTATAAGTAGCCAAAGCACCTGTATTTCCATTCTCAGTGCAACACTACAAAACGGTAATTTTGAACGGAATATACGTCTAAAATAATTAAAAATAATCCCAGTGTATTTGAAAGACAGAGAACATGATTTGTCTGAACGTTCTGCTGTAATCATTATTCCCTTGGTTTCCGAGGTGAACATCAGACTTCAAAGGCACGTCTCCATTTTACTCTGTTCTCTGCAGTCCTCCTTAACCGGCCCCAAGATTGCTCACAGTCTCTCGTCTCCTCCTCACACGGTCTCCCCCATGTCATCCTCGAATGTCCGACTTGTCGATTTCAATTAGGGTTCCACTCGAGGGACTGGCGTGTGACGTCACTCAGCGGTCTCCTAAGTGCCTGATTCACCTTTATTTTCTTCTGCATATTTGTTCAGCAATAGGCTCAGTGATATGATAGAGACTTCATTCCTATTCTGGCATCAAATTACCGAATACTCATGTGGATTATAACTTTCACAATAACACTGCCTCAACTACCCGCTTCAAGCAGAGTTTTCACCAGCGTCAGTTATTGGAAACACCTGGGATCATGCATACAGCACTAATGATATCGGATCAATTGCTTGCCGGCATAGCGAACAGTCTACAGCCAGGAAAAGGCATATTTTCCAGAAGATAGCGGACACAGTGATGGCACCCCACGCGGATACTACTATCTTTAATTGCCACAAAAGTGTCTCATTGCGTGCCATATCCAAACGATAGACCACTCCTGACTACCAGCTCACAAACCTTCCTAGTCTTACAATGATCCAAAGATAGTGATTAGTGAGTGTAAAAACATGTATACAGAGGATACTCGCGAAGTATTTTATCAAGATGTTATCCGCAGACCGAAACCACGTAGCCAGTGTTTATCTTTTATCCTCGTAAATACTAGATCAGTTTGAAACAAACACTTAACACTAAATACATCAGCTTATATATGCAGACCCTCATTTATTATGATCACTGAGGCCTGGTGCACAAGGATGACAGTCTAAGAATTGATATCTTCCACCTTTCTCGAGGGGGCAGAGAGACAGGCCGTGGGGGTGAAACACTAATTTGCTGTGAACAATCCATGTGTGCAACCCAGTTGAGTAAGCCGATTCTGTCACAACTCAATAGGTCACAATAAAAGTTGTCAGAAGTAAACCTACACTTGCGAGTTGTGTGTACCGACCTCTTACATACATACAATACATGCATCTCCCATAACGTCAGTAACAGTTCGATGACCGATGTCTGTGTCCGAATCAAGTAGGTGTTGGAGTCCGGGCGAATCTGACATGTTTGTAGGCCACTTGAACTGCTCCTAAAACCTTTAGTGAAACGTCTCAGTCTTCTTTAATTTTTAAGCGAATAATTTCCCATACACCCTGTTTAGCTCTTAACCCCTGACATGATGTTTTGCAGCTCCATTTCTCGGTCAGTATCAATAGTCATCTGGTGTAACGAGTCCTATTTACCATTCATTTTTTCGTTAATTTCTCGCACAACATGATTTTGATGACGAGATAAGAGTTTATGTGTTTGTGACTGTGTGCGTGGTCAACAGAGGATTTGGTTGTAATTTAGTCAAATGATGTTTTGAGACAGATGATAGAGTTAATTAATGCTCACGAACTTGCAATATCGGAGGAGCAGGAGACATTCGGTCGACGAATTATACTGAGACTGTTAATGCCCGGAGGTCAGATCATGATTCATGGTTTACATGTGAATTTCATGTAAATTTCCACTTGAGCATGAGAGTGATACTATAAACCTCCACATTTAATGTTCGAAATTTGTCTGCATTACCGTTGATTTAGTCTCCTACGTCATCAGAAAACTCATGACATCGAAAGCCATTAACTGCGCTTACCTTATTAAGATAGTGAAAAACTAAGTGAAATTATAGGATTGTGATCAATTTGATATTTTCAGAAAAAAAAGCAGTCACTTCTTCAGATAGCTCATGGGGAAGGATGGATTTCTTCATTTTTCTGATCAACCGACAAACTGGTCGAAGAAGCAGCAAAGACAGGACTCCAGGTGAACATAGACAAGACGGAGGTCATAAAAATAACCAACCAACAACAGCAGCAGCAACATCCAGTGCCAATCACTATCAACGGGAGGGATTTGAAAGAGGTTACTTCTTTCACTTATCTAGGGAGCATTGTCTCAACCACAGGAGGGACGGACGAGGATGTCAAATCGAGAATCGGGAAGGCGAGAAACACATTCATCAACTTGAAACCAATCTGGAAATCTTCCTGTCACTCAGCATCAACAACAAAATTCGGATTTTCAATACAAACGGGAAGTCAATTTTGCTTTACGGATCAGAAACTTGGCGGTTCACCAAGAATATTTTCAACAGGTTGCAGACCTTTATCAACAACTGTCTTCGCTCCATACTGAAGATTAGATGGCCGGAAGGAATCACAAACAAGAAGCTATGGGAACAAACGAAACAGGAACCAATCGCCCAACAAATATGCAGGAGGAAGTGGAGATGGATTGGACACTCGCTGAGGAGGCCGTTGAGTGACATCGCCCGTCAGGCCAATGCTCGAGTGGAACCCGAAAGGGAAGCGGCGAGTGGGCCGTCCAAGGGTGACATGGAGGAGATCATGCGAGGAGTAGATGAAACAGTATGGAATAACATGGACGCAAGTGAAAAGAACAGCAGAAGACAGAAGCAAGTGCAGACGTGCAGTTGAAGCCCTATGTTCCACTAGGAACCCAAGGGAACAATAATAATAATATATACCAGCATTGCCTTAGTTGAATATTGTGATTAGAAGAGGTGTGAGCCAAATGTCCATAAACATCTTACTGACCCTAAAATACCATGGTTACATAAAGTTGTTATATTATTGTTAGATGTAGGTTTTGTTTAACTCATTATTAATCTCAGTGTTAACAGAAATAATAAACAAACGTGTACGCAATATTATTATCACATTGTTCATTAACCCTAATAGCAACATAATATTCACTAGGTTCAGCCAAGCTATCAGGTGTATAAAAAACAATCATTTCAATCATTTATGGAGACGTCTTCATTTCCAACCTTGAGAGAATAATGGTGTGAAGCATGCAGTCGACGAAACAACATCTTATTGTTGATGACACATTTTTAGTGTGTGACAATGAAAGTCATGCTTCCTACCTACAGGGATCATTTAACGACGCATATGCAAATGCTGAATTCACTATTAAAGATAAAAATGATGGAAAGTTTCATTTTCTTCATATTACCATGCAACCCAAGGAAGATGGTTGTCTCCAGAGGTCAATTTACTGAAAGCCGATAGGGAATAGACAATACCCACATTTTAATAGTTTTTGTCCAAGCAGCTGTAAACGAGCACTAGTTAAAACTGTGTTCAATAGAGTCAGGAAAATATGCTCTACAGAGAAATTAGAGGAAGGATTTATGATTCTCGAAGAGAAGTTGAAAAACAATGGCTTACCTCAGAGATTCATTAACAAGTACGCAAGATGTGAAGAATCAAGTGCCAAACAAGTCACAGTCGGAAATAAGCCTGTCTTCATTCAACTAGATTTTAAAGGTGAAAACATTGCAGCAATGGTCAACAGAAGATTGAGTGCGCCACTAGGCACAGCCTATGCTGCAGCTAAGTTGGTTCTTCTCTATCGGACAACATGCTCTTTGGTGCAGTCAAAAGTCGACAGATACCCTTCTCATGTTAGTTCTAACTGTGTATACACATTTTCATTTATATGAGGTGACAGTCACATTTGGAGAACAGAAATAAGGACACACCTCCAATTTCATCAACATCTACAGAAAAGTCTGTGTCACAAGGGAACAGACGCTTTCAATAGGGCCATTATCAGGTGTCGCCCAGATACAGGTCATTAGGTGGACACCATGAAATCCTCCAGAATTATTAGTAGACAAAATAGCTCAGTCCTCCTCAAGTTTGCTGAAGCGGTCTCTTTCACACGCCTGAAATCCGACTGATGTGTTCAGAAGAAAGCAGATATCAGTCTTTCCTTACACTAACAACTGACTATATTTGCTCTCTTTCATTCGATTGCGTATTCTTGCTTTAACCTCTTCCTTTATTACGTAACCCATTTACCATTGTATGCTTATATTGATTTTTTGTTTAAACTGGAACTCTCCGTCAGTTGATATCATGTGAAAATTGCAAGTATGCTAAAATTCTTTCTGTACATATACTTAATAACATCTTTAGGCTGTAAGCAGCTGATGAGAAACCATAGAAATAAATGATGATACCATCTTATTTTGCACAAATCACTGTTCTTGCTTTATTCAGATTCAGAGAGGAGAATAAACGTTTGAAGTTTCCAAATATGTTTGCCTATGCATTCCAGTTTGAAACCTGCTGAAGTGATGTGAATAATTGCCAACAATTAAATGATAACCAATTGACTGCGTTTGTAACGTAGAATCAAAGCACATCAGTTCATATTGCCACACCTAATGTAGCATATAAAGAAGGGGAAAATTGAAGGAAATGAATGAATGGAAATGTACGGCTGGGAAAATAATTATGTGAGGAATAATAAGGATTTAGTGCATCTGACAGATTGCAAGGAGTGAACGAGTCTTTGCGATTGAGGACTAATTTGATCGACATCACTGCTCCTTAACATCTTGACGAACCCAAACTGGCTGTTCACCTCACTAGGTGACTGGTTCAAACCAACTATCAGAGATTTCATAAATCTCTGGCAGATTCTGATTTGGTCAACCTTAACTCTTCCCCATGCCAATCCGATGTCCGTTAACATTGCTCGACTAACATGTTACTGTAATGTATCACTAGTAAGAGATCTGGTGCATTCCCTCACGAAAGCCCACCAGGAATATCAACATAAAGGCATTATTCCCAACGTAAATGTATCATTTATCCTACTGCATAAGGTAATTTTCGTCAACGTGCCAGAACAGTATATTTAAACTTATAATGGTAGAAGGCGAAAGATTCAACATAAGCATTAATGGAGGACAGTTTCAAGAGCGATAGGGATATAGCGACTTCTGGATCTGATGAAAACAATTCAGCATTAGCAGTAACAATTTAGGAAAAGCTTGATTCCAATAAATAAATACCTTACAAGTCCACATAAAGACATCAGAAATCCATAGCGACTATCATGAATAGCACTGAAAGCAATAATAATCTGTGGTAAATATTCTCTGTGTGAAAATGATCTTATTTAACGACCACAAATAATAATTTTAGCAGAAATCAACGCATTATTGATGCCAGTTAGACAGTTCATCCAATTCAACTAACAGTTGACTCTAGAACCTCTACTCGATACATGTTATTTAAAAACGTAGTGTCTGCATTAGTGTCTACACAGTAAAGATCGTTCAAACTATAGACCGACAGACTCATATAAAATGACAGTGGTAGTGGCAGTAATGTGAATCAAATAGATTTAAGTTCCTTCACAGTGTTGCCTTATAAGAAAAGGCGAAACTTTAAGTGAGTGTTAAATTAAATTTGTTTTCAAACCCAAAACTACTTTGTAGGCCAGTTCGATTTATTGTGTCTAATCCTCCTTTACACTCCCAGTGGAACATAAGGCTTCAAGCTGGAGGCTTGAAGTTCGGTATCAGTGCGTTTATTTTTACGGGATGGGTTTGCTAGCCTAATTTCCAACCTTCCCCTTTACCAGTCTTATTACTAGACTAGTGAGGTAAAGTAGTGCACCGGCCGGGTATAGAACCCCGGACAATATGCGTGGCTGGAGAGCATTCTACTGTTGTGCCATCGACTCCCTTGTGTGACATACTGAATAAATATTCTGATATGCAACTTCGTTCAAGTTCAGCGTCAAAATTTTACTCCTACAGCAGTAAGCTGTAAAATCTATTATAGCTAGATGTAGACAAAGATTGACCACCTAATCTTTGATCATGGTATCGGTGCTTAACACTCGAATTGAGGATAAGTAACCTTAAAAATGCGCTCCGTAAAAACCGACTGACGATGTCGTCAACGGATACACTTTTAACTGCCACCCTTCAAAAAACTGAAACCATCAACCGGTGCAACCCAGTATTAAGGAAACGCTTCCTGCGTTGACCGACTCCATGTGCATTTTTGTATTCAAGTTCTGTTTTAGAGATAGGTACGTGGGACGATAATCGAGCAATACATCACATCGCGTTCGAGAACACCTGCTATCTTTGCTGAACAAAGGACACCATAAAGCCGTTATTTTTTGTATAGTATAAAATATAACCGGTAATGACCGCCCAGCTTGTAATATATTCGTTTGTACTATCTCTCTTATTGCTTTGGTCTTTATCATGTGATTCACATAGCCACTTTTTCCTTCTTTATAGCACGTTGTTTCATTTTGTTTTATTTCACTTTGTGTCAGTTTGTTCTCATATCTAATTTTTTTATTGACTGTGGGTCAAACATTTAATTCGCCTTTCTTATTATATTCGATCTGATAAATTCGTATATTCACATTTCCGAATGTACATAATCGTTCTATAAAAAACTAACCCTATCGTGCGTTTACTCATTGTCTGTTGTAATTGTCGTGACCTTTATACATTCGTATTTCTAATCAATTTGCAATTCACAATCATCTTCATTAATATAATCGTACTTGAGTCCTTCCACTACCTATGGAATTTTAATACGCACACAGATGCACAATATACGTACTTGTAACTGTCTGTTGTACAGCAATGAAAATGAAATGGTCACAAAGGGAATGAACTATGTAGATAATGTTGTTTATTTTGTCACAGTTGGTGAGTCGGTGGTATAGCGGTTAGGACGCTCGCCGATCATGCACATGGTCCGGGGTTCGACTCCCGGCCGACGCACTCCTTTACCTCGCTAAGCCAGAAATAATGCTGGTAATGTGGAAAGGTTGGGCACTGCTACAGAAACTTGAAGCCATTAGCTTGAGGCCCTATGTTCCACTGGGGAACGTGAAGGAAAAAAACTTTTGTCACAGCTGATCAGGTCTTTCGGTTCATATAAGGTTTGTTCAGATATGTTCAATTCATGTGATGTGGCTATTCCAAAAGGTTGAAGTAATTTGTCAACCGTTTTCTAGACATTCTTGATAAACTACAGAAGGATTAGGTTCAGAGGTTTTTGATCTTAGTCATTGAAGGGCACAACTGTGACTGAAATTCTTCTCCCGAATTCTTCGTATTTATCATTTCTACTAGTTGACATCTACAGAAAAGCTTACATAACCGCAAAAAACTCACTTCGTCTGAAATTCTACCACCTCCATAAGAATGATTTAAAAGTAAGAGTGGTTAAGAGTATCGTGAAGACAGGTAGTGTTATTGAACAATGCATGTGAAAAACTCTCAGTTATCTATGAACAGAGTAAATGAATTATAATGAATCACCACTTTTAAATCTTATTTTTTTCTGATTCATTGCGTTACTATGATACATGAAAATAAGCACACTAGTTTGCAGAATGCTCCCCCCTCACCGCTAATCGTTCTCCTCTCACCAAATACCAGTAAGGGTGAAATATTAAACTATTCGGAATCAAAACAAACAAAAAACGGGAACTTAGGGAATCCATCATTCATTAAAAGATGAACATTAGAACTTAAAGCTGCCACGAAAATCTTCGTCGAAGAATTATCATTAGAATGTCAGACAAACAATTAGGAGATCAAAAAGTATTTATTGTGAGTCAGTGAATTCGATGTGTGCCAAATAATATTCATTTCTATTTGCTGAATATCTTAACTTTTGCATCATTGTGGCAAAAGCAATGGAACAATATCAGATAACCTTATTCTGCAAGATTTGGTCTTCTCGTTTTGCTTAAGAGTATAAAAAATGGAGACATCATAAAAAAGGATAGCATTCAAAGGTGAAACGTGAATGTCTTGATGTAAATATTCCATTGCAACTATAACACAATCCGTTTGCACTAAACTCGTGAAATTACGGCTACATCCTTTTTAGCACTGTATTGACTGCTGCACCACATGAATTAGTAGTATTGCAGCAAACGATCGATAACTAAAATCCAACATTTGCACTTTACATAGTATCACAAAACAATGACGATGGATACATCGTGTTTCATTTCGATTTATTTACAAAATATCAGTAGAGGCTTCACAAGTTACAAAAAAGGGTTAAGATTATGGTAATCACGTAGGAAAAACTACGACTGGAAGTAAAAATACTTCATCGGCTAGTAGGATTCCAACGTAGTTTTCTACCATTGCAAGCATCATTCCACCACTGAGAAACATTTGGAAATGAATGTGGCTGAAGCTGGTCGACAACATGAGCGAATAAGCACAACACACACATCGGTCTAGGCTTCCAGTCATCTATAACTCCATGACCATGCCATGCAAAGTATTCGTTATATGCGGTGTCATTACGGTCCAAATACTTGAGATATTCAGCAAGCTTTGCAGGTGATTCAAACTGATCCACATGGATGAATGAGTGAGCTGGTGAAACGCGTTCATACTCCTCAACTGATGCCCCCATAACAACGGGAACTATATTATTCCTGTGACAGCAAAAGAAATAATGGAGAAACAATGTGTTAGTTGGAGGAAATGAATAGAAGCAGTCCGCAGTCTTATAAAAACCATCGGATTACTTGGAAAATATTTTCATGTCCACCCACATTCGGTTTTAAAAGTGGTTAACACACTGCTCACAGGATTCATGTAGAGAGATTTCATATGGGATAGACTTCGGCATAATTATACGACACTGACATTCAAAACCTCCATGATTCACTTACTCAGTGTGAAGTGTTCTCGTTATTCATAATTTTACTGCTTGTTGTTCGACATCAAAAGTGTTTTATGATCAGTGCAAGAAAGTCTCTTTGTCATTTATTTATCACTTGCCTAGTATTCGGCTGTAGAATCAATCGACTTGTTGATCGTCGCTTTAGAGTCACATTGTGTTGTCATTGTGACAGATAAATAAGACTTAGCTTGTTCCCAGCTGAGTGTGTGTTCCGTTAAATCAGTTGCTGTAGCTCTTCCACAACAAACTTAGCAATCAATGATAATCCGTTTGCTTTCCTTGTACACTCCTTCAGACCAAACTAAAACACTTGTGACATCCAATAATGAAGCACACTGTGGGAATCCTCCATTCTTTTTCTTGTAACATAGAAAAATACTAAGAAAAGCATATAAGACAAGGCAACATTCCATTTAATTCACTTACCTGTAAGCATTCCTGAAAAGCTTCTCCGTTATATAGTCCGGACATAAGCTGTTTTCAAAGCTGAGGTAGAATTTGTAATCTTTCTCAAGAAGCTTGTAACACTCAGTTTCTGAGGTTCTCGGGCAGCTCTTCGTACCACATTTTCCGTAAATATCAATCTAAGATGGAAGTAATGTTGACTCATTGTGTTTCTTTGGGATATCAAAAGTAAAAGTTATTATTAGATATGAGTAGAATCCTATTGTAACATGTTGGTTTTCTAAGGTATACAGTCATTTCGTTCGGCAAATAAGGAGGGAAAAATGATTTAGTAAGATTTGCGCACATGCATACAATGTAATTTTGCTCTGTTCGTTTAGCCTAACAAGCGATACATTTTCATTTTATTCTATTTTTAACAATGTGCTCATTGATTGGCGCAGAAATTGATTGACTTTAGTCCTCAATGCAGATCATCGTTGGAAGATTCCTTAACATTCATAGAGAACTGTGTAGACCTTGACCATTTACTACTTCACACCCGTATCACTGATGAACCGGCTGAAGGAGGAAGTAACCTTGGAGCACGCACATGTTCAAATTCTGGATGAAAGTTCCATGTCCATACTTCCAGCCTATAAGCTTAGAAGAAATACTCAAAGAACAGAAGTTCGGTTTTATGTCTAGTCTACTGTGGAGATAGCGGTGTAGGTGAATGGCAATCTGTATCTAAAGTCATTGGAAGTCGATAAAATTTCTGAATCTGATCGATGAAAAAATGACTTCTGTGGGTTGCAGACGCGATGATGACAGAAAACTGTCTGAAGGTTAACTGATTAAAAGTCTTCTGTGAAGCCACAAACAATGATCAGAGGTAATAGGATGGTAGGAAAATTTCCACATTTCAAAAATTTAAAACAATTAATCCCTTTTATATGTTTGCATAATGTTATTAGAAAACAGAGATTATCTGAAAAATGTGATGTCATTTCGAACAATCTGATCACACATTTACTTGTCAATTCGATATATATGAAAAAATAAACAGCAGTCAAATTAAACAAAGTGACAAAAAGGATCTAAAAATAATTAACACAACGTTATTGAACACACAAGTGGGGGGGGCTAAGTTTATGAACAGCTATAGCCTCAGCGTATTTCAATAAACGCCCTTGATCATGTTTATAAATTACGTTAAAGGCTGTGTTAACATCAATCTTATGGTTCATCTTGATTAGATGTTTACCTATGGACGAAGTTGGTAGTCTGACACCTACGTTTATTGGTTTCCATTTGTTTTCCTAGCCACTCTGAGATATGCACTCCCACCCTCACATGCAAAGCACGATTACTCCTCCCTATGTATGTGTGTCCATACACACGTGAAAATTGGCAAATAGTGTAGGATGTGACATAATCACTTGTGCACTTTTGAGGTTTGCAGAGGAGCATATTTTTTGGCTTTATCGATAATAACAAGCCACTGCCTCACATATTCCCAGATACCTTGATTTCGCTCCCATTGATAGGTTTGATCGGATCTTGTATATGACTTTGAAGGACTTTTCGAATGGAGCTGAATGTCCTGAATTCACCAGATGTTCTATTGCCAAACCGTATACACCCTTGCGTTCCTGCTTTGCTAACCATGCTGGATAGTGTTCCCGTGCTCGTTTTACAAGTGGACGCATGATGAGACCAATGTACTCGGCTCCATATGAGCAAGTGAACTGGTATATGCATGTTGAAGTGGCCCAACTCTTCTTTGCACACAACTTTTTTTTCCTTCACGTTCCCAGTGGAACATAGGGCTTCAAGCTAGTGGCTTGAAGTTTCTGTAGCAGTGTTTAATCTTTACAGGATGGGGTTGCTAGCCTTGTGCCCAACCTTTCCTCTTTACGAGCATTATTTCTGGCTTCGCGAGGTAAAGGAGTGCGTCAGCCGGGGATCGTACCCCGGACCATGAGCATGGTCACCGAGCGTCTTAACCGCTATGCCACCGACACACTTGCACACAATAATAAGCTTTTAATTTTCAAATCAAAAGCTTATCATTGTGTGTAAAAGAATCGTTGAAATGTAATTATTACTAAATCATCATCATTACAAGGTAATACTCGTCAACAAAATTCAGTTATGGAAGAGAGATATAATGATTGCAGAATAATATGGATCCCTTTTATTTCGTTGGTTCTCGTCAGCTCAGTACAACTTATAACATCTAGTAAAACAAGTTATAGATCAATTTAAATGCACCTTTTGTTCATCATCATGAACCAGTCCTGCAGTAGGAAAGCTATAGGGAAATAAAACTTAAGGATGATATATACTAATAATTTAAGATAACCTTATCATCTCAATTATCATCTGGACGAAATACAGTCAAGCTGAACAAGAAGGAAGACAGCTCGGTTGATATTAGTTCGTTGCATAGTTTGGCCGCCGTGTCTTAGGAAGACGGAGTTAACAAGGATCCCTTGAAATAAATTCCGCGTCTCCTGACACTTCTAAGCATTTTCTATCACTGAACTTGAAGAGACCAATGAAGGGAAGGTTTAAATGTGTGACTGTCACTTCACTAGAAGATAATTTAATGTAATGCAAGTTATATCTTATCACTGTCTTCAAATCATTTCTGTAATCCTGTCTATAAACAATTATTTCCGCTCACTATACACAGATTTAAATAAATAAAATCAGCCGAACATACAGAAAAATAAATAAAAAAATAAGATAGAAATTGATTTGTTAGCAAGTCTTACCAACGAATAAATATGAATTCAAAAGTGGGAATTAGCTGCCATTATGAAAATATCATTATATGGAAAGTGCGTTTAACAAATAATACAGTGAAACATATTTTTAAAAGCAATTTCTTCAGATCCTGCAAACAATGGCACACACCTTTAAATACTTTGACAGCTCCTGCACATAATAATTTCTTGGACTTTTAGCGAAACAATTAGTCACAAACCATGCAGCCATTTTAGTCTTCCCAGCAGCATAATTATGAGAAGGAAGTGGATATCTTGTATGCGGACCATGAGTTGGATCAATTGGCTTATAATTATGATACGGCAAGTAGACTGAGGAATCTCTTCGGTAGGTGATTGTGTAGTTCACCTGATAGCAGATAATAAGCATTAGTATTTTGCTAAATTTTTGAGTCTAAGAATAAACGATACCATAATTAGCTTATTTAATAATAAAGTTGTGGGAAAACTGATTAATGTTTATAGTGCTATGGGATAACTGGCCCCAACTGTACTACTAACAGTGAACTGCGGATATAGGTGTATGCGGAGTGCAGGTGAATCTAGCACTTACCAAAATATTTTCTGGTATTGCTTCATATATAATTTTTCTTATATCCATCTCTAATTTACTTTACTACCTGAAATCTTCACAAATAGGCTACATTATTTCTAAGTCACTCCCTTGATTTCAGAATGAAGTTTTTCTTGAAGGTTGAATAATCTTTTTGGTAATATAAGAATAGAACCTGGACACTGTGTTAGAGTACAATTCCATCTTAGACTAAATTTATTTGATAAAACCATACAGTGATACAGTAATATTTACTCATAACGTTTCCAGCACAATTTAATGCTCATAATTAAATCAAGGCCTCATCAGTGAATGAAAATTTATCACTGTCTAGCGACTACGCCTAATCCAGGTAGGTAGTAACCTAGGTTATAGTGAGAAGTCCTGACCAGTGGTGTACAGCCGTTAGGGTGTGAGGAAAAACACTCACCGAAGACATCAGCTAGTGGTTTCGCCTAATCGTGAATTGGCAGTAGTCATTTGGTTGTGTACCAACGGCTTAGTGGTTTACGAGCTCGCCTAGTGGTCAGAGTTGACTCGGTTCGAACCCCACTGGTGGGTGCGTACTGATGAAGAATCCCAGACTAGTCTGAAACAGCTGTCCAGTACTCCTAGGTTTTCCAGTGGTTCTATAACTGATTTCAGCTCATGATGAAATTCTGTAACCAATCAAGTCGAATTCCTGCTAACTATCACTTGAACTGTCTAGTTTTATAGAAGGAATTTATCCTACAATGGAATCCTTTTGCTGTTTCCACATATTCTGTATCGTAGTTTTTTTCTCTTTTCAACGACTGTATATTTGAATAAAGTAATAACATAAGTTTGTGCAAAACAAGATGATACTAACGTTTATTTTGTTGGCTTTACATCAGTTGCACTCAGCCAAAAGTAATTACTAAGTTTGTTTACGAAACAATTTTAACATACTTGCAAAGTCCGTATGAGGTCAGTTGACAGGAGGCTGAAAACTTAATAAGCAGTGCTCAGAAATTACACCTATATACCTTACACACAGAAAGTGTGTACATACATAAATAAACACTTGGATGCATTAGCAAAAGAGTTATGTAGTAAAGACAAGAGGTGGATGAGCAATTCGTACCATGAGTAGCAGTCTGGTGAATCCAACTCAAATCATATGAAAAAGATACAAGCAAAGTTACGTTACGACGAAGGGAGAGAGGTTGAACACAAGGATTACGCAATCGAATGTAACAGAGCAAATATAGTCAGTTGTTAGTGTAAGGAAAGACTGATATCTGCTTCCTTCTGAACACATCAGTCGGATTTCAGGCGTGTGAAAGAGATCGCTTCAGCAAACTTGAGGAGGACTGAGCTATTTTGTCTACTAATAATTCTGAAGGATTTCATGGTATCCACCTAATGACCTGTATCTGGGCGACACCTGATAATGGCCCTATTGAAAGCGTCTGTTCCCTTTTGACACAGACTTTTCTGTAGATGTTGATGAAATTGGAGGTGTGTCCTTCTTTCTATTCTCCAAATGTGACTGTTACCTCAGATAAATGAAAATTTCTATGCACAGCTAAAGGTGACACAAGAAAATTTTTCTCTGCATAAACTTAATAATTTCTGTCGGCTAAACACAGTTGATGAAAAGCCAATAAAATAAACAATCGCATCATCTTATTCTGCAAAAACTGCTGTTCCTGCTCTATTCAAATTCATAAACAGGAAAAAAGTGTATGAAAACTCCGCATAACTCACGCCCAATATACTTGAAATTTTTCTTTCTTTCAGTTATGATTTCTGCCACCGTTAATACCAACTTCAAAAAACTGACAGTGTGTTGTCCGTTTGTCACAAAATTTACAATGCTTGCACCTTATTGAGAGACAAGATAGCTGTTTTCCTATGTAAACCAGAGAAGTTTGCATTCTTCAGACATGACAACTGTACCATGAATGATGCACAGGTAGAACACGAATCTGATTCTCCTGATATAGATAGATAGTTGAAAACCTATGCTTGTTTTGAAGACGTCCATTCGTTACCCATTCTAAAATTTCTTAAGTCAATCAATGTTAATACTGAACTTCATCTTAATCGATGCAAAGTTAAGTTTTTCCAACATTATGAAAAGCTGTGTGAGTGGTTATTATTGTCAAGTTGTAACGACGGAAGACAAGGGGTAGGCAGCAGATAGTTCATTGAGAAAATCAGCGGATATTTATTGATTTTTATGTACATTAACTATTCCTTATTAAGAAAATAAAAGGCTCAATGGGTATTTTCGGTGATTATTCGTTATTGTTAGCAGGGAAACAGAGTCTTCTGATTGATTGCTTTCCTGCTGAAGGTTATTCTGTCATCTCTTTGTTGCCATTTCTGTGGCATATCTGCGAATCGTATCCACCCACGCTAAGTCTGCTGTGATTGTTCGTTGAGTTGCTCAAGGTTAGGCTTTGTTCTTGATTTTCCTCATAACCCCGATTTGGGACGTAAACATTGCAGTTTTGGCTAGCAGACAGCTCTCACCACAAAGTAATCAAAGGGAACATAGAACTAAGACTTAAACTAGTGCATGTTATCATTTTATGAAAGAATCACTCTTGTGTTATTCCGTTATTTTGAGAACATTCCATGGATTAAACTACTAGGTGGTTAAAGATCAGTGGCGCGATTCCCTAGACACGGGTTTATTGTTTGTTGGCGTCTGCTGACAGAGGAGTATTTTTATGGCTCAAAGAACCGAAATAATTTTGAAGTGTATGGCAACGGTAAGTTATCCAGCACGATAACCGCGTAGGAAATACGAGTGATAGAATCCAACCCGCATATGAGAAATCAATCATTTAGAACTTATAACTCACTTTGTTGCCCAAATAATCTCCGATACTCACATGAAGAGGAGATTCATGTACAAAAATGAACCATAATTGATTCGGTGGCCTTTCTCCCTGAGGATAGGTTTGGTCTGTTAAGATGACAATATCAGACTCTTGCCATCTGGATCTATCAAATGTCAGTTCACATTCACAAGCATGACATGAAGAGAAGTTACTAATGGTAGTTATATGAATTCTTCCATAGTTCACAATTAATTTTTTCTTGGTCTGAAATTGATGAAAAAAAATACAACAATGTAAACTTTGAGTTAAGTAAAAAATTTTGCTTTCCTTAAATCTTCGTACAAAACAGATTTCTTCTGAAGAAATCTGTCTCATAATTAGTCTGCTGTGTAACAGAAAGTTAAGACAGATTACTACTTATGTCATTGTGCATCAGAAGAAAGATTCACCTCGGTAACAGGTGTAATCTGAGTTCATTCTGTGTTATTTAGCGCTTTCTTGTCGGCTGGTTAAAACGCGAACAAAACAAAAGTAAAAAATATGAGAAAGCAGGAAAAATACTTTTTCCGCAGTGATCTGGAGTATTGATGAAATCATAAAGACGAAGAAGAATTATCCTTTCTAAGGAAATGCCTGCATGGTAGGCATATTGTTAAAGAGGTGACTCACCAGTATTTCTGCAGCCTTCCTTCAAAGATGATAACATGACAAGAAGAAGAAGATAAGCAATGAATCCTGCATTGAGAGCAACATATCAAGCTGCAATTATCGTTTGATACAATCGAAAACACAGTTGCTTAATATAGTAAAAACTGGGACAAACTAGACTTCATCTAACATAAAACTGCATTTAACAATTTACGTACACGTGCCACAGCACATATATTCGAATGATAGAGAGGCGTGTTATTGTCCGATTTCTAAACACAAACCAAAGACTCAGTTTTCGTTCAACAAAAAATATTTATTTTCCACGACGTCGTAAGCGTACTCTCCGTAAACGAGAACATGAACACTATCCGTTTTGGTAAACGAAAGGTGAGCAAAGGTCTGCGAAGTCTTCAATTTGTCATTCAGCCCCAGTGAACTTATCCTTCATAGTTATAAACAGGAGTAAATCGGACCACTTTAAAAGCTTCCGTTTTCTCCACTTATGCATAGCCTAAGCACTAAATATACATGGCTGAAATCCTAGATGATTTGTTCAAGAACCTTTTGTTAAACCCCTTTCTTTACCTTGGTCGTATTAATGCTCTTTTTATTTCATTATCCTTTACCACTTGAATTTACTCCACCTCAATTCCACTTCACCATCTTCAACATTATCATCATCGTACACTCTAATTTTCATATGATAGAGAAGATTTGTAGCTCAGGTGGATGATTTTGATATGGTTGTGTTCTCTGAGCTAGATAGTTAATTTGCGAAGCTTTCATCACCCTACTGGGTGACGTCCACTTTGTCTTCGTATCCACGAACATAAGCTAGCTGTCAAAAGACATGATATCCACTCCCTCATATCACTACATACAGACAACCACGGACATCAATTCGACAGGGACAATGTTCAAATATTAGACAGAGGAAACAACAAGAATGCTAGAGAATTTTTAGAAGCTTGGCATTCCAGTGATTCATCAATCAATAGACACATCGAGATAGACAAAATTTATCAACCGATAAGAACGAAACGTCACACACAAAGGGTCAAAGTTCAAGTCAAAGAAACAATGAGTGGCAATACAAGTAACCTAGAAGGTGTGAAAACACACAAAAACAACCAATCACGTCCAAGGTCGCCAGGAGAGATGATTAATAAACTAGTGGAGAAATCTAAAAGCTCACTTCAAGTTGAAGTATGCACTGAAGATGTCACCCAGTAGGGTGATGAAAGCTTTGCAAATTAACTATCCAGCTCGGAGGACACAACCACATCAAAAACTCTAATTTTCAAACAGCACTTCAACTACAATTTCAAAACCTCAATACCAGTCCAGTTATTTAATAATCTTCAACGCTACTCCCTTAGTACATCATTTTAATCATCTTTACTTTTATCAAATGTATGTGGACTGAACAATTTCTAGTGCCACTCAATGCCTTTTTCCGTAATATAAATACGACTGCATAGTTGTCTTCAAAATGAAGTCGTTGTAAAGAAATATTGCTTCGCTGAGCAAAACCTGTGTCTTTCCTTACAAACCAGAGAACCTGCGACGATAGGTGTCGAAAGTATTGAACAGTGCAATTGGACACTAGTAATTCTGTGAAAAATCTGATGGCGTTCAAAATAATCAACAAGTGTGAGAAACCTAGTCTATTGCATTTCGCTAAAACAATCGTTATGAAGCGGTTGAATTCAAACCTGTGTGCTCAGAAAAACGACAGCTACGAACATCACGCTACCTTGGTGAAGTAAACGAAGTAATGCAGTTTTCGTTACGCCATGTATCCTCCTATATCTCCTGTTATGTAGCTTCATCTCAACGTCAGTCACCTTGATGCTTTTACGTTATATCATAGAAATTCATTTTCTCTTGTTATGTAACCTATAGAATCGATTTACTCTTCATATTTTAACTTCGACTCTTCCCAAATATTTGAAACGCTGTTCTTTCTTCAAGAATATTCGTCTAATCATCCTACAAATAGTCAACCATGCGAACTCCTAATGATGCAACAACTCACATCATTCCAGCATTATCTTACCTATGCCTCCAATCAGACACTCAATCTCATCACATCAAAACTTATGTTCAAATATTCCATATAATTTATACTTTTGTATCGTTCGGGTCGTAACCAGATAACAAGAGGCCACAAGACAATGAGTCATGAGCTCAAATTATCCTGCTTGTTAGCATTACTTTGCAATACTCCAGAAGACTGCTGATTACTCGGTTGTGATTCCTCAAACATTCCTTACTCACACAACTTATGAATCAGTGAATAAGTACACTTATGACCACGGGTCGATTTTCAATGTCAAATGAATTTTGAGACTTTAAATTGAAAAGCATGTAAAGCGGTCATACTTCCGTCGGAAATGTTCCCTCTGTGGTGGCAAGCAAACTCACTTCGTCAATTCAACTTACAATTCACTAAATGTCTGTCAACGATAATCAGATGGTCAGTTGACAAACATTTCAACTCACTCAAAAAATTATCAAAGTCATCCTGTCGGACTCTAACCAACCTCCTGGCTCATAATTATCTCTTTGCATATCCTAAGTTAGGTCGTGAAACTCTCACGATGCATTATTTGACTCACATCTCATTCGATTGAAGAGCGTCAGACATCTTGCTAACAACTGACTGTGAAAGAGTGAATAAACAGCTCATTTCATTCCCCCTAACACAACATTATTTGTCTCACTGTTCCCATCAACTTACAATTCATCCTTACAATTATATACTTTTCCTGTTATAAGTACTATGAATATCATCCGGTTCTGTAGTCAATGATTTCTCCTGTAATATCCGATGTGAAGAGAATAATACTTGGTGCAGTAGTGAACTACACTGCATCGAGAGTGTTGTTTACAATAAAGTCGTCATCATTACCGTATTCTGCAAGTTGTTTTCAATGAATCAACCTGTGAAGACCACTTAAGATCTTGAAATTAGATGACTTCAATTAATTCGACTCAAATCTAGAGAGGACAAATTATCTTTAGTGACTGACTGCTTCATAGATTACGGAGAGTCTAAGTGAGAAGTTGTGATTGATGGTTCCAACCGAGTTGGAGTTGAAACTGACGACAGTGGATGGAGATGTAATGATATGGAGAGTTGACAATGACGAGTATTCATAGAGACCTAAGACTATCATCCATAAGCTGATACGAAACCTACTTCCTTACAAAGACTGAGGAATGTGGTTTACATCGCTAATGGGGTCGTGGTTATGCACTGTGAACGACTCTTACACCGAAGTCACCGCACGAAATGTGAACATAATGTGTGTTAAGAATAAATTAACTTACAACAGACTCTGTCTTCTTCTTATTATTGTATAGATTCTCGAGATACTTCTCAGTGAAGCCCAATGTCAGTTTGTTCTCATTCCTTCCCATTTGTGATGAAATATATCGCTGTTTCGTTTTCTTGTTCTGACTCCAGTTAGTTGGAATTGTCGGTGAATTTGCGACGAATGATTCCTTACTTTGTCTTGGAAGCGCTGAAGTCAACTGTTCAGATTGCAGAAAATGTCTCCTAAGTACGTGATTCAGACACCACAAAATCGTGACAATGATCCCCAAAGCGAGTACAACCTTCGTTTCATTCATTTGAATAATTCGTTAACTGGACTTGTTGCAGTTATATGCCAAGTAACTTTGTAATCAAAATGAGGGCCAATTAAAAGCAACAAATGCAAAAGGCTTAGAAGATAAAATCAATCATAACGAAATTAACCTCACAACAATGAATTTATAAGGTCACGTCCCTTATAAATTTATAAATTAAATTTATAAACTGGCGTCCCTTATATACAAAAATGATAGGTCCAAGGCTTCCTGCCGATTGCCTCCAACTATCCAATGATAATATATTATTATTATTTGCGATAGTACATTTAAGAAAATGAATTCGCCGAAGAGAGACTCTTCGCTGACCTATGCGTTTGTTTTCATTAATACCTCAACGGGGATCATTCATGAAAAGCATTAATCACACTTTTTAGATATTCTCCGTCTTCTCATAACACTAATAATATTTTCTTATCAATAATATTTTGTGCATTTGTCGTATGACATTTATTTATATCAGTTTCTCAACTAACCTTCTTTTAACTCTCTTCACCTACTACATAATTTACTTTTGATACTTTTCATCTTAACGTTTTTCACATCACACAACCTCAGTCTCAACTTACAAGTCAGCATCCCAACCAACAACTCACCACCCCTCACTCTTAGAATTTCATCATCCATCACTGTTTTCAAATATTTCGGTGATGTTAACATCAATGGTTAGGACTCTCACCGACCATGCACATGGTCCGGGGTTTGATCCCGTGCCGGCGCACACCAGATATCTATGGTCGGCCTGAATTTGGGCTACCGATATCCATGCTGAAAATTCCATACTTGTACTGAAAATACGGTGTGGAATCAAGCTGTAAATCAAAAAAAAAAAATACAAAAAAACTAATATATAATTGTGATTGTACAGACAGCTTAGTGAATGAAAAGGAGTCGAGAAGAGTGTCTTCGCTGGACGCTTTCTTCTCACTTTCAAGTTCGGGTGGGTATTTCCCGCGAATTATGTAGACACTGACCAAGTATGCATACCTGTTTACGTATCAGGATAAGGTCTTGAGGTGACGCTTATTCAGCTGATTTTTCATAGTAAGTTTCAACTCGAAGTGAGTGTATTGTCATTATGTATTTTGTTTTTGTTTAGTTTACCACCCTGTTGTGTAGAAAATGCATTGACACACATGAACTATAAGTCATCATACTGACTGGATTAGAGTGGATTGGTGAAATCTCATCTAATGATACTGAAGAAGCGTTGTCATAGAACATGATGAACAATCGTATTAAAATGATGAATCTACTGGTGGGTAGGTGGGTAGCTAGTTAGGGATGGAGAGAGGAAGGGAGATGGAGGTAGACTGATAAATGTAACCGTAAATTGACTTTTGATACGTTCCTGCATACTAATATCGAGTTATGAATTTATGAGGGTACTGATGACTTTTACGAAATAGTAAAATAAGTGCAACTGAGAGTATATGAGAAACAATGCATCACTGATCTTATTCACTCTTTCATAATCAAAGTCTGATTTATGCAATAACACAGGTTGCTTTTCTCTTATTCACTCTAACAATCAATACGAGTGAAAACAACAAGTAGTCACTGTCAAATGCTACAGAAGTCGTGGGCACTTGTCTTGCTTCTATGATTACTTGAAGGTATTGTCCAAGTCTTTCAAAGCACTGTCAATCTGTCATTTAATTCCATCATAGTTTTAACTGATGTGAATTAGCATTTAGATCTACTGGCTTTCCATTCTATTCTGTACAGATTCGTTTGAGAATAACAAGAGAATTATGCGATTGGTAAAACTGGCACCAGAGTAACTGTCGAATAATGAATGGAGGTCAATAGTGAAATAATTCGAAGACTATATGGAAATGTTAGATGAGTAAATTCGGATGGTTACGGACGCGGGATGTTGTACACTTCAGTTTAATTTTAAGTTTAATTTAAGTAAATTCAAATTTGGATTGCTAAAAACAGTGTATTCTACACAGCTGACGCATTATGTGGGTCTTTCAGGACAAATGCATAAACTGTAAATTGGAGAGAGAGAGTTAAATTTACGATTCAGTTAGAAAATGTACAGTGGGCACTAGCTATGTCAAGTTGTAGAAGAAAACTCATATGAGTGGACAGGCAGTGTTAGTTGAGTGTGCAATCGATCAAGCGAAAATTCTGAGAAGTACTTACGAATACCTAAATAATGAAACAAAACAGATGGATGAGACATTCGTCCCACATAACTACCTGATGAAATTTACTGAGAAGTTCAGTAACAACAAAATGAGAGATATCAATGAAACTACTGACCATAATATAAATAAGGAGTTTGACATCTGAAACCTCACGTAGGATACCTGATAAAGCAGGGATTTGGGTGGTATTTAAACCTACAAACTCCTACAAAGTCATTCAGTGACAGGTTCTGTAGGCTAAAGGACTCTATTCAGCCAACATATAAAAAAGAAATGAATTTTTAATACATTAAGAGAAATCAAATTTCACTTTTAAGTACTTACGATTAGGATTTTTTCTTCTTTGTAAGCTGATACACAGGCGTACTTCACAGTGACATCCACCAACATTTATCCTATTTGAAATTAGTTCATCGATCCTATTGGCTTGAAATTCTATTGTTTCACAATTCCCAATAAAATTATCTGATTCTGTTATATTGTGTGAGTAAAGGAGTGTACAGACAGATTGAGTTTATTAATCATAAGCGTCTTTTGATGTGAACTTATCCAACCAAGTGTATGGAGTGATAATAATGAAAATAATATATAATAGCAGACATAGTATTAGTGAATGTGCGGAAAACTAATGAGCAGTTTGGTAACCATAGATATATTTGGATACTTATTATTTCACTAAAGTCACTTCCAATATTAAGGCTGACTGAACAAACTTCTATAAACCAAGGGGTAATCGAACACGTGACCTCCCACGCTTAAAGGTCATTCGTTTCATTAATAACTCTACATTATCGCCAATGCCAACAGAATTGTTTACTGTAGTATTAATTGGTTGCATGTTTACATTATGTCTCTCCCCAATACAACGTTAAAGCTAACAGATGGAAGTGGTCAATGAATAAATTGACCTGTCTTTGCATAATTGTTTCTGAAACCTATAAAGTATACTTCATAGCATTGTCGTCATGAGGAGAAATGCAGATTCAACATAGGTTTAATTTTAGTAAACACTGTGAAACTGACCTTTGAAGCGAACCTTTCGGTAAATATTTTATCAGACTAAGCTCTTCAAGCTGTCAGGATATACATTGATTTTCAATTATTATCACTATTATTACTATTATTGTTAATATTACTGTTAAAACTGCATATTTTTACAGTTGTTAACATCACTCCTATGAATGTTTATTTAATTGTCTTTAAAAACACTTACTGCTTACTTCCAAAGAAGGTTTTACAGCGATTCCACAGGGTGTAACCATCCGGCTCTTACAAAAGCAGGTGGAAGTATGGATATCTTTGATATTAAGTGGTACATCATCACGAAAAGTTTCCATTTATACAAGCATAAATATTATTTACATTTCATGCTGTCTATTTCATCAAGAGCGATTTATCTAACAGCCGTTCATTAAAATGAAGTCTTTTCTGGTATTGTCTTCATAAGTCCCCACTGTTATCTTCTCTTTTCTCAAGCAAATCACATAACTAGCAGATGTTTTCTGATCAACACAACCACCACCACCGCCGTCGCCTAGTTTACTACCTCACTAGATTTCTTACCAGTCTGAAGTCGAGGAGAATAAGGAGGGTTGGGTGTGAGACTAGCGAACCCACCCTGAAATTTCAATCCAATCTTTAAAGAAACTTCAAAGCACATGAAAAAAATAAAAGACAAACTAATTCTCCGCTGGAATCTGAGAGGCGGAATGAGACAGCGGGTTGGTCAAAGCCTTCAGGAAGCCAGTCAGCCAGCAAATGTGTTTTCTTTTGATGAAAGCTAAACTAAACACCGTGAATGTTGAATGTTCGTACAGTGGATGAAGCTAGGAAGGCTGTTCAGGTAGTCAAATAAATGAGACGATACGGCATGGAAGTGCTGCGAATCTATGAGAGTAGGTGGACTGGATGTGGACTGTTGAAATTGTCAACTGGTGAGTCAGCAATCTACTCAGGTTGCCCAGACAACAACCACGAAAACACTGAGGCAGTGAATAGCTATCATGATGTCACCAGTGGCGGCCGAAGCTCATATACGGTGTTAACCGTCCCCTTGCAGAAAGACTCAGCTCAAAAGCAAGGAAAGTTACAATGCTACGCGTAACCAAATGAAGCAGAGTGAGTGGAGAAAAAGGAAGACAACTGCAAACAGTAATGGACAAAATCTCAAATGGTGACATCAAAATCACGATATGATTTCTAAACTGGGAGCAAAAAATACAAGAAGATAAGTCATCAAGGGACGAGTAGCCTTCGGAAAACTGAATGAGAACGGAGAACCATTCGTAGATAACTCAGACTCCAGCGATTTGGTGACTGGAGGTAACGTGTACAAGCACAAGGATGTACCTAAGGCAATACGGGTTTCACCTGACGGATGCATTAAAAGTCAGATAAACTCAATCTCTATTTCAAGAAAGTGGAGACACAGCCTTCTGGATAAGGGAAGCAGATGTGGACTCAGAGCACCATCTAGTTCAAGGAATCTTCAAGGTCAAGTTGAAAGCATTCAGTACAACCGTAGACAGAACACAATCAAATTCACCACTCGGAAACTGAAGAATGGGACTACAAAAGACACGTTGACTGCAGCCATCAGAGCAAAGTCGGAGACACTACGTGGCATCACTGCGGAAACCTGCGTGGAAGAACATTGGAACTAACTCACTGAAGGCGATGTTCAAGGGAACGAGTACAACTGGTCTAGGAAGAAAGGAGATACAAGACAAGAAATTGCTCTCAACGGCTACCCGGCAGCTAACAGAAGAGAGGGAAATGATGAAACAGAGGAAGGATCGATGCAGAGATGGACTACAGGAGAAGGAGAAGTTAAGTTCCACATACATAACACTGAATAAAGGAGTGATGAAGAGTGCTAGGAAAGACAAAAAAAATTCTATGACACATTGGCTGGCAAGTGAGGCAGATGAGACAGGCTGGAAGTAGACGAGACCTCAGAAGATCATAGCAGACAACCAGGTCTCTAGAAAATCAAAGCAAGTGATTCAGCGAAAACAATCTTCTCAACCAATTTATTGTCAAGCTGTACAATCGTATATATTTGGTTTCTAAGAAATTATATCCGGTGAGGGAATTGAATCATAGTTGTGAATGCATAAAAGATAATAGTAGTGTGGTGAGAGCTGTCTACTAGCCAATTGGTTGACAGTAATTGAGGTCAATGTTTATGTATCAAATATTAGTCATGTTGTGGTGAGAGATGGTTGCTAGCCAAATTGGTCGACAGTAATCGAGGTCAAGGTCAAGGTGAACAGGCGGATACAGTTAACATATAGATGAACTGACACAGCCACAAGAGATGTAAGGTTAACTTTGTGTGAGAAAAAACCAATCAACAGACTGTATTTTCTACTAATATTAACCTACAATAATGTACATCAAAATCTATAAATACGTGTTGATTTTCCGTAATAAACGTTCTGTTGCCTGGCCCCTGTCTTCTGTTGTTACAGCAGTATAAAATGCAACTAAAATGTTCGTGATTATACCAAGTGGCAAAACAGTTAATGTCATATATAGAAAAATTCATAGGATGATAGGTGTTGGAAGAGGGTGTGAGATTATAGTATTGGTAGGCAAATAAAATAAAAATAAAAGAGTCACGTAAAACTGTGTGAAATTTAGTAACATATAATTTAACTTTGCAAAATAAATGACTTAGAATGACAAGTGGGACGAGTGAAATAATACCGCGGACAAATTCAAAGTGAGAACAGTAATATTAGCGGCTGACTTAATAAGGGAAGAGTATACAAATTGAATAAACAAAACGAAAAATAGCAAGCAGAACCAAAATATGAATGGGAATTATCATATTTTAGCATAGGGCGATTAAGACCATGAGAGTTGGAGAAGTTGAACTTTCTGACTCTTCTGTTTCGATGACCAAAGCCTCGGCAAATTATTTTTGCCTTGTATTTGACTCTAAAGGTGGAGGCTGTAGAGATAGGGTGATCAGTATCAACAAGGTGTTAAATTACTGCGCTTCTTATAGCTCCACAATGTCTCTATCCAAGAAAAGATCAACGCAGATAAAACCTATAAAGGATTGTCGAGGGAACATAATTACCACGGAGAAGAGATAAGTAAAACAATGGGCGTCAGGACCAGAAAGAAATCCTCCCGAAGCACTGAAGAGACCGCAGCGGATATGCTCATGCTACTGTTGTAAGAATTTTGGAAGGAAGGAAAAGCACACTCTGATTGGATGAATCCTAATTTACCTTGTGAAACTACTAAAGAAATGCAACTTAGGACAATGCTACGCACATTGCTATAACCGATGTAGACGGAGTGGAGAAGTAGAAGGACTTCTTCAGACAACTAACTGGAAACAGCAATGAATGAGACTTCAACCAGATGGCAACACTGGAATTCTGGTGAGCGGTTTGAATGCCAATCAAACTAAAGCAGATAAAACAGAAAAAGAACTCATCATGGATCGACAGAACTCCTGTGAAATCAGTGAGAATGGAGAATACTTTGCAGAACTCCCAGCACGTTTAGTGATTTGTTGATTGGTATCAGTGTGTGCAAGCGCAAAGATATCCATCAGGTAAAGTAGGCTTTCTCAGACGAACACACAAAAATCAAACAGGGTTCATCTCAATCTGAAAATGTGAAGATACAGTCTACTAGACACATGATCGAGGAACGGAGCAGATGTAGGCTTTGATCACTACATAGTGCTAGGAACCTTCAAGACCAAGCTGGAAACTTTCAAAGAAGCTGAAGAGAAACCACAATTCAAGTTCACGAAAGGAATGGACTGTGTTACAAGGGACACCTTAACGGTAATCATCACGAAGATGATGAAGTAGAAGATAAACTACTGTAGAGATGAAAACCAAAAGGAACAAATGACTAGTATCTACAACACACTGAACAAAGGAGTGAAAACGAATGCTAGGAAAGACAAAGGATGCTTTCACAACAACTGAAGCAAAATAGGCTATAGCGAATGTCCGTAATCGGCCTACACTGAATTTCCAAAGTGATGGAAGTGCCTCTGTAGACAAATCACACGTTTGCTGATCAACTTATATCTGTTTATTAAATGGACGGAGGCGATCTTCAGGAAGCATTGCACCTAGGTTTCCTGCTATTTGGCACTCATCAGCACGACGTATCTGAAGGAACTCATGTCCCTTCTGAGATCCCAACCTGCGTCACCCAGTGCAGTTCTGCAGTCACAGTCGTCATCACTGAGTTATTCGGGTTCGTGATTTGGTTGGACAGTAGTTAGTAACTAGTGTTCAATCAAAGATATCTGTTTGCTAACATTAGTCCCAGTCATGTGATTATAGGCTTTCTCCACGGCCATGACATTGCATCAAATCACCATGTCTGTATCTGAAACGAGATGAAGCCGATGAAAGTTATCGTCTTGTTTTCATGAAACTAGTCTCTTCACTATAATTTTGAACAAATTCCGGCATTCATATTTGATGTTTAAGTATTAAGTACAAAATATTGGTGGGTATACTTGTCTCCCAAGTGGTGTAGCTGAGTGGTGCCAGCCGGTCTAGGATTTATTTCACTAAACATATCTTCGACACAGATCACACTGTAAACTCTTTTCTGGTAATCAACAGAAAATGTAATACCGGATTATCATCGCTCAATGCAGAAGCATCAACAATCTGTCGAGTAAAATCTAACTTGTTCTTACAGCATTATTAAGTGGTTTATCCTGCATCGACTTGGTAATGTATTGGTGTTTTGTGAACTGAGAAATCTCTGTTATTTCAAATGGTCATACTGGACGAAATCCACGTTACGTGTAATACATTTGTCTCGTCTGAACCTTAAATGTTGGTTATTACATAAATTCCATTCGACTTCACACTGATTTTCATTCCATTTTCGTCGGCACCAAAATGGGTCATGCATGGGTCATACATAAATATAGCCTTCAAAAGCGACCGCCTGACTAACACTCTATTAAAGGGAATTTCAAAAGCCCCTAAAAGAACATTCTTTCCTCCTACATCAGAACTGGTATTCTCTTGCTGCCCAACAATCTCCAATATCCCTAAAGATAAACTAGCGTGCTTGATCACCTCTGTGTGTATCTATCAATACACTTGCTTCCGATGTGTGTTTTATCTCAAAAGATCAAAGAACGTTCTGACGCTTCGGTACAGAAAGGTTACAATGAATCAATGAAGAGTGCTATAACTGAACACACAGTTAACACTGGTCAGTCACTCAAAATGTAAGAAAAATTCATTCAAATTATCTACAGAGTCAAAAGAAGCCTCTCGATAATGTTATGCTTCCGAACACTCTACATTGCTTAGACCTTAGTAATTCCGGTGGAACACCCTGATTTATCTATGGAGAAGATTCCTCCCTATCCCCTCCTTCTAGAAAACGTGTAATTCCAAGTTCAGCTGTCATCAAAATCTTAAAACAATAAGTTCATTTTATGATTTTAGCAAGTGTTATTGGAAGACGGAGATTATCTGAAAAATGTGATATATTTAGCTGTACAACCGCAAATATATATGGTTGTTTTGTATTTAGGTGTACATTAAGTTTTTCAAATAACCTGAGTGCAACTCAATCACAAAACTATTCATACTTTTACGTAACTCCTTTTTAACAACTGTCTGTGACAACTCATCAACTTTGTTACTACTCTAGTTTCATTAACACACAATTTTCTTGACCATTTTGTATTAGGTAAAACTCCACCCAAAACTCCTTTATTTAAAATAACCATAACCAATTGTATTTTGTTTGAAAAATTTAATGTACAATGTACAACAACCACCAGGCAAACGTTTTTCTTGATTAGCTATGCCCAATATGAAACAAACTACCTAAGGAAATGCAACTAGCAAGTTCATTGGCCTCCTTTGAAAAGGCACTTAATGACATATTGAGTGAGTTTGCAAGCGAAACCAGTGCTAATTCCCATGTAAGAGTGTGATTGATGTATTTCATGAATGATCTCCATTGAGGCATTAATAAAAACAAAACGCATAGGTCAGCGAAGAGACTCTTTTCGGCGAATTCATTTTCTTATCTGTACTATCGCAAATAATAATAATATATTATCATTAGATAGTTGGAGGCAATCGGCAGGAAGCCTTGGACCTATCATTTTTGTATATAAGGGACGCCAGTTCACACGTGACCTTATAAATTCATTGTTGTGAGGTTAATTTCGTTATGATTGATTTTATCTTCTAAGCCTTTTGCATTTGTTGCTTTTAATTGGCCCTCATTTTGATTACAAAGTTACTTGGCATATAACTGCAGCAAGTCCAGTTAACGAATTATTCAAATGAATGAAACGAAGGTTGTACTCGCTTTGGGGATCATTGTCACGATTTTGTGGTGTCTGAATCACGTACTTAGGAGACATTTTCTGCAATCTGAACAGTTGAGTTCAGCGCTTCCAAGACAAAGTAGGGAATCATTTGTCACAAATTCACCGACAATTCCAACTAACTGGAGTCAGAACAAGAAAACGAAACAGCGATATATTTCATCACAAATGGGAAGGAATGAGAACAAACTGACATTGGGCTTCACTGAGAAGTATCTCGAGAATCTATACAATAAGAAGAAGAAGACAGAGTCTGTTGTAAGTTAATTCATTCTTAACACACATTATGTTCACATTTCGTGCGGTGACTTCGGTGTAAGAGTCGTTCACAGTGCATAACCACGACCCCATTATCGATGTAAACCACATTCCTCAGTCTTTGTAAGGGAGTGGGTTTCGAATTAGCTTATGGATGATAGTCTTAGGTTTCTATGAATACTCGTCATTGTTAATTCTCCATATCATTACATCTCTATCCACTGTCATCAGTTTCAACTCCAACTCGGTTGGAACCAACAATCACGACTTCTCACTTAGACTCTCCGTAATCTATGTAGCAGTCAGTCACTAAAGATAATTTGTCCTCTCTAGATTTGAGTCGAATTAACTCAAGTCACCTAATTTCAAGACCTTAAATGGTCTTCACAGGTTGATTCGTTGAAAACAACTTGCAGTATACGGTAATGATGACGACTTCATTGTAAACAACACTCTCGATGCAGTGTAGTTCACTACTGCACCAAGTATTATTCCCTTCACATCGGATATTACAGGAGAAATCATTGACTACAGAACCGGATGATATTCATAGTACTTATAACTGGGATATTATATAATTGTAAGGATGAATTGTAAGTTGATGGGAACAGTGAGACAAATAATGTTGTGTTGGGGGGAATGAAATGAGCTGTTTATTCACTCTTTCACAGTCAGTTGTTAGCAAGATGTCTGACGCTCTTCAATCGAATGAGATATGAGCCAAATAATGCATCGTGAGAGTTTCACGTCCTAACTTAGGATATGCAAAGAGATAATTATGAGCCAGGAGGTTGGTTAGAGTCCGACAGGATGACTTTGATAATGTTTTGAGTGAGTTGGAATGTTTGTCAACTGACCATCTGATTATCGTTGACAGACATTTAGTGAATTGTAAGTTGAATTGACGAAGTGAGTTTGCTTCCCGCCACAGAGGGAACATTTCCGACGGAAGTATGACCGTTTTTCATGCTTGTCAATTGAAAGTCTCAAAATTCATTTGACATTGAAAATCGACACTTGGTCATAAGTGTACTTATTCACTGATTCATAAGCTGTGTGAGTAAGGAATGTTTGAGGAATCACAACCGAGTAATCAGAAGTCTTCTTGAGTACTGCAAAGTAATACTAACAAGCAGGATAATTTGAGCTCATGATTCATTGTCTTGTGGCCTCTTGTTATCTGGTTACAACACGAACTATACAAAAATATAAATTAGATGAAATATTTGAACATAAGTTTTGATGTGATGAGATTGAGTGTCTGATTGGAGGCATAGGTAAGATAATGCTGGAATGATGTGCGTTGTTGCATCACTAGGAGTTCGCATGATTGACTATTTGTAGGATGATTAGACGAATATTCTTGAAGAAAGAACAGCGTTTCAAATATTTGGGAAGAGTCGAAGTTTAACCATGAAGAGTAAATCGATTCTATAGGTTGCGTAACAAGAGAAAATGAATTTCTATGATATAACGTAAAAGCATCAAGGTGACTGACGTTGAGATGAAGCTACATAACAGGAGATATAGGAGAATACATGGCGTAACGAAAACTGCATTACTTCGTTTACTTCACCAAGGTAGCGTGATGTTCGTAGCTGTCGTTTTCCTGAGCACACGGGTTTGAATTCAGCCGCTTGATAACGATTGTTTTAGCGAAATGCAATAGACTAGGTTTCTTGTACTTGTTGATTGCTATAAACGCCATCAGATTTTTCACAGTATCACTAGTGTCCAATTGCACTGTTCAATACTTTCGACACCTATAGTCGCAGGTTCTCTGGTTTGTAAGGAAAGACACAGGTTATGCTCAGCGAAGCAATATTTCTTTACAACGACTTCATTTTGAAGACCACTATGCAGTCTTATTTATATTACGGAAAAAAAGGCAGTGAGTGGCACTAGAAATTGTTCAGTCCACATACATGTGATAAACGTAAAGATGATTAAAATGATGTGCTAAGGGAGTAGCGTTGAAGATTATTAAATAACTGGACTGGTATTGAGGTTTTGAAATTGTAGTTGAAGTGCTGTTTGAAAATGAGAGTTTTTGATGTGGTTGTGTCCTCCGAGCTGGATAGTTAATTTGCAAAGCTTTCATCACCCTACTGGGTGACATCTTCAGTGCATACTTCAATTTGAAGTGAGCTTTCAGATTTCTCCACTAGTTTATTAATCATCTCTCCTGGCGACCTTGGACGTGATTGGTTGTTTTTGTGTGTTTTCACGCCTTCTAGGTTACTTGTATTGCCACTCATTGTTTCTTTGACTTGAACGTTGACCCTTTGTGTGTGACGTTTCTTTCTTATCGGTTGATAAATTTTGTCTATCTCAATGTGTCTAATGATTGATGATTCACTGGAATGCCAAGCTTCTAAACATTCTCTAGCATTCTTGTTGTTTCCTCTGTCTAATATTTGAACATTGTCCCTGTCGAATTGATGTCCGTGGTTGTCTGTATGTAGTGATATGAGGGAGTGGATGTCATGTCTTTTGACAGCTAGCTTATGTTCGTGGATACGAAGACAAAGTGGACGTCACCCAGTAGGGTGATGAAAGCTTCGCAAATTAACTATCTAGCTCAGAGAACACAACCACATCGAAATCATCCACCTGAGCTACAAATCTTCTCTATCATATGAAAATTAGAGTGTACGATGATGATAATGTTGAAGATGGTGAAGTGGAATTGAGGTGGAGTAAATTCAAGTGGTAAAGGATAATGAAATAAAAAGAGCATTAATACGACCAAGGTAAAGAAAGGGGTTTAACAAAAGGTTCTTGAACAAACCATCTAGGATTTTGGCCATGTATAGTTAGTGCTTCGGCTATGCATAAGTGGAGAAAACGGAAGCTTTTAAAGTGGTCAGATTTACTCCTGTTTATAACTATGAAGGATAAATTCAGTGGGGCTGAATGACAAACTGAAGACTTCGCAGACCTTTGCTCACCTTTCGTTTACCAAAGCGGATAGTGTTCATGTTCTCGTTTGCGGAGAGCACGCTTACAACCTCGTGGAAAATAAATATTTTTTGCTGAACGAAAACTGTGTCTTTGGTTTGTGTTTAGAAATCGGACAATAACACGCCTCTGTATCATTCGAATATATTTGCTCTGGCACGTATATGTAAATTATTTAATGTACTTTGAGGCAACCGAAGCAAGGAATGTTGTGCTAGAAATGACTTCGTAACACTAATCGAAAAACGAGGTCTTGGTCCTGGAAGACAAAACGCAAATTGTGACAGTGAAAGATACTGAATGGAATCCAATTCCCAAAGAGGTGGAACAAAGGAACTACAAACCACTTCTGAATACGGCAAGCACAGGTGTCATAAATCTGAATATGACTTCAGAGATGGATAACTCAGTTCTGTTAATGATTTCATGATCTACCCTGATGAAATTTCTAATGCCGTAAGATCTGTATCGATTGGTGATTTGTTGCACAAACTTACATTTAATCCTACCATGTGAGACACAGTTTTATAAGCCCTGAAGACACGAAGAGATTGTTTGTTTTTGACCACAGATTTTTACGATCTCTTTCTCGCGTTAGGTGGTATAATAAAGTAAGTAATGTTGACGTTAGGCGTAGAGTGTTGGGCAAAGAGGGAAAATCACTCAAAGAGGCTATAAAGTTACATAGATTGAGATGGCTAGGTCACGTGCTGCGCATGCCTAGCCATCGCCTCCCTCGACGGGCATTACTAGCTGATATAGGTGCAGGTTGGAAAAGAGTAAGTGGTGGCCAAACAAAAACATGGCATCAATCCATGAAATCCCTGACAGTTAAACTGAGTCAGGTAGGGAGATGCAGACTTCCGGGTTGGGGCCCTCGAGACTCTAAGAATCAATGGCTGGAGACACTAGGTGACATGACTAAAAATCGTTGTCAACGGCGCAGATGTATTCAGTCTCTTTAATCTTTCATATTCCTTTCTACCATTACTCATTCTGTTTCACTCTTATACTTGTCTAAATTCCATTGCTTCTCTTCATTCATTTTCTTGTCTACCTTTGCGTGCTATTTGGAACGTGACAACTCGAACTGCTGCACTTCGGTGCCAAGTTCTATGTTGAATCCAGCAGCAGCAGCATAAACCCTGAATCAAGTGGATTTGTTGAAGTACTTCCATGTATAACAAATTAAAAATGAATAATTACCAGTATACGACTGTTCATAAATTTTATTTCACTTTTCTAATTTAGAAATAATATTGAAAACGAATTAAAAGGTTTAAGATCTGAATACAGTTTTAATTAGTGGATGAATCCTCTCCAGAACGCTGACCAAGGTCAATTGTATCACGAAGCACTTTGGCAACTATTTCACGTGCTACATTTATATCATCTCTTGGATTGTTGTAGTATGTTGTTGTTGATGAATGTGTATGATCTAGTCGTAAACTACCAAGGGGAATTTCACCACTTTCACTGACATTACTACGTAATAAATCAGTTTTGTTCCGTTCACCAGGTGGTAAATCATCTTCATCGTAGGCTTCATCATCGATTGTTGTTGCATCGTCATCATCATCATCATCGTCATCGGAATGTACAAGTTCAACTTGACGTAACATTGAAACTTTAGTTTCATCTTCACCAATCGAATGATCTTAAGTGAAATGATTAAAAAAAAATGAGGGTAACAATTAGAAGGTATTCCACAATCACTAATCATGAACTGCTTGCTGACCCTATAAGCAAAAGCTACACATTAAATCTGTGTACATATAAGAAGAATAAACTTAGCAGTTATGGTTGCCTTAGACATTTCGACAAACCTTTTCGTTTTATTTATCCTTCACGTTCCCCAGTGGAGCATAGGGCTTCAGCTAGTGGCTTGAAGTTTCTGTAGCAGTGTTTATTTTACAGGATGGGGTTGCTAGCCTCATGCCCAACCTTTCCTCTTTGCCAGTATTATTTCTGGCGTGCGTCAGCCGGGGATCGAACCCCGGATCATGTGTATGGTCGGCGAGCATCCTAACCGCTATGCCACCGACAAACCTGGACACACTAAATTTTTGCATTACACAAAGACATAATTTATTTCACAAGGACCCATTTCACAACTGAAACTGGTTGAATTTTTTTAATGATTATGAAAAGCGGAATGTTTCATTGTGTTGTAAGAACGACTGGTAGAATGTCGCATCAGAAAGTATTAATGTCATGTGCACATGAGTTAACTATGTCCTTAGACTGTTTTATTGATGTAGCTAGACAGAATTCATGAGGTTTATTTCGATTTGAATCTTAGGCCTAAGTCAATATGAATATTCCGCCAAAATGTGTCTGTTCTGAATTTGTAAAACTGCTCTCTCCTGTGTATAGATCACCTTGACCTGACTATATAGAATGACAGCTTGCTATGGTAGCTATAAATTAAAAATTAACAATCAATAAATGAGAATAGCAATGTGACTCAGCACTCAGTCATTACTGATATACAACTACACATGCGAGACATATGGTGTGACAATTTATATTCTTAAAATATTTCCATAATGATAATCATAGAACACGATTTAAGCACATAAGTTCTTCTGGAAATTCTCATCAAGCTTTACATTTACATACTGAAATATTAGTCATAGGCATTTGAATTAATGTAGTTAATAAAATATAGGATCACAGTTCAAGGATGTGAATTAATGGATAACAATCGAGGTGATCATCACCATAATAATAATAATAATTATTATTATTATTATTCCTTTGGGTTCCTATTGGAACATAGGGCTTCAACTAGACGTCTCCATTTGCTTCTGTCTTCTGCTGTACTTTTCACCTGCATCCATTTTAATCCATACTGTTTCAACTCCTCTTCACACGATCTCCTCCATGTCACCCACTCTTGGACGTCCCACTCGCCGCTTCCCTTTCGGGTTCCACTCGAGCTATGGACTGACACGCGATGCCCCCAACGGCCTCCTTAGCGAGTGTCCAATCAATCTCCACTATCTCCTGCATATTTTGTTGAGCGACTGGTTCTTATTTTGTTTCTTCCCATAGTTTCTTGTTGGTGATTCTTTCCGGCCATCTGATCTTCAGTATAGAACGAAGACAGTTGTTGATAAAGGTCTGCAATAGGCTGTTGGAAATACTCATTCTTTGTGACCCGCCAAGTTTCTGATCCGTATAGAAAAACTGACTGACTTGACGTTTGTATTGAAAATCCGAATTTTGTTGTTGATGCTGAGTTGAGTGACGAAGATTTCCAGATTGGTTTCACGTTGATGAATGTGTTTCTCGCCTTCCCGATTCTCGATTTGACATCCTCGTCCGTTCCACCTGTAGTTGAGACAATGCTCCCTAGATAAGTGAATGAAGTAACCTCTTTCAAATCCCTCCCATTGATGGTGATTGGCGCTGGATGTTGTTGCTGTTGTTGTTGTTGGTTGGTTATTTTCATAACCCCAATCTTGTCTATGTTCACCTGGAGTCCTGTCTTTGGACATGAAGCTAGCACCCCCATGCCATAAAAATGGACACCACTTCCACAGAAACTTTAATCCTCTTGTTTGAAGCCCAATGTTCCACTGGGAACGTAAAGGAATAAAAAAGTAGGGCTGGAGGGCGAAATAATTATTGTCACATAGCGATTAGATAGTAAAGTAATAATAATAATAAATTGTGAAACCGAGAGTAAAATGTGGAACTAGAGCACAGCATGATATTGATAATACAGTTAGCATTACAAATAAAACAAAATAAAATATAGTGATCCAGTGCCACTAGGAGAGGTAACTATTTTAGGTTGTGGGATGTAGGCTAAGAAAGGGAGACAGATTGAACAAACTTTTTCTGAACACACAGATTGAGTTGCAAAATCATTATGGCAACGGCCTCAGCTATGCTTAGCAGCCGAAGACGTACCGATTTATGGAGTTGATGTAGCATCTTTTATAGAATTGTAAAAGCTGAATTTTTATAAAAATCTTGTGCCCCACACCCACTAGGTGTGCTAGTATGGAGCTTCTGACTGAATTTAAGACTCCTCTACAAAACCACGTGGGACAATGCTCCAGAAGGCGACTGTGGACTTACCGAGTCGTTCTACCTATATTTAACTGTCTCCACATGAACAGTCAACATCAATATCATGCTGTGCTCTAGTTGTACATTTTACTCTCGCTTTCACAATTTATTATTATTATTACTATATTATCTAATCGCTAGGTGACAATAGTTATTTCGCCCTCTAGCCCTACTAGTATGCACATTCTCTACCTATACACTCACCATTGCCTAGATTATATAAACAATTGAATGAATTTACCCTTATTATTATTATGATCACCTCGATTGTTATCCATTAACTCACATCCCTGAACTGTGATCCTATATTTGATTAACCACATTAATTCAAATGCCTTTGACTAGTGTTTCAGTATGTAAATGTAAAGCTTGATGACAATTTACCAAAAGTAAGTATTTGCTAAAGTCGAGTTCTACAATTTATATTCACTTATGGATGTAACTCAAGACATAACAAAATATTATTTCGACTAGTGACCAAAACCAAACAAGTGTTTCTTTGTATTTTGGAATTCCTAACACAGCTTTAGCCGTATTTATCTTTCAATTTTGTTTGTAAAGCAGCATATTTTAAAAAGTTAAAATATGCTTATCTGACAGTCAAAAACATGCACAATTTACGTAACACTAGTTCAAAATAAATGTAATAATCATAATTATCATTATTTATTATTTTATTATTTTGATTACAGCTTGATGCCACACCGTACTTTTTGGTACAAGTATGGAATTTTCAGCATGGATATCGGTAGTCCAAATTTTTGCAGGCCAACCATAGATATCGGGTGTGTGCCGGCAGGGGGTCGAACCCCGGACCATGTGCATGGTCGGCAAGAGTCCTAAACACTGTTCCACCGACGCACACGCCTGACACGGCATCAACTATTTTATTAAATCATTCAAATACACTAGAACAAACCTGTCGGGATTGTAGTTAGTCGGCAGTTCAACAACTTTGAATGGCTTACACACTTACTTATGACATCAAACCTTGTGACCAGAAAAAGAAATTGACACTAATAATGCTACTTACTCTTTTTTTTCTTCGAAGTCATCTTTTTTGTCGGTTCATGCAGTGATAATTTTGGTTTCACTTCGCCTAATGATTTAGACGACTCATCATTGAATTTAACATCAACACCAGCAGACTTTGATTTGACTGGATGATATTTTCGCTGAGAATTATTCAAATTTGATTGTTTTACTTTGACTGATGGTGATGAACTACCAGAAAGACTAGGTAAGCCTTCAAGACTATGTGTATGTACAATACTGTTGACAGATTTGTGCTTTTCTTTTAACTTTTCTTTTAATTTCTTCAATTCTTTACGTTCATAGTGTGGTAGTTGATTTTTATTGAAATTATTCGAATTTTTCAAAGCCAAAACATGAAGCATAGGATTATTAAGTGGATTTAAGTGTTTACGGTTAAGACGATCAGTATTCAGAGCATCTGGAAATTGACCTGGACTTATTTGTTCTTTTTGTGATTGTGTTTTACTGGTTCTTGAAGGAGAAGACGCAGAACTATCGGTGGAGTTTGTACTTTTTGAAATACTGAATGTCAGTGTTAATGAATTCTATTACAAAAATATAATAATAATAACACAAGAAAGTGGTTTAGACATTATTTTGGTCGTTTATACACGCAATTGTGCGTCGATGGTGTAGCGGTAAGGACGCTCGCCGACCATTCACATGGTTCAGGGTTCGATCCCCGGCCGACGCACTCCTTTACCTCGCTAAGCCAGAAATAATGCTGGTAAAGAGGAAAGGTTGGGCATGAGGATAGCAACCCCATCCTGCAAAATAAATACTGCTACAGAAACTTCAAGCCACTAGCTTGAAGCCCTATGTTCCACTGGGGAACGTGAAGGAAAAAATACACGTAATTGTTCATTGTCAAGCATTTAATTCAGGTCATCTAAATGGATTAAATTATTCTTCAGATGTGCATATCCCTATTCTCCTATAGTCAGTATCTGAATTTTATCTCAAAGCTACACTTTGCAGAGTAACAACCGAAGGTTAAAACACAATGAGTCACCACTGGAATCACTATTCAGCAGTGAGTACAAAAGCCTACATACTCTCCAACAGAAGCATCAAAAGTCTAACAAGCGACTGTTAAAAAGAAATCATTTCATTCTCAGTCTCATTCCCCATGATTGATTTGTGGAAACTTCTGTTTCTTGTTAAAATTCTGGCTCGATGAGAACGCCGGGTGTAGAAAGTTTCAAAAAAAGGTTAAAGTTATGTGTTCTGTAGAATACACACTTATATGATTTGCCGATCTCTAAGATACACAGTTTCATTTGGGAAAAGGCACGATCGAATCACGGGACTTGTATGCTTTTCCGATGGATGACATCTGTGAATTCATACCCCTCCCCCTCAAAAGAAAATAAAATGCACGAAGGCGTTATCATCGCGAAAAGATATCAAACTTGTCTGCCTTTGCTTCCACAAACAGTTCCTGCTTGGGAATGCATACTGACTATGCAGGATCACACAAGAATCATAACTTTTTAATGGTTTCAAATACCTAGACACAAATGAGTTGAATTAATCTCCATGGAAAAGAATTCATCTATGAATTCCCTTTTATAAATTTGAGCAAAGAATAAACAAGTATTGAGTGCTGAATAACATGGATCCATTTTATTTCGTCGGTTCTCATCAGCTGCATACAACCTGTGATCTTTAATAAATAAAAGTCCGAGTAAAATTTAACATACTTTTGTCATCGACAAGCATATTATAACAGTGTCATGTTGAGATAAGAAAATCAGGATGATAAGCTAGCTGAAGTGTAGCTATATATATATATATATATATATATACAAATTGTCGGAGAGAAGTTTCTAGAAAATTAAGTGACAAGTTCGTTCTTAGGGTGGTGACAAAACAAATTAGCAACAATTACGTAGTTAGATACGAGAAGATCGAAATTTGGTACGCAAAAGGTCAAATGAAAAGATGACGATATAATATCATAAGGTCAGGAAGAATTACCTCTTATGGAAGTCAAACAGGGGAAAAAGGAGGCGGGTTGAAGAGAAAAAAAAGAGTTATCACGGGATGCTTCACCAGCGTAATTGCAGTTCAACAATAGATTTCTTCTGGACATATAAGTCAGGTTTCAGCCGTTTTATTGCGATAGCCTCAGCAAACCGAAGAAGACTTGAGCTATTTTGTTTGTTAATTATTTCGAATGACGCCAGAGCGTCGACTCGATGTCCAGTGTCTATCAGGTGTTTGATAATTGAAGACCTTAGACTACTTGACCCCTTTAACCGGAAGCTCCTTTGTACTTGTTTGAAGAATCTGATGTAAGCTCTTCTTTCTGTTCTTCCAGTGCAACTGCTCCCGCAAATACACGTGAATTGGTAATATACAGTTGGAGGTAATGTACGAAGCGTACTTGTTGATCTTAAACTGCACCAACGAGGAAGATGTTCGGAGCAGAAAGCCGCAGAATACGTCCTGTACAGGGCTGCGTTTAATATTTTTTTATTATTCCCTTAATATCATCGCCTTTGAAGTCAAGTTTAACGAAAACTAGTTTCTTTCTGACAGTAGGTTTATCAGGTTTCTTACGTTGATTCTCACCATATTTGTCAATGAAACTTTGTGGATAACCATTTTCTTTCAATCAATTCTCAAGCAGTATTAGTTCACTGTCTAATTTATCGGGTGAAAATATTCTTTTCGCTCTGCAGAAAAGCGTTTCCATCAGCGTTTGTTTGTAACTGTGATTGGGCCAGTAGCTGTTGAAGTTTAAGTAGAGACTGCTCCATGTGTCTTTACACAGTTCTATCGAGTGTCCCATCCGTTTTTCTCTCCAATTTTGTATCCAGGAAGTGGAAATTATCAGCGTCTTCGTGCTCCATCGTGAAAGTGATACTCTTATGTACGTTGTTGAATAAGCCCAATAGAGATGAAGCGTGACGTTAATCATGGCATACAATGAATGTGTCATCTATGTATCTATAGAAGGCTATCAGAATTGATTCTTCACTTTGTCGTACCTTGAAACATACTTTCGTTTGACACTAAGGGCTAACTAATATCATGCATCAAGTCCTTTGTTTTGGTGCAGACTGACATGACATAACACTAATTACTACCTAGTGCCCAATGAAAGTACCCATAACAGTTTAATAGAAGGTCAATCTTGACTCGGAATAGCTCAGTGGTAATGTTTCTGACTGAAACACTGATTCTTAGAAGGGGCACGAATCCCTTCATGATTGCAGATACACGAATAACCAACACACTCCGTAATATGGAGTCATTTTTACATAGGAACAAAATAGTGAAAGAGAATAAATGATGTTAATTTCGATCAAGAGAATTACTTCAAATTACATTTTTATCTTAGCTGTTTCTTAGAAGAAGCAAATAACCACGAAGTTATTATAAGCCAGTGAGTTACAGGCAGGAGTGTTTCATAAATAGGTGAGCATGGCTCAAACGGCAACTGTTCGCAACGTTTCTATTTCTTGGAGCAAATAACTAACTCTCCAGTCAGTCCATTCATTGAGGTTGCAAGAATATAATGTAGGTCTGCTCATATGTGAATATTTTCATCAATGAATATATCCATAGTTTCTTTAGCTAGTCAGGCGCTATAGAAGTGGAATAGTTGGTACCCTCCATATCCGTCCCATTTGCTCTCGCAGATTCCCAACACTTCTATTGCATACCTTCTCATTTCTGCGGCTACCTTGGCAGCCTTTCCAGCTTCGTACATTTTACGAACATACCACGTCCCCATCCTCATTTTCGCTTTCATCGAAAGAAGACACATCGGCTGACTGGCTTCCCGAAGGCATACACCAGCCTGCGTCATTTCACTTCCCTGATTCCAGAGAAAAATAAGATTATTGTTTATATTTTTAGTATTTTTAATATATTTGTGCGTTGACGTTTCTGTAGCAATTTGGTTAACTTTTGGGGTTGGAGTTGCTAGCATCAAGAGCCCCGACCCTCCCTCTTTATCCGGGCTTGGGACCGGCTAGAAAACTAGCGAGCTAGTAATCTAGGCGAGGATGTCAAATCGAGAATCGGGAAGGCGAGAAACACATTCATCAACCTGAAACCAATCTGGAAATCTTCATCACTCAGCATCAACAACAAAATTCGGATTTTCAATACAAACGTCAAGTCAGTCAGTTCTTCTATACGGATGGATCAGAAACTTGGCGGGTCACAAAGAATGAGTATTTTCAACAGGTTGCAGACCTTTATCGAGAACTGTCTTCGTTCTGTACTCAAGATCAGATGGCCGGAAAGAATCACCAACAAGAAACTATGCGAACAAACAAAATAAGAACCAATCGCCCAACAAATATGCAGGAGAATGTGGAGATGGATTGGACACTCGCTGAGGAGTCCACTGGGTGACATCGCGTGTCAGGCCATCACTCGAGTGGAACCCGAAAGGGAAGCGGCGAGGGGGACGTTCAAAGGTGACACGGAGGAGATCGTGTGAAGAGGAGTTGAAACAGTATGAACTAACATGGATGCAGGTGAAAAGTACAGCAGAAGACAGAAGCAAATGGAGACGTCTAGTTGAAGCCCTATGTTCCACTAGGAACCCAAGGGAATAATAATAATAATAATAATACAGAAGCACACTTTGTACAACATTGCCGTAAAATGAGAAATTATATAATTCTGAATAATCACTTACGTTTCGTTTAGTTGAACTTTGAATTGGTTCCATTTTAGACATAATCGCCTTCAACTTGTTATATGATGTTGGATATGGTGCTTCACCCTCAGAACGATCCAGCAACCACATTCCATCACTGAATGTATCTGGTGCAGTAAGACTAAACGGTTCACTGAATGATGAGCTTATTGTTCGTTCTACAGTGCTTATATTTGAAGTTCGCGATCCTACTGTGACATCGGCTGATTTTTCAGAAACACTTTTTTCAGATATTGTTTTTCTTGGACTAAATGGAATGGGTGAGACCATAGCGGATTTTTGTCTATTTTATCAAAAGAGAAAAATACTCAAAAATAAAGAGTAATGCTAACAGTGAAGTTAAAAATTTATCCGTTGCAATTGCACTACTGATAAAAAATATAAGTAGACTAAATAAAGTATAATTATATTTTAATAGTTTACACACAATGATAAGTTTTGTTATTGGTAATTTTGCTCGAAATATTACCAATAACAAAACTTATCATTGTGTGTAAACTATTAAAATATAATTATACTTTATTTGATCTAATCCACAGTGCTCAAACTTTTTACTGATATTAATAAGTAGACTAGTTATTATCATCACAAGAAACAGATTTTAGACATAAATTAAGGCATTTCTATAGGCAGATGAGTAACACTATCAATGTAGATCTTTGCAACATAGCCTAGTGGTAGAAGTTACCGATTGCCTCAACCGATAAATAAAATCTTATACTAATTGTCAATTCACATATTGAACTGCTGAAACAAACTCAGATTTAATTTTTTAAAAGTACAAAAGTACACTGTTATTAGAAGGATATTTCACTAAGGGTAACCGACCAAAAGGTGGTTCATTTTCTTAGGGATATACGTGGTAAATTATAACAGAAATCTGGATCTAAGACAGGTGAAGAACATTGTGAAGAATGCAAGAATCAATATAAAAATGGAGCATATGTTATGGGAAGATTCTCAGTAATCGTTAGCAGAAACAATCAGTGGTGGTAATATTTATCTTTCAAAAGCCTGAAGAAATCAAAAAGACTGAATTAATTGAATTTTCAATAACAGATTAGGTCTCTGGCACAGAACAAAAGTATAAACCCACCATGATACAATCAATTTTGTAAGTTAGCTAACATTCAACATGTCCACACAAGTCACCTAAGCTGATTATTACTTAGATAGTTGTGTAATTTAGTGTGACTTCTCACACGAAGGTATGGCACCTGGTGAACTATCTGCCATTTAAGGTTCTCGAGAATTTCATTATGCAGATATGATACATTCATTGCGAGTTCTTATCATTAAGAGACTTATCAGTTTCAATTTCGAATCAAGAACTCAATAAAATTTTCGTTTTTCCCTTCTGCGTCGGTGGCACAGCGGTTGGGGCGCTCGCCGACCATGCACATGGTCCAGGGTTCGATCCCCGGCCGACGCACACCCGATGTCAATGGTCGGTCTGCAAAATTTGGGCTAGCGATATCACATGCTGAAAATTCCATACTTGTATCAAAAATACTGTGTGGAGTCAAGCTATAATAAAATAAAAAAATAAAATAAAAATTCGAACATTGGATTGATATAAATGCCAAGGGAAATTTAAACAGCTAATCAAAGCCTTAAATCAAGCCACAGGATCTAGAAATTTGCTTCAAGGAGAATCCCACACTAACATCTCATCTTTTATAATTGTTTCGTAACCTTAAGAGATAGTTAAATATAAAATGTAGACTAAATCATGGCCTAATTCAGAGCCACACACTACAAGATTGCATGTCTACCCCCAAACTATGCGAAATTCATGATCTGTGAGGGTTTACCATGGCTTTATCGTTCAACCAAAGTGTGAAAGACAGATCAAAGTCAACTAATTGTCAGTGTACCTTAGATCCAAGCATAAGAGGGAACTGACGAGTTCGATAAAAATATTTTTGCGACATATAATACTGCATTTCAATTTAAGTCATTTAAGAATTCTCAAAAATTAAAATCTATGGTCCAAAATAACAGAATACATTTTATAGATATCACTTAGTGACACTTTTTGCCAGCATGAAGTAGTACACTCCCGATTTTTAACCGTACTATTTAATGGTTGTGTTCTGACTGTAAATGATAAAAGTTCTGGTTTCATGCATTCATTAGTGAACCATCAGTGAGTGGTTCAGCAGTACGCACCCACCACGGTTCAAAGCTCAGCATCTTCCAGTCTCAAGGAGAGCTCGTAGACCATGGGACCCAATCCAATGACCAGACTATTAATTCCAACTTCTACTCAGGTTTTCAAGTGGTTCTCTAACTGACTTCAGCTCATGATGAAATCCTCTAACCAATCAATCAAATCCTTCTAAACCAACACTTGAATATCAATCTGATGATCACCAGCGACTCGCCCTGTTCAGGTAGGTAGTTACCTAGGCTCTAGTGGATGGTTGTGACCAGTGGGGTACAGCAGGTCAGGTGTGAGGACAAATACTCACTGCCGATGACATTGGCTAGTGGTTGCTCTATATCATGAATTGACAGAAGTTCGAATTCATAAGACTGGCCGTTAGATCGGGTCCCAGTGGCTCAAGGGTCCATTAGCTTGCCTAGTGACCTAAAGTGACCGGGTTCGAAACCCATTGGTGGGTGCGCACTGATGAAGAATCCCCAAACTTGGACGAAACAGTTGTCCAGTACTTCCAGGTTTTCCAATGGTTCTCTAACCGATGTGTCAGCTCATGATGAAATACTTTATTAATTCACCACCTACACACCATACAACCAAAGTTTTTCACAGTAAAAAATGAAAATCTAAGAGTACTAAATAAGCAATGCAAAGCAGAATTAGGTAGACAACTTGCAATTCAAAACAAGTTAAAAGACGCTTATTGCACATTTAGCATTAAGGTAAACAGTTAAACTGAAACAAATATTTTCTTTGGAGTAATTAATAAAAAAATAAGCCTTACTTGACAGGACTTGACGAATGCGAACGTATTCTGGACCTGAGACTATAATTATCAACGCATGATGGATCAGGTGTTGGGATATTACGGCGAACAGGTAGTGGTGAACCAGCATTCCTGAAAATACTTTCTTCATCTGGATTGTAAGGCTGCCATTTCAATGTTGGATCTGAAGTCTAGTAGTTAAAGATAACAGCAACTTGTAAATATATTGTAGAATTTTATTCAGTAGTCACAGTGTAAATTTAACACAAAGAAAATTGCTGTACAGATACACACACTTCGTAATTCCCACTGACATTTACACTGAAACGAAATTTCATTCCTGATACTTATATGATGTACAATCCTTACAAAACGTGCATTGCATGGAGGATTTCATCATGGGCTGACATCGGTTAAAAGAACCACTTGAAAACCTGGGAGTACTGGACAACTGTTTCGTCCTAGTTTGGGACTCTTCATCAGTACGCACCCACCGGGATTCGAACGCAGGACCTTCTGGTTACAAGGCGAGCTCGTAGATCAAACTAGGACGAAACAGTTGTCCAGTACTCCCAGGTTTTCCAGCGGTTCTCTAGCTGATGTCAGCTCATGATGAAATCCTCCATGCAATCAAACAAAATCCCTACAAACCAATACTTGAAAACGTGCATTCTTAAGTTAGAAGTTTGCAAGCTAGATGAGACTTCATGATGAAATGTCCTTAATCAATTCACAATACAAAAGACTACAAAATATGCTCTATCCCGGATGATAAGTGAACTGGGAACTGAGACCATATAAGCGATAAGATATAAACCGTCGACTAATATGCATAGTTGAGGAACAATGCGCCTGCCTAACAAAGCTGAAGTGTATTCATTATCACATGGTTGTTTCGCTTATCCCGGGCTGTGCAAGTAAAAAAGGAAGCCTAAATTAATTTAGTCAACTCAAAAAGGAAATTCCTCAGTTTGTAACTACGTCTATGATGATGTCCTTCTGCCGGTAAGTTTTTAATAATCATTTTTATATTTTGGATGAGAATAGTGAATAGGAAGTTAACAACAGTATTCGATCCAATAGAACTCACTTTTGTCTCCATACCACTTGGTGTAACAGGGTAGGGTAATTCACCCTTATTAGGACTATCCATTGGAGTACGTACATGAGGTGCATCTAAACAAGTAGAACGTTCAGGGGACGAAAATGGTGTATTGAGACGTGGATGTTGAGCAGATGGGTAAGGACTAACTGACGGAGGAGGAGAAAGTATTGATCCAAGACGTTCTAATAAAGCGGCTTCAACCAATTGTTGTAGATTCTCCTTTGAAGAAGCATCTGTATTTTTCAAATAGTGAAGCATAAGACAAAGTACCATAAGCAACAGTTACACTCTCTGTTAATTAGAAGGTGTGACAATTAGCGAAATAGTTATTCAGATGCTTTTACTCAACAATACAGTTGAACAAACAGATGATGAAGGTCAAAGTGTTTAATCTAGGAGTCAAAACCATATGTAAAATAAACCTGGATTTAAAATTGGATTATCAAGGCAGGTGCAAAGTAACAACGGATAATTTCTGAACACAAAACAGATTTAAGCCTTTTATGGCTAAGGGCCTCAATGAATTTAGGTATATGACTCAAACCTGTTTTACATTTGGCTTTAAAGGCACCGCTGAGATTCGTCGTTCGATGCTTCCTGTGTACATGTGAGCACACACAGATGTAAATTGGTACATGCTGTGGGATTGTTAGATAATAACTATCCTCTAAAATTCATTACACCCTATGAAAGATTCAAACAAAAGGCTCCACCTACTGAATAAATCCCCAAAAGGATATTTACATAACCTGCGCCAACTGAGCCTAGAAACAGATGCCCGATGTCATCTAGCACAAAGCATATCACAGAGACAGATCATAAAGTTGATCTCAACAGTGTGTCTAAATCACTGTATCAAACAGGTCTGGATTGCATACTTGAACAACTTGAAGCCCTAACCATGGAAAGACTTAAACTTGTTGTATGTGTTCAAAAACTACTTGTCAGTATATTGAACTAGCATCGGTAATCCAATTTTTAGACCAAGGGTTATCTTCCCTAATATTTTCCTCTTTTGTAGTATCTCTAGTCTGTGATCTTGACCCCCTATATAAGCATTTTGATGTATAGTGCTTCTATGTAGACGTTTCATTTTCTGTGAACTTTTATACAAATATGTATGGCAACTACTTGTGTGATCAAAATGTACGAAATGTGTTGTGCAAATACAGTACATACTTCAGAAGAACTATATCTTATGATATGGTTATTAGCAATAACTTGTGCTCGAAACGTCATCAGTAAATAACACTGTATACCACTGTGTGATTTTACCAAATAAATTTACTCTATGATGGAATTATGCTGTGCCCCTGTAGCCAAGCCCTATTCTTATTACATTTTATTGTTTCGTTAACATTCAAAAAGGCATTTAATTGCTTCGAATTTCAGGATAGGCAGTGAAATGGTTGACCACTTCATTTATTCAGAAAGTTGCATCAGCCTTGATGAATTGGTTGCCGAAAAAATCTGAGCAAGGATACAAAGGCCGGGTTGGTACTTGTCAACTTGTGTGATCTTTGGCGCAGGCGTGATATTCTTATATCCATTAAAAGACATGGGTGTCGTGAACAAGTTCATCTCTTCTCCCTTTATTACTCCGAGAGATGTCCATTTAAAGTGGAAGACATAGAAAGAATAGCAGTATTTAATCAAAGGTTCGCCTGTTCTGTTGTTCGAGTTTTAAGGAACTTATTTGACAAACAATAACTAGCGTAGATGCAGACGAAGTTAAGTCAGTCAATAAGACTTCAAAGGTCTATTGAATAATGCTGCAAAGACAAGAACTACTCATACTAAGCCACTGGCTAACTTGACCGGCAATGTTAAGCGAGGTAGGAATACATTTATGAGAAGTTTTATATGGTTTGACGAAAATATTACGTCTTTTGATGAAGTCATTGACAGGTTATTTTCTCTTTGATCTGATTCATCAAAAGAGTTGTACTAGTATAGATTTATTATGAATAATTTTACTTTATTCCTTTGCATTTTGAGTGGAACTAAGGGCTTCAAATTGAGCTTTGAAGTTTCAGTAGCAGTGGTGTTTCTTTTTTCGGAGTGGTGTTGCTAGCCTCACGCCCAACCTCCCCGTCATAGCCGGTCTCTGCAGCGGCTACGCGAGGTTTAGGAGTACATTGGTCGGTGATCGAACACCGGACCATGTACATCGTTGGCGAGCGTTCTACCAGTGAGTCACAGAGATGCACAAGGTGGCATAAACAATACGTAAAATGACAACAAGGTACACATTCAAAAATTGAATCGGTATAGTCAGTCTACCTTGACTTTGGGACTGATTCTTTGTCAGCTGCTCAGAAACCTGAAGCATAAGGCGTGATAGAATTCTGTCTTCCAAATCTGTACGTGTTATCCTGTTGGCATCATCCTCATGTTGTCCAGAAGTTTGATTCGATCGAAAATTAAATCCAATACCCTTTTCATAAAGTAAATCGGGTGAGTTGGTGGTGATTTCCTTCAATGACAAAACACAAAAATCAAATGAAAGTTTTTATTAAAATATAATTAAAGAGGCTTATAAGCATGCTGAATTCCAGTAGGTATGACTTCACTTGATGAAGTAGAGTTCGAAGTAAGAGAAATCGTGGAGTTGACATGAGGAGGTGTAGTAAAAACTTACTCTTTTTTCAAACGCGATGATTGACAGGAGCCCAAAATCAATTTGAGTGATACGTCTGTATCACTAAGAGCAAATAAACAACACCAAGGAATATGTTATATTCTCAAATACTTGTTTAGGATACTTTGGTAATATGGATTTGTGATTTCAAGGTGTATGAGGCTTCATGACTTATGCGTATTCTGCAATTAATAGTGTTCTCTGAGCTGGTTGGTTTAGTTGCGAAGCCCATATCAGGATTAATAGCTGAAGCCGTTATGCAAAGATTAGAATTAATAGCTCTACCTATAATTAAACCGAAAATCTGGATACGTTACGTTGATGATACATTTGTAATAATTAAGAGAAGTGATTTAGAATATACGCATAAATTAATAAACAACATATTTGAAGACATCAAATTCACAATAGAAGAAGAATTAGGTAACAAAATCCCATATTTAGATGTCCTTATCAAGAAAACCAACACAGGACATTTAGAAACACAAGTATATAGAAAATCAATGCACATAGATCAAATATTCAACTATACTAGCAATAATCCAATTACTCACAAGAGAAACTGTGTGCAGACATTGTTTAAAAGAATTGAAACACACTGTATCACTCCAGAGTTGAAAAGAATGGAAGAAAAGTATCTACAAACGGTCTTCAAAAAGAATGGTTATCCACAAAATTTCATCAAAAAATGTTTAAAATCGAATCATAACACCAACAAGAAACCAACATCAAAGACCACAAGAAAATTCATCCTACCATACATGAAAAATATCTCTGAAATAACAGCTAGAATACTGAATCCATTAGATATAGATATAGCACACAAACCAGTAAAATCGATTAATTCGATATTATGCAAACCAAAAGATCCAACAGAAAAAGGGGGTAAAATTAATACCATTTACAAAATAAATTGTATGAACTGCAACAAACATTACATCGGCCAAAGTGGGCGTCCCCTTCGAATCAGAATCCAGTAACACAAATCAGCCGTGAAAAGACATGATATGTATTCTTTAGTATCAATGCATACAGATAATTATGGTCATCAGTTTGATTGGGATAATGTCAAAACAGAGGAAACACGAAAAGTGCCAGAGAATTCCTAGAAGCCTGGTACTCAAACGAATATGCAATTAACAAACACATTAATATAGACCAAATATACCAACTAATAAAAAGTAAATCATGTGACTAGAAAGTTTAAAATCCAAGTCGATAGAAAATGATCAATACATATGTAAAGATAGTTACCAGGAGACGCAATTACATCACTCATGGAAAATTTAAATCAGTTCACTTTATGCTAAATATTGCGCTGAAGATGTTGTCCAGAAGGACGACGAAAGCTTCGCAACTAAACCAACCAGCTCAGAGAACACTATTAATTGCAAATCATCCACCTGAGCTACAAATCTTCTCTATTATGCGTATTCTCCTTGAGAGAGAGAAACAGTAATTTTATTAGGACACCGCATTTTCTCAGATTTTGATTTCACATATCTAACCTAGAACATAACATTAAACCCGACGACAAAATGCAGAAAATTAATGTGATCTATATAAAGAAATGACTGAAGCAAGTTAGAATTACAAAGATTAGCTATCTAATGTTCACATGATATAAATAAAAAGGTGAAACGTTTCATTTATCTTACTACATATTAAAGGCTTAAGTTTGAAAGATGACGTGCATATGAGTGCACAACTCAACAATTTACATTCATCCTATGATACTATCTGTTTAGTTGATCCTTATAGCCCGTGATGATATACTGACTCAGACCTGGTTATTCCAGGCAAACACATGTACACACATACAAATAAATCTACTGATAGTTAGAAATTCTGCGCTGACACTTCTTCTAATATGTTAAAAAAACTGCGATATTTGATATAAGTATAAAACTTGGGCACTGTGGTAGAGTATAACTCCATAATGGTTAAGATTTTATTTTGATAAATCACACAGTGTTGTACAGTTATATTAACTGATATGATTATGAGCAATAGTTTGTGCTCGAAACGTCATCAGTTAATATAACTGTACAACACTGTGATTTATCAAAATAAAGTCTTAACCATTATGGAACTGCGATATTTGACTTCACAATCTATTTTACGTTTATGCCTATGAAAAAGAAAAAGAAGAAGAAATATCAAACACTATTGAGACTCTCTGGTAAAACAACTACCCAGGGAACTTCATCAACAAAATCAACACAGACATTAAGTATGGTCGACAACGTATTCCGAAAACATGGACCTCAGAAGTTGTCATTCCACATTGGGGCGGAGACGTCAGACGATATCAGAAGAGTACTCAATCAGCTCGACATCAGAGTTTTCTTTCAAAACATCAGACACACTGCAGAACAACCTTGTCCATATAGAAGAACAAATCCTTAAAGATTCTCTACCTAATTGTGTCTATAAAACAAAATGCTTGGGATGTGATGTGATATACATCGGACAAACCTCTCGAGAAATCAAAATCAGAAGAAATGAACATCGTAGAGCCACCTCTGTTCGACCACCGAGAAATCCAGTTGAACAAGCCATAGGTCTACACGCTATAGAATCAGGCCACAAAACTGATTTTGACAATATTGAAATCATCATCCAGAAAAATTTCAGAAATTACAAAGAACGTCAAATATCAGAAACACTTCATATCAAATGGAAACCAAATTGTCTGAGCTGAATAGGAATGATGGACTAAAACAGAATTTGACCTGTTTACAAAACCCCCCTCCCGCATGAAGTAACAAAATCAACACGAATGTGATAAGCAATTTCATTATGTAGACACACGCTGCTTTTACAATTTTATACACTTATCAAATCCAACAATCTACACCTGGTTTTGTTATCTTTACCCACTGGCCAATTTGACAACGAGAAATGCCCCCTTGCTGAGGAACGATGATTAAATTGTTATATATAGGCTGAGATTTTGTAAATTCTGGTTAAATACTACTTTGATAAAGCTATTGACAGTATTAAATAGCGAAACGTCAGTAAAAACAATATCGTTTTGTTTTTCATTCATTAGGAAATACAAGAAAACCTTTATTGTAATGAATATCATATACCCAATGCCCAAATTTTTTTCAAACTGTTTGGACATATATATAACCTCAGCTACCTGTAGGTATTTGTCTGTATTGTAACATTATGATCATGTGAAGAACATCTGTGTATTTTTGATCGATTCATGCAACATATTTGGTATAACTCCTCTGTATTAGTCATGTATTAGTCTAAATTTTGAATCTATGACCTCACTTTTGTCTTCCTTGAATCACACACAACATTACTATACACGTGAACTGAGAGGAAATCATTTTATATGCATCGTATTCCAAAGCAAAAGTCTTTGAAAAATGGGAATTAGACAGAAAAACGGTAAATATGTACAGGAATTTATTTTATAACCTAAACATTCTCTCTATGAGCCTTCAACATCCAGCGGATAATGCTATTGAGTTTAAAACAATGTTTGGCGAGTTCAGCTTTCATTGGGAATGCCACTATTCACTGAAGATGCGAGTATATCCAGCTGATGAGTCCCGAATAGGAGAAAACGCGCGTCATCAACTCCAGCATTAGCCTTTTTACAACAGCATAACTATATATTGACATAAGAGCATTACTACTGAAGCGTCCTTACAAAAGGAATTCATACGTCAATGGGTAGTGAACTTTTCGATTCTATCGAACCAATCAATGGGAAATTCGAACTGTGTGCTTCCTGATTTTCAATATCCCGAAAAGATAGGCGATGGATGATGAAGGCATCATTGCTGTATTTCAGATATTATATTGTAGAAGAGATGGATAACACCGGAAAAATATCATTCCTAAAGAGATGAGTAAACCTACTTCAGTTTTAACGATCATTTTTGTTACAATTTATATAATCAAATATAATTAAGTTGTGTCGCTACGAATTTTTAAAACACTTTTTTTATAAATAGATTATTATCATAAAAACAAAAGAATGAAACTGGCAGTGATGATAAGAAGCAACTGATGGTGTTATGTACTAAGAGATTAAATACCTTGTCACTAAATCCTCTCAGTATGTTTACTTCTTCATCAGTAGCAGGCTATAAAATATTTAAACAAGTCAATGTAAATATATATATATATATATACATTTTCAAATTAAATCAACTCAGAACAAAGCACAACGTAACGAGGAACTTTTCTTACAAAATTTGAACATGATTTCGATGGAACAGACTTAATAGGTGATGTCTGAGTTGACTTTATTTCTTGTTGCATTGATCTTGAAGTAGTCTTGAATAATAAGCAGAGAGCAATTAAGTATGTACAGAGTACTAACTTATGTAATATTTACTGAATGTTGGTGACAAAACTAATTATACCAAGTACATAACACAATATTTTTCACGGTTAAGGGAATATGGTATATGTTGCAGATTTCAGAGTGATGAACACACGTTCTTCTCTTTCAATCTTATCCTGGCTGACTGTAGGTGGAACAATGCTTTCCAGGTGAGGGGAAGAAAAACCTGCATTTAGATTTCTCCCACTGATGATGCTTGGTGTTTGCTGTTGCCGTTCGGTATCTTCATCATCTCTGACTTCTCTATGCTCACCTGAAATCACGTCTTCATTGCCCTTTATTTTGTGACACAGCAGGCATTTTATATCATGATCAAATTCTAGATTGAATAAAGAAAGAACGAACATTTCGCAGGATAATACGGGCTCGTCTCACCTCGTGTATTCTCTTCAACTGAGCACATCCTAAACAAAATCACTTATAAGTTTCGAAATTTCCGGACTTACTTTTTACAATGACTTCGAGTTACAGGTAGAAAGTATGAGCAACATAATTCCAAAAATGATGTTAGTAGACAATTATTTAGTGTTAAAAGAGTAACTATTTATAAAGTAATCAGAGAAGGAGATACAGTTGTGATTTCTCTTGGAAGCTTAATAGTAAGTACAACTCAGTATGAGTGGAATGCTATGCAAGAGAAGAAAACACAAAAGCACATGGACGAAACAATCACGGTTACCAGAGTAGTGAGAGGTTAGTCACACTACCTTTCTGTATGCAGGGGATGGGTCGAAGTCTTTTGATGGCAATGGCTTCTGCCAACCGCAGGAACCATGGTTTTCTTCATGTTATGATTATTTTGCAAGCCTGACTAATTTCCGATTCATGTCCTGTGTCAATTAGGTGTTTCACTTGAGAACACTTTTCTGCCTTTCATATGGAGATCTTTAGGGATATGCTCAGAAAATCTACCCGACGCTCTCCTCTTAGTCCTTCTCATGTATTTGTTGCCAGAAGCGCAGGTGAATCAGTAAATGCAATTGGAGTTTACATGAGCAGGATACTTATCTACTTTTGACTGGCTTAACCAGCATACTGTGTTGTAAAGTGGAATGAGTTTGGTGGCGGTAAATTTTCTTTTCAATGCATCTTTAATTCTGTTTTCCATTCTTATGGCTACTTCTTCACCATTGTAAACTAGACAGAAAGTTCTAGGTGGTTTTTCTTTCCCATATTTCGATATCACCTTCCGAGGGTATCCATCTTCGATAGCTGTTGTTGCTGGTTTTCTATCTTGTAATTTGTCTCTAGTCCAAGAGAAATCTGAACTGTATCTCCTTCTCTGATTACTCTATAAATAGTTACTCGTTTAACACTAAATAATTGTCTACTAACATCATTTTTGGAATTATGTTGCTCATACTTTCTACCTGTAACTCGAAGTCGTTGTAAAAAGTAAGTCCGGAAATTTTGAAACTTATAAGTGATTTTGTTTAGGATGTGGTCAGTTGAAGAGAACACGCGAGGTGAAACCAGTCCGTATTATCCAGAGAAATGTTCGTTCTTTCATTATCCGAAATAATAAAGGGAACCGACTGTATCAAATTCTCGAGGTTCAGCGATTTCCATAATAAGTTTGGTTATTTCCTTTTGCGATTATATGAAAGTATGTACACGAGACTGACAGAATAAATCATTCCTCTGTGTTCATGTGACAAATAAACATTGGTAAATTATTTTGACAAAATGCATACATTCTTTTATGCTTATTCGATCACTTTACGGTTGAAAATAAAATGTTAACAGTGATGAGTTGTGATTAGTCTGTGTTGTTAACATATATTATTATTATTATTATTACTATTATTGTATCCTTTAATTCCTACAGGAACATAGGGCTTCAGCCGTGCGTCTCCATTGCGTTCGGTTCTCTGCTAGAGTCTTCACCTGGCTCCACGTCTGCCCACACGTTTTCATCTCCTCTTCACATGACCTCCTCCAAGTCACCCTTGCACTGACGACCAACTCGCCGCTTCCCTTTCGGGTTCCACTAGAGCAATGGCTTGTCTAGTGATGTCACTTGATGGTTTCCTCAGAGTATGGACAATCCATCTCCATTTCTTCCTGCCTATTTGTTTCACAATCGGTTCCTGGTTGGTTTGCTCATTGCCAGAGATCTCTGTTGCTGATCTTTCCTGGCCAGCCATCTGATCTTGAGTATTGAGCGAAGACAACTGTTAATGAAGGTCTGTAGTTTGTTTGAGATGCTCTTTATGACGCGCCAAGTCTCTGATCCGTATAGTGAGTAGCACTGACTTCACATTGGAGTTGAAAATCCGGATCTTATTTTTGATGCTGAGAGTTGTTGACCTCCACACAGACTTGAGAGTAGTGAAAGCTTGTCTTGCTTTTCCGATTCTTGCTTTGATATCCTCGTCAGTTCCGTCCAGCTGTAGTTGAAACGATGCTTCCCAGGTAGGTAAAAGAGGTTGTTTCTTTCAGGTTCCTTCCATTTATGCTGATTGTTGTCTGTTGTAGTTGTTGCTGTTGGTGGTGTTGGCGAGGAATCTTCATCACCTCTGTTTTCTCTATGTTCACCTGAAGTCCTATCTTCTCTGGATGCTTCTTCTGCCAACTTGTTGCTTTTCGCTTGCATATCTTCCAGTTTGTGAGAAATCAGACATATATCATCGGCGAAGTCCAAATCCTCCAAGTTTTTTGTGTGGGTCCACTTTATGCCTGTTTCCTTATTGCCCGCTGTTTGTCGCATTATCCAGTCTACTGCAATCAGGAAAATCATTGGCGATAGTAGGCAGCCTTGTCTTACTCCTGTCCTCACTTCGAAGGATTCCGTGAGTTTCCCGTTGTGGATTACTTGTTAACATGTATAGACTTCGAAAATGCATTGTGACACAAGCAACAACAAGGGAGTACGGTTAATTCACAGTGGAAATACTATTATGCAATCCTAGTGATATGCATTCCTTTGAACCAAAATTTAAGAATGAGTGCGATCTGTCAGTGCCATGATAATGATGACATCCAACGGTGACGTTAATCTATTTTGAGTACTAATTTTATATACTTTCTGTTGGCATTTAAAGGGAAAAAAAATCACGTTACCAGACGCATTAACATATTCATTCCTACAAGAAGATCGGATACAGCTGTATTTGTACAAATTTAGGTTGTAATAAAGAACTAGTAGGTCAGAAGATTTAAATAATGAAACCAAACGAATAAAAGAATTATTACTAGTGAATAACTACCCACCAGAATTTATTCAAAAACATATGAACAACCATAGAAAAACTAACATTAGTTATAAAAATGACGAAAATAATAAAAATAATATAGCATTCAAAGCCTCTATAGTACTGTCATACAAAGAAGGGACGTCAGAGGCCTTACGTAGGATTCTCAATGACATTGGAATTAGGGTGGCATCTAAATCAAACAACTCTCTCGGAGATAAACTTTGTCGGCTTAAGGACCCAACAGATCCAATTACGAAAAGTAATTAACATAATTTACCAAATACCACGTGATGTTGACTGTGAGGTCAACTACATTGGTCAAACTAGTAGATCGGGATGAATTAGATTATCGGAACATAAAAATTTAGCTAGATATAGAATAATTGCCCCTGCTAGGTTAAATAACCTAGAAGAAAACTCAGCCATTGTACTGCATTCACTTGCATGTAATCACACAATAGGTTGGGTGGGACAGGGCGAGAGTATTAAAAAGTAATAGAGTTAGGTGGGGAGAGAGAGAGAGGTTAATCACTGAAGCTTTGTTTACCGATTCAACACCTCACACATGCAATCGGAATGACGCAACGCCTATGGCGGAGATATGGAAAGTGGCAACAAACAACAAAAGAGAAAAATATATATAAGACAAATTGTGGAACCGTGTGACAAAAATTGATATGATTATGAGTGGCGATAATTTATGCTCGAAATGTCATCCAGTTGTTAATACTGCATCGCTGTGTGATAATTAAAATAAACTTATCTAATATGGAATTACGTTCTACCACAGTGCTTAAGTTCTACACTTACATTAGTAATAAAGAAGTAAAAAGAATCTCCATTTGTAAAATCTCAGCGAAATTGAAATGATTAATTCCAACGTTTCGTTCGGCAAACTGATCCTAACTTCTTCAGGGAAATTAATCGAAATTAACATAACAGAGGTTTATATATAAAAAAAAGACATCTCTTGTTTTTAAAAACTTTGTCCAATCATATGAGTCATGAACCATCATCATATTCATATTCAGTTATCTACGACCATGAACCTTTAGTTGAACGTAATCACTAAAATTCTGATGAAAAGTAGACTCTGTTTAAAGTGTTTAACAAAAGTATACTAATATTTATAAGTCTGAGGTCAAATTTTGATCACAGCTCATATAATTTTGTTTATTATATTTTCTAAAGTTTGGTTTGTAAGGGTTTGTTATGTTTTTATGAGTTGATCGCGAACTGATATCAGTTAGAGAATCATTGAAAACCAGGGAGTACTGGACAGCTGCTGTTTCATCCTATTTTGGGAATCATCGGCAGTACGCACCCACTGAGATTCGAACCCAGGACCTTCCGGTTACAAGGCAAGCTCGTATACCATTCAGCCACTGGGACCCGATTCAATGGCTCATGAATTCTAACTTCTACCAATTCGTGATTTAACGCGACCCCAAACATTGTCGTTGGTGGGACATCCATCCACACACGTGACATCTAATTGGACCTCACTGGTCACGACTTCTCACTAGAACTCCAGGAAACTCCATCCTGTAGCAAATCACTAGCGAGCATCTGATTAATTTTCTAAAGTTTGGTTTGTAAAGGTTTGTTATGTTTTTACGAGTTGATCACGGACTGATATCAGTTAGAGAACCTTTGAAAACCAGGGAGTACTGGACAGCTGCTGTTTCATCTTAGTTTTTGGGAATCATCGGCAGTACAAACCCACTGGGATTTTGACAGTTCATGACTCATATGATTGGACAAAGTTTTTATAAATGGAAAATGTCTTTTTTCTACATATGAACCTCTGTTAAGTTAATTTCGATTAATTTTCCTGAAGAAGTTAGGATCAGTTTGCCAAACGAAACGCTGGAATTACTCATTTCAATTTCGCTGAGATTTCTCAAATATAATTGTTACAAATGTCTATTTCTCACTCGGCGCCCAATTATTTTAGAACTATTCGGTCAAATCTTGATCACAATTCATATGAAAAAGAGTCTCGTCAATGAACTCTATTTAGTCTTTACAATAAGTACTTTGTACTATGTAGCATGTAAACTAATTAATCAATAATCTTGTCAGTTTAATTCTTTATTTAATTAAGTTATTTTTAAACAACTTTTTTTATCAGTAAAAGCGGATATGCCAAAGGTCATTTGTAACAGTGGTCAGCTACAATGAGATTAATTAATTCATAAGATGCAGATACCTAATTAATAAACTGGTTAATTGCAATTACAGAAGTATATTTAGGTTGAGTCGAGTTCATTGTTGATCGTCCACTGGGTGAGGAAGTCAATACACTAAAACAGGTCGACGAGTTTTGTGTGCAATGGGATTATTATAAACCAATTATAAAGTTATATCTTATTGCAGATGATTTCTGTCTCCAGTGTAACTATAGTAATATGTAGATTTCCAAACTGAAATCGACAACAGATAGGGATTTCAATGTTAAAGGAAGTAGGGAATTCGTCGACTAAATCAAACCGACCGATATAATGTTTTGCGTTAGTAACTGAAAGTTTTTTTCACAAGTGGCTGAACGGTACATACGAGCTCGCCCTGTAATCTGAAGGTCATGGGTACGTACTACTGTCCGGTACTCTCTGGTGATTTTTAGTGATTTTCTCTAACTGAAGTCACTTCGAAATCACACTTGAAATTTAAATGTTTAGACTAACTTAACTAGACGACAAGTCAACGCTGAATTCCGAATAAGGTTCATTAGTTAATGTTACATAGAAATAAGTTTACACTATAATCGACAGTTAAGTAGATGACAGAAAATGGTTAAATCAACAGTAGTAACATTTAGAATTTCAATTATCAGGATCAAATAAATATGAGCTATTGGAAACGGTTTGAGACAATTTTCAAGTGTCATCAACCATTGGTTCTTAGTAAACTGTGTACTTCAGCATGATAATCCTACACCTATTTACACGGCTCAGACAAATGATCAACCACCCCCCCCCCAGACTGGTTCTAAGTTTCATTATGAATAACCCCAATCGCTTTCCATCTCAGTCCTACTTTAGTGAAATAGTTCCTCGATGATGATGATGGTCCTTTGGTGTGCATGAGATTCATGTCTCAGTTGCCTCAATCGACAAACATTTAGAATCTCATTGTTTAGCTTACCTTTCCTGAACATCTTATCACTGAGTGACATCATTTTTTTCATCTAACATGAGCAGCTGAACAGAGATACCACCTGTGATCGGATATCTGTTACAGCTCCTTCCAGTTAAGGTGAAATAGTTATAAGTAAACATGAGAGAATACTTATGAAAATAAACAAATCAACAAGGAAACAAACTAGTGAACATTAAAAAAATAAAACAAACGCAATGAACATTTTTTTTAAAAATTACATCGTTTTCTAAGTTAACTGTATTGTTTGATTGATTGGACTGTTCAGTTATAATATCCGGGCTATTTGCGGGCGTTTGTGCATCCTCAGAATTCTGAGACGTAAGGATAGCAGTAAAGAAACAATACCGTAAATCAATAAATTTAACACATCCAATACATCCCGCTATATCATCTTCAGTCGCTAATTAAGGCTGAGTACTCCTTGGGTATTTGTTACAAAAATTCGCCGAAAACTCAAGAAAAAAAGAATTCAAAATACGTAAGTCATAAGATGTCATAAGACGGAGGTTATGAAAATAACCAACCAACAACAACAACAACAGCAACAACATCCAGCGCCAATCACCATCAACGGGAGGGATTTGAAAGAGGTTACTTCATTCACTTATCTAGGGAGCATTGTCTCAACCACAGGAGGAACGGACGAGGATGTCAAATCGAGAATCGGGAAGGCGAGAAACACATTCATCAACCTGAAACCAATCTGGAAATCTTCGTCACTCAGCCTGCATCAACAACTAAATTCGGATTTTCAATACAAACGTCAAGTCAGTCAGTTCTTCTATACGGATCAGAAAGTTGGCGGGTCACAAAGAATATTTCCAACAGCCTGTTGCAGACCTTTATCAACAGCTGTCTTCGTTCTATACTGAAGATCAGATGGCCGGAAAGAATCACCAACAAGAAACTATGGGAACAAACAAAACAAGAACCAATCGCTCAAGAAATATGCAGGAGAAAGTGGAGATGGATTGGACACTCGCTGAGGAGGCCGCTGGGTGAAATCGCGCGTCAGGCCCTCGAGTGGAACCCGAAAGGGAAGCGGCGAGTGGGACGTCCAAGGGTGACATGGAGGAGATCGTGTGAAGAGGAACTGAAACAGTATGGACTAACATGGATGCAGGTGAAAAGTACAGCAGAAGACAGAAGCAAATGGAGACGTGTAGTTGAAGCCCTATGTTCCACTAGGAACCCAAGGGAACAATAATAATAATAAAGTCATAAGATGTGCACCTTTTTTTATACGACGGCTGAACACAGAGGATGAAGTGGAAACAACAATTGGTCAGAAAGTGTAATCTAATAAGTAGATCAGAAAAGTCAAACTGATTAATTACTCTACTAGTTATCAACAAAAGTATCATGCAATATCTGTGCTTAATGAATTCAATCAGTTTAATAAATTTGGATCTTATTAAAAAAGGAGGAGAGGATCTGAAACATGGACAGAAAGTACAGTGAAAATGTTCAGGAATTTAGGGGTAAAATTAAAGCCAATTTGTCTATCTATGTCCATGGTTCCTCGATGTCAGCAGTCTCTAGGTTACACAAAATCTCTTATCATGTTTGAAATCAGTGTGGAACATTGTGCTAATCTGAATAAAGATTTTAAGAAGCAGTCACAGTTGATAGTTTGTTGGCATGGGATCTCCTTGATACCACCGACATGCTTTTGCCTTCGGCTCAGCTTGCTACCTGGACATCAAAATCACCCGCTAGGTTAACCACACCTCAGTATTTTACTTTTAGCAGCAAACTAGACAGCTTCTTATAAAACTCATCCCTTAATAAGCCTGTACAGGATTTAGTGGTTGTTTAAGCCGAGTTTATCAAAGGAAATCTTTTATTACTCAGTTGATAAAAAGTTACCATTTTTCATTGTATCTTGACGAAAAAATCTAGATATCAGACATTTTGAAGATAAATTTTTTTAAATTCCTTTACGTCCCCAGTGGAACTAGGTTCAAGCTAGAGGCTTGAAGTTTCGATAGCGGTGGCGTTTATTTTTAACGGGATGGGGTTGCTAGCCTCATGCCCAACCTTTCCTCTTAACCAGTCTTATTACTTGTTTAGCGAGGTAAAGGAGTGTGCCGGCCGGAGATTGAACCCCGGACCACATGCATGGTTGGCGAGAATCCTACTCCTGTGCCACTGACGCACAGATTAGTTATGATTGTCAATTCACACTATGCACTATAATTTATTGAACAGTCAGAATCAAACAGAGCACCCTGTTATCCCTATAAATTCAGAGTCTTCATTTAACCTCCAATGAAAGTACCTGAAAAGAGAAGTTGTCAGTGAATCAATAAACGACATTTCACAACCGAAAACGTCCTGAATTTGAATATTTCCTTGACATAAGACAAACATCCGTCAGCTTTTCTCAAGTGCTATGCAACATTACTACTACTATAGAGTAGAACATATATTCGGTAAGTAATAATTATACTTACCCTATTTAACTGTTCAGATGTTTGTTTAGATGGTATTGACACGGAATATTGATACATGCCTAGTGGAATAATGCCAAACTTAGACTTAGTTGACGTGTTCGTTTGCATTCTAGCCAGTTTCTCTGAACTTGGAATATACATTTGTTGTGATTCACCTGATTCACTCTGTCCATAGTGGTCATCGTCTATAAATCGTACAACCTTTGTATTTGTTCTTGACATACGTTCACGTGGAGATGAAACTAGTTGGTTTACAGAAAAAACAAGTAGGAAAGAAAGGTGAAGAAAGTATTTATAAATCAAATCAGAAAGTTGATGCTAAGTGATAAGAACGTGTTTGTATATCTGTTGACCGTTAAGGTTTACATTGGTTCCTTGAATCCCTTAAATTAGTATTTCAAGACGACTTTTCACAACTACCGAAATCTGTAATATCCAGAAAAGTAACTGAAAACAATGGAGTCTAAAAAGCAACGAGCACTGACATCTTCCAGAATAATGCTTAAATCTTTACTACTTAGAGACGAGAACGCTACGATTCTATCATTGGCTTGTACTTCAATAGTCTACAGTTTTCAATTTTAGGTAACTCGTAATATACACTGATTGTTGGTGTGGGGATAAAATACAGTGGGAGAATGTTGAATTTGATACAATGGAATCGGAAGATTTCTACGTAAATAACCTGAACAAAACACACTTCCACTTTTCTGTCTTTTGGTTCCATATATATATGAGCTGGTTTCATGTCGTCGCCAATCACCCTACTGAGATAGTGAACTGTTATCTTTCACTATTCATAAAGCTGAGTCTTAATGCATCAGTAATTTGGTCAGCTATTTAAGTTAAACATTTTGTAATCAGCAAGTCAGAGTATTTCCTTTCTCAAAGTGTTTTACTCCTAGAAAAGCCAAAAGCAGATCCTCTTTCCAGTTGTGTTGTTGAACACATTAGTCATGCTGAAAACCGAATTTACACACAGGTCAATTACAGTGACTTCACAGTGTGATAAGTGGAAATCGCCTGAAACATTCAGGAATAAATCTTCTGCATGGCATTCCGCATGTTGAAGAAAAACTTTCGCAAACAAAAAAAAATTTTATGCAGTTCTGAGATTCGGAAAGGATGAAACTATTCTGAATATTTTAACTTATAACACTAAGAATCTTTTCTCTCATTTTGTTCTTACAATAAGAAGCCTCTTGCCTTCCATTGTTTTACAATTCTGATTTTTCATTGGTAAACTGCAATCTATATTGTTTCAACTATGATATGGCGTATATGGCTAAACAATAAGTAAAGAAATAGTCCAGTAAGTTACTTGTGTCATTTGCATTAGTGAAGTTTAGGTTTCATAAAATTACTTGGTCGATAAGAAAACACTGGAAGAAAAATACAAGAAGTTTGACCTGGATTTAGGAGTATTCAACATCTTTGAAGCTGATTGCTGCATTTGACGGCATACAACAAATTGTTAGGACATTCAAATTACTACCAGTAAATAATCTCTGTTAGTAGCCAACTGATCCTAAAATTTACTTCAGTCAAGGGAGGAGGATAATGAAATCACATTCATTAATTGACCAAACGAATGAATTTTTAAGTAAACAAGAGAATACTATAAAAAGAAAATAAAGATGTGTAAAACGTACTTCCTGCCAGATTTTCATCACTTAAACGTAAAACAGCCGTGCGTGGTCTAACAGGATCATTAATTGAACGTGGATATAATGGGCGCTTAGCTCGTCGCCTATTCAACCGCCAAGGATAGGTGAGTGTAACAGGTGATGGGGAACGATCAGTAGAAGATAGTTTGGAGTGATGAAATAATTCGACAATATTTCTTGATTTAGATGGAGAAGTATAAGGTTTTGATGCTTCTTTGGTAGTTGCTGCTTTTGACTGCGTAATACTTCGTGATTTAGGCTGATTAGTGATTTTAGTGCTTGGTCTTGACATTCGAGTAAAAGAAGTAGGATGTTCAAGTTTCTGAAGAAAAAATAGACGAATGGAAATTAAATTCGAAACTTTAGATATCATGAAAAAACTTAATCACTAGATCATCAATCCGAAAGCAATTGTATTCCAACATATTAGTTTGTTTATCAGGTATATCACACAATGAAACAGTATTATTTACTGGATGACGTTTCGAACAAAATTTATTGTTCATAATCATATCAATTGTAATTACACGACTTTGACACTTGAGTTTTATAGCTTTCTTTGATTTCTCCTATTTGTCGTATGGGTAGTAGAATTTTCCAGATATCGGGGACAGGTGATGAATCATTCCTATTACATGTATTTGTAGTTGATTCGATAAACAAAGCTTCTGTTATCAATCTCTCCCTCCACCCTGTGACATTAGATTTTAGAACTGTCATCCCATCCAGCCTATTGTATGGTTGTGTGTAATTGCATGTAGTGGTATAGCTGAACTATTCTCTAGATTTCTTATTTTATTCGGGTCAACCAATCTAGATTTTGCTAAGTTTTTATGTTCAGCTAGTCTGACTGCTCCTGTTCTACTAGTTTGACCTATGTATTTGACCTGACAATCATTGCAGGGTATTAGATAAACTAAATTGTTTTGTCTTAAAGGCTCTACAGGATCCTCTAACCGACAAAGCTTGTTTCTAATTGAGTTTGTGGGTTTGAATGCCATTTTAATTCCTGCCTTGTTAAGAATTCTACGTAAGGCTTCCGAGGTTCCTTCCTTGTATGGAATTACTACTGATGATTTAGATTCCTTGTTGTTGGTGTCGTCATTAATATTACTATTATTATCACTATTATTATTACCATTATTATTGTTATCATCACTATCACTACTATCATTGTTTATTTTATTTTTACATTTCCTTACATATTTCTTGATTAATTTATCCGGGTAAATACATGTAATAATACATGTAATATCCCCGATATCTGGAAAATTCTACTACCCATATGACAAATAGGAGAAAACAAAGAAAACTATAAAACTCAAGTGTCAAAGTCGTGTAATTACAATTGATATGATTATGAACAATAAATTTTGTTCGAAACGTCATCCAGTAAATAATACTGTTTCACTGTGTGATATATCTAATAAACAAACTAATATGGAATTACTTACTACCACAGCGCCCACGTTTTACACATATATTGTATTCCAACATGTAATGACAATAAAAAAATTCTGACAATTTGTTGATATTTTTGAGCTTACTTTATGAACTACTGACTGAATGAGTTAATACATAGACGAGATTACGGGATATGCATGAATGATCAAACAACGTTCATACATACAACTAAAGCCTATTGGATTAACAACTAAATGCACACAGGTGCACAGTAGTAATTTCGAATATACACTTTGACTACTATCAAACAGCAAGTAATATAATGTTTTAATCCAGCATATTTCTAAAGCACTTTGCGTCTTGCAGTTCAAGATATATGAGTAATCATTAAGATATTGAGAGTAATGAGATATTATTACTTTTGACGGCCTGATTAAATCACAAGGCTGTGTAAATTTTGGGCAATGGGTATATGATATTCATCATTGTAAAAGTCTTTGTATTTCCCCAATGAATGAAAAACAAAACGATAATACAGTTCAAAACTGACGTTTAGTTTATCAAATCCTACAATCTATAGTTGATTCTGCTATCTTCACGAATTGACCAACTTGACAACGCGAAAATGACTCCATGCTGATGAACGATGATTAAGTTAATATATATAAGCTGAGATTTTGTAAATTCTGGTTTAATAATACTTTGATAAGGCTATTGATAGCATTAAATAGCGAAAAGTTAGTAAAAACAGCCATATCGTTTTGTTTCTCATTCATTGGGAAATAGGAAAACTTTTATAATAATGGACTGGTCTGTGACAGTTAGATACAATTTTTATTAGGAAAAACACGTCGCAGTTATATATATATTGACCACATTAAAATCGGCCCGACGGCAGTAGAAGTAGACTGTTCCAACTGATAGGCGAGTCGACTAAGGTAGGAGAAAAATAAATATTCTGATTGGTTGGCGATTTGGCCAAGACCAAGGTGACAAAAAGGACGATGAAATTTTACAGTCATCCGATCACACGATGAATCATAAGATGATGACTATTTTAAGCTGAATCTCATCAAAGCGAACCTAAGATATCCCAATTTATACATGATAATTAAACTCTCTTGATTCAGTGAAAAAGGGAATTAAATTTCATATTACTAACAATATCACACAGAAGGAAAGTAGCTCTCTTAGACGATATTTAGCAGGCTGAACTAATTCATTCATTTTACTGAAGATGAAGCGGTGTGCTTAAATCACAGAGTACAATGAGTCAAATTTACTCAATTTACCTTGTTTCAACTACCTACCTAGCGGTACCCAAGTGCATTTATGAATGGCTTTCAGTATAAAGATAGGTCTATTATGGAGCGACAGATCCGTTGGGAGGGGGGGTTGCAGCATTTTTCAGATTGAACAATATTCCACCATATGAAATACTGTCAATTACTATTTTACTTGAAGAATTTGTACAACCAGTCAATAAAACACACTGAAAATTCGGTGCTGTATGTAAATATAGTGCTCAGAAGATTAGGAATACCTGCCATTATTGTCAGCTTTAAAGATATCCTAACTTTCTTCAAATCTTTTAAAATTACACAGGAAATAACCTGTAGAATTCTAACCTGTTTATTTAAATACCTAACTTGGAACCAAAAATTAGCGGGTTAAAGCTTTAGCTCTACAATTAATTTTCCGAGGATCAAGTCTTAATTATCAGTCCTCCTGGACAATTATTTATGTGGTAACTCAATTAACTCTCATGAATTATACATATAATACAAGAAAAAATGTTCACAAAACTTACTTTTTCTTGTGTAACCTTATCAATGGCGTCATTGATCATAGCTTGTATACGAGCTTTCTCAGCCGATGATCTGTAAAAATATCATATTCAGCATAAAAGCATACTATGAATGGTGTTAGCAAGATGTATGTATACTTGTATATTATGATTTTGTAGGGATATTGATTAACTTCAGTTTAGATTTGGTCACTTAGCAACATCAGCTGCAGATCACTGAAAACCCGGGAGCACTGGACAGCCGTTTCGTCCTAGTTTAAAACTCCTCATGACTGTACACCCACAACGCCACCAGGGATCTAGCTGAAGACTTTAAGGTTGGGAGACCAAGCTGCCTGACCATTTAGTCACTTGACTGCACACTGTTGAAGAGTCCCTTCTACACAAGGACGAAAAAGCTGTACAGTGTTCCATTATCTATAACATACTGATTTGTGATGAAATCTACATTGAATTCAATCCAAATCCCAACAAGGTTCAATAATCTAAATATCAATCTCCAGTTCACCAATGGCTACTGGACAGATGTCTTGAAGCTGTACTGCAAAGTCATGACCACTGGAGTCCACCAGTGTCAAGCTGAAGTTAATGATCGTCGAAGGCACTGGTTGATGGTAGCGGTATATCACGAAGTCAGAATTCACAGGCCATCGGATACCGGCCCAAATGAATGAATGGTCACAGAGGTAAATACTTCGTGTACCAACGGAATTTCCTAGTTTTCGAGATCACACTATTATGCCACGATGTTATGATCACTTTTACTTTATACAAGGCAGTTGCTGATCATGTGAAGGGTTATGGGAAAATGAAAACAGCGTTTATAACGATTGCTTAGTGTGATTCAACAACGAATTCCAATCTCTATGATGCAGGAAAACGTTTTATCTGAAGTCAAATATTTTCTAACTACTGGATTGTTTTCCATTGTCAGTTATCATTAAACTTTCCTAAACGGTTAATAGGAGGAAATTGAAAATGAAAAGTCTAACGTTAAAATATATTTCCCTGAGAATTAAATGATTTTTGATATTTTATTTCCCGCCGTTCCCAGTGGAACATAGGGCTGCAAGCTAGAGCTTTTGAAGTTTCAGTAGCAGTGGTGTTTATATTTTACGGGGTAGGGTTGCTAGCCTCAGGCCCAACCTTCCTTTTTCGCCTTGCTTACTATACGGACTAAATGAGAAGTTAGCCGGCCAGGGATCGGGCCCGAAACCACTTGCGTGGTTGGCCAGTGTTCTCTACCATTGAACCATTGATGCAGAAAAATTTTCTTTACCGAAGAAATCATCTTCAAAGGTTGTACAGTCTTACTTCTATTTACCAAAAACGTATTGAAGTTTGTTACTGTGTTATATAGAGAGGGTGTGTGTGTGTGTGTGACGTACCTTATACAATTTTGACGTAGCTGTGATCTTCTGAGCTGGATGGTTTACCTGCGAAGCTTTCGTTGCCCTACTAGGCAACATCTTCAGCGCATAATTCAATTTGAAGTGAGCATTTGGATCTCTCCACGAGTTTATTAGTCATCTCTAATGAAAGCTTCGCAAGTAAACCATCCAGCTCAGAGAACACAACTACATCGAAATCATCCACCTGAGCTACAAATCTTCTCCATTATATCTATACCTTCTAGAATTATTAGGAAGTGATTTCTAAAGATAAAAAGTAACTGTGTAATAGTCAACAACACAGTGGCAGAAAGGGTTTTAAATTTGACGAGGTGAAAACTGTTATACGATAAGAAGTAATATAGTAGGATGTCCACTTGACATGTGTAAACAAGGTGCAAGAAAAAGAAAGATGAAGATGTTTTCATCGATAAAGGTGTAACAACAGAAGACAAGGGCCAGGCAACAGATCGTTTATTAAGGAAAATCAACACATATTTATAGATTTTAATGTAAATTATTGTAGATTATTGTTAGTAGAAAATACAGTCTTTTGATTGGTTGTTTCTCACAGAAAGTTAACCTTGCATCTCTTTGTGGCTGTGTCAGATCATCCATATGCTAACTGTATTCGCCTACGCAAAACCTTTGTTCTCATTTTCTCACCACAAATATTGGGGACATAAACACTGACGTCAATTACTATCTACCAACTTTGGCTAGCAGCCAGCTGTCACCACAAAGGGAATTCTCTTCGCTGAAATGTCCCTTTTTTATGAATCAGTGGGTATTTTCGGTATTTATCACTTTTATCCTACACTTTGGATGAGTATAAATCTTAATTTGGAATAACAGTAAATAAGTGCCCACCAGGATAATAATAATAAGCAAAATTACTTAACACTTGGACTGTAATCTTAAGACTTCATTACACTATATATATAAGCGATCATAAGTGTACTGGATTCTGGGCGCAAATACTCCCATACTTATCGACCTTGACTACTTCCCAGACATCAGGGACAAAATTTATTCGATAAAGACTAACAATTTTATACAGTATTAATTACTGATTTCGTTTCGAGCACAATTTATTGCTCATAATCACATGATATGGTATGGTTCTTATGTCTTTTAACAGTGACAGGTCACTGCAACTGAAACCCTATTCACAGGATTAGTAGTGAGCATTAATCTGCGCATATAGATATCCTGGTATATATAGAGACCATAGAACATGTCACTCAAGCGTAGCGAAAACACGCCTCACTTAAGAATTTTTTGCAACGATTGTCTTGTCAATTCATACTTTAGTTGATATCAGGAATAATTTAAAAGAGATCAAATAGGGCGTGAGATGTATCACTTACAAAATACAAGTGTTACCATAGTGATCATTTAAACAAACAATTCAATAATCAACAAACTTACTTATCTTTACTCATTAAATCTAATAATCCAAATATTGACTGATCAGTATGAGAAGATTCTAATGTAGCGAGATTATTTTCTAAATTATTACGTCTTCGATTTACATCAATTAGGGCTGTTGTAGCTTTAACAATCGGATCATCAGGCAAATCAGATATAACTTGGGAGATTTCATCAGGCGTTGCCATTGATTTACCAGAATATTCCATGGCAAGTCGAATACTGGGCAGCAGACTGCCAGGAGTAAGTACAGGTTGGGAGTTTGACAGGACCACATGTGGATCGATATTCTACAGAGAATGACATAGAAAATTATCCACATTTTATAGGTTTATGTATAAAATGACTAAAATAAAGAAATAAAAAATAAAAATCGCTCGATTGGTTCACACATGGAATTATTTGATTTCAAAGTAACTTCCACGACTAATCGACATCACTGCTGTGACAGAGTTGTTTTATTCCAGTCGTAAACATAACCTATGACAGTCATGTACAAGATAGTGGGATTTTCTTTGTACAAAGTGCAAAATTACTAGTTTCTGCAAGAGAAAAGCAACAAGTTGACAGAAGAAGCACCAAAGATAGGACTTCAGGTGAACATAGAGAAGACAGAGGTGATGAAGATTCCTGGCCAACACCACCAACAGAAACAACAACAACAACAAACAACAGTCAGCATAAATGGGAGGAACCTGAAAGAAACAACCTCCTTTACCTACCGACATGGGAAGCATCGTTTCAACTACAGACAGACGCAACTGACGAGGATATCAAAGCAAGAATAGTAAAAGCAAGACAAGCTTTCACTACTCTCAAGTCAGTGTGGAGGTCAACAACACTCAGCATCAAAAATAAGATCCGGATTTTCAACTCCAATGTGAAGTCAGTGCTACTCAACATACGGATCAGAGACTTGGCCAGCGCGTCCTAAAGAGCATCTCAAACAAACTACAGACCTTCATTAACAGTTGTCTTCGCTCAATACTCAAGATCAGATGGCCGGCCAGAAAAGATCAGCAACAGGGATTTCTGAGAGCAAACCAACCAGGAACCGATTGTGCAACAAATAAGCAGGAAGAAATGGAGGTGGATTGGCCATACTCTGAGGAAACCATCAAGTGACATCACTAGACAAGCTATTGCTCGAGTGGAACCCGAAAGGGGAGCGACGAGTTGGTCGTCAGTGCAAGGGTGACTTGGAAGAGGTTATGTGAAGAGGAGATGAAAACGTGTGGGCAGACTTGGAGCCAGGTGAAGACTGTAGCAGAGAACCGAACGCAGTGGAGACGCATGGCTGAAGCCCTATGTTCCTCTAGGAATTAAAGGAAACAAAAATAATAATACAAGTAAAAAGTTCCGTATAGCTAGTAGACATGGTATATTTATTTATCAGTCTTAGTTTATAAATGGAATAGCTATGTAGGTTCCTCAGTACTATCTCCTTTCATGAGTCGTGACGGTAAATGATATTTCACAACAAGATCTGGCAATCTGTTGTCAGCTGCATTCCACACTTAGATATCAATGAATAATTTTCGGTCATTTAAGGATTTAGTGGTTGACCAATTACCTACAATCCATTGTAGGAGCTACTTTTAAACTAAACAGTCCTTCTTGTAGTGATTTATCACTCAGTAACCATCCGAACTTCATTTGAATTGCATGCTATAAAATTACTTCTATTGTTTTAAGTTGCATGCCTCACTGGATCACAGTATCGGGTGAAGATCACAATATCGTAAACTGCCCCCAGTGTTGTTAAAAGTGAACCACTACTTCAATGAAAGAATGCCCAGTGTTTCTTAGAAATTAACACCTATACAAGTGCTGATTGGAAAAGACTTTGAATACAAGTGACAGGCTTGTTTTCTGAACTGAGGTGAATTTTCAACATAGAACTTTGAGCGAAAATCGAGTAGTTCGAGTTGTCACACATTTCAAAGTGTGCATAAAGATAGAGAGTGAGAGCTATTGGTCCTGATAATGTGACTGAGGATGAGAATAAGGCTGTTTATGATACCTTAGTTGAAAATGGCTTTCCAGAAATGTTCATAATACAGCATATGACTACTTAAAGCCATAAAGTAATTTTTTGCAGGAGCCACCTTTTATACGATTGCAATTTATAGGTGACATACCAAGGTAAGCAGTACTCAACAAGTTAGGGAAAATAAATTCAAAAAAACTTTTATTGTTGGTAAATTTATATTTTCAAAACTGAAGGACGAAGTGCTGGAATAGCCAGACCAATTCAACTACTCCTGTGGAGACACGAGTGCCCGGAAACATCTACCAGTGTGGCCAAATAAAGGTCTGGTAAAAAAACGCATTAACAGTTAGATATTAGCATGCTTGGTCCAAACAGACCACAAGGTCAGCATAGAAGAATATTTTTCTATCATCTATCCTGTAACGAATAAACCAACCGCCTAAAGTCGATAGGTAGCACTGAATACTGCAAACAGCGGAATCCATAGAAATTCGACTAAAACAGCCAGGAGGACTTTGTGTACAAAAGAAACAATTCCAGCCATTATCGCTGCCCTAAATTGCTGTGGAATCTATAAACTCCTGAATACATGCGAAAAATGGTCAAAAATCATACTCTCAGACCCCCAACACCCCCTCTATTCCCAACTCTCGCCTTGTATCTCATCAAGTAAAACCAGAAATCAATATAAAATAATCTATGCTCGTACAACCAAGTACAGGTGTGGTGAGAGCTGTCTACTAGCCATATTCGTGGACAGTAATTTACGTCAATATTTACGTTCTCAAGATTTGTCGTGAGAAAATATGAACAAAGACTGATTCAAAACCGACCACAGCAGACTTTGCGTAGGCGGATACAGTTAACATATAGATGATTTGACATTCAAGAAACAGTCACAAATAGATGAAAGATTAACTTTAAGTGAAAAACCACCAATCAGAGGACTGTGTTTGTTTGCTTAACTAATCTATAATAATGTACATGAAAATATATAAATATGCTTTGATTTCCTTAATAAACGATCTGTTGCCTGGCCCTTGTCTTCTGTTGTTACACAGGAACTCAACGATACCATACTTGGTCCGTGATCTAAGCGACAGAGACAATGTTAAGCGTAAAACCTATGACTTGCTTTGTTTTTAACAAAATAATTTTAGGCTCTTTTATTTCTCTCTTATTTTGTATTCTATAGTGAACACCTTCTCAAACATACTTAGCTACCTAAATTATTAACATTGGCTTCCTTTTTTGTACTTTACTATATTCCTTCTATTGTGTATCCACTGGTTCCGACTGTATTAGCACTATGAGTATTACAAAATTGTCCTGTCATTAACCATCATGTAATTATTAGTTTTGTGGTTGTTTTTTCTTATTTTCTATACTTTTCGGCAATATTAAACTGACAATCATTGGTTGTGAACGCCATAGTCACCACCTTAAAAAAAATTTTGTATTATTCAGGATTACTCACACTACCACTACAAACACTGCATTAGACCTGACAATAAAAAACAAAACAACAACCCTGAAATGTTATTTTAGATTGTTTAGAGTTGTTTCAATCAAATTAACTGACCATCCTGGCGATAAACATTCTTAAATATCATTTCATAACTTCTTGTATGACTATAGCTTTACTGACACCATGCATAATCATATCATAGCTTCCACTACCCAATACTGAGATATTATTATATGATGTTTATTTTCCTTTCTGCTTCTTGGTACTTTTTCGCATTTATCCTGTTTTTTTGCTGTTGGTGTCTTTAGATTTATTTTGTTTGTTTGTTTAATACTCTTTTTAAATGTTTGTAAAATTAGATGCAAATATTGTAGATATGTGCTGAAAATTCCATGCTGTACCACTAGTACTGTTTCTGGAATAAAGCAAATTATTATTATTATTTTTCATACGTTCCTTCCTTCCTTTAGGTATAAATTTCTCCTATCCCTTGGCTATTTATTACACTTGTACAAATAAATCTTTTATTTTCTTAATTCATCCTTTGTTATTTAATTACAGACTGACTCACACAAACACACGCAAACACGTATATAACCTTTTACCTTATTTTATCTCCCTTTTTGATATTATCACCTCACTCATGTGAAGTTTATTATCACAACCACATGATTGCATACACATATTTTGGACTGTAATCTACTAACAATCAGATCGCATGTATCTCTCAGATTTTTGATCTCAATCACTTTGTAACACGATTAGGCGAGACACGGAAGCCAAGGTATATTTTCAAGTCATCAAACAGACATTCATATCTAAACTGTTTATATTCGTCAACCAATCACTGAGCGTGTGATTTAGGTTTAAAGTTAACAACATGAAGTAGAATGTTCAATACATATGTATAGTATTCTCTTGCTAATGCACTATTGAACTGTGGGAATAGTATTCAGACGTTAACACCGACAAATGCAATGATTCTTACCGTGAGAATAATATATTGTTGGAACCCATTGTCTGTATCACACCACCACAATTTGACGTTATTTATAAAAAAACACTAGCGATGTCAGTGACAATTATCCTTCAACTATTTTAGGTATATAAATATAAAGCCTGATGAAGAAGTTATCGAAAAGAATATTTTATGTCCGGTAAATTTTCCACTAACTTCTTGAATGAGTAGAAATTCATTATCCCCACCACAACCTTAATGGCATTTATAGTTTTAACAATAGACACTATAAGATGCACACTTTAACTTACTGTATCAACATCCGTTTGTCCAGTTTTCACATCGGTGTTTTCATTCACTTGATTACGGACGTTCTGAAATATATTTGCAATACTATTACTATGTAGTAAAACACTGAAAGTCGGTGCTTCTATAAATCAATTTAGAAAACATTCAAGCAAAGTAATTACGTAGGATGAGTATCGAGAAGAACCACTACCCACCAGACTAATTCTGAAATTTGTGAATCACAAAATACACCGCGTTCGGATGCAAAAATAAATTTGAACAGTTGAAAGACTATGTTACCTTAATTTCATAAAGGAAAAAATAAATACCACATATTTAGATTTTGGTGTTGATGAAGTTATCTAGTTTGACAGTGAATCGTTCCTTTGTATAGATATGGCATGAGGGACTCATGTATTGGTAACTTTTACATTTTTTCTTTTGGTAAATTATGAGATTGGATTGAATCGACTCCGTTGACAGTGTAAATAAGCTTTTTGTAGATGCTTCTTCATGAATCAAATTTTGGTAGCGAGTAACAGTTGAAAGGAAGATGGAAATTTCATCTTATTTCATACTAGTTAAGTGTTGTATACCCCATATGTCAGTTATTTCCAGTGTGTTTAGAAACAGAAATTCAATGAAGGATTTCATCATGAGCTGACATCGGTTAGAGAACCATTAGAAAACCGGGGAGTACTGGATAGCTGTTTCATCCTAGTTTAGGACTCTTCATCAGTACTCACCCACCACAAGCGTCGGAGCCCAGGTTCTTCTGGTTACAAGGCGAGCTCGTAGACCATTGAGCCCCTAGGACACGATCCAATGGCCAGCTCATGAATTCCAACTTCTGCCAATTCACGATATAGCGCGACCACTAGTCAATGTCATCGGTGGTGAGTATTTGTCCTCATACCTATGTCAGCTCATGATGAAATCCTGTAACCAATCAAATCCCTGCGAACTAACACTTGAATAGAAATTAATCAGTTCAGATCTCAAAGTGACAATCACTAAGATGAAGTATTCACATCTGGAACGTCTCCCAAAAAATAATAATTTATTATTATGTACTATAGCAAACAAACAAAATAACAAGGGATTTAAGTAACATATTACTGAGAAGCTTTTAACTTCAAGAGGGGCTAAATTTTCAAGGACACTATTGGTTCAGACCATTTCAGATAGTCTCCTTGCTTAGAATAATTCCTCTATGTACCTACAACTCATGACCACAGTTGAAATCAAAAACATGGATTGTGTAAGAAGATGCGATCTGAAAGATTAATGATGGAGTCAACAAACCCTCTGCCTAGAAGTGGGTGGAAAATAAAAACAACCTTAAAATATTTCATACAATTACGATGACACCAGAACCCACCAGTAATAATTCCTTGACTTCTTGATAAATTGTGCGAAGTTCACTGAGCATTTCTTTTGTCTGGCCAAGTTTAATTTCTTCATCAAGACTAAAAATTTGAATTAATGTAAAATCCTTTGATTATAGCATTTGCCGAGTTGAATACTGAAATGTTCCAACTAAAAATTGTAAGGGACTGATGATAACTGTTAGAGGAATGAAATGTGTGATTGACTTAATGCCATGTAGGGCAATCAAGAAAGTATTCTAAAGAAATTACTAGACGACTTTAAAATTCAAGAGAGGAAAAGCCTGGTGATTGGTAGCCTTTGTTCGAACTATTACAAGCTAATGATTGATTCATTCCTCATCTCTTCGGGAGTTGAGTTGTCTATTCCTCAATTTGTTTAGTCTAACCGTTTTAGATACATTGATTCATAGACATTTATCACAACAGAGGGAAACAAATTTCCACGAGAATTCAACCCGGAAGACCAAGACGAACAAACTAAAGAAAAGACAACACAATTCCTGAAGAAGAAGAATAAGGGGAATGAATCGATCATTACCTCAGCATTGTCTGAGCAAATACGACCCTTAGGTTGCGTAATTCCTCGTTTATATGGTCTCTTGAAAGTGGACAAATACGATGTATGAATACTGCTAATCTTGGACACAGCAATTCCCCATACGATGCTGCTGCCAAGTGGCCCAAAGACATCCTTCTACTTGTTCCAAACTAATAAGCAGTGATCACTCACAGATGAATGTGTAGTCAGTCATAGGGTTTCACAGTAAGGGTACGGCTATTCAAACGGTGGACTGGATTCAAATCATTTTCCCTTCCCATTTCATGAGCATCATTTCACAGGTGTCATTCAATGTCTGCTCTTGATTCTAAAATTAGACGACATTAAAGGCAGCTGATTTTCATAAGATATTTGAAATATACGTACTGATCGACCGAACAGTCTTGTAAGTGAATGTATTTGGCTCTGTGGTCAAATTATTGTCTCTATTCCTTTGTTGTAAGGCCCATTTTCTGTCAAATTTGGTACTTATAAGCGTCATTATATTCATTAAAGGTCTACGAAAAATACAATGTTGATGGAATATAAATTAATCCTCTGAAAACCACTGGTTGAAAAACTTCGAATGTACAATTTGGAAGGAAAAACATGAATGCAACGGTCAAAACTCACAATACTTATAGTAAGTATTTATATTTTTTTCAAGACTGAAATAGCTACCTAAGCAATCCACTGTTTTTAGGCGGATTATTTATTTTATTTTAATCCTTTACGTTACCTAGTGGTAAAAAGAGCTTCAAACCTGAGCTTTGAAGGCTCAGTAGCAGTGTTTTCATTTTTACGAGGTGAAGTTGCTAGCTTCACACCCAACCTTCCCCCTTAATCGGACTTACTACATGCAAAGCGAGGTTTAGAAGTGTGTCGGTCAGGGGTCGAATCACCGACTACTTGCTTGGTCGATGAGCATTTCGCCACTCAATCACTGACGCTGCAAATAAACCAGAGATTCAATGAATAAAACGTCAATGTTTGTACGGAAGAATCATATGCCCAGTAGACAAAACACTGATTGCAGCGTAATAATGGGGAGTCGTTGGAATGTTGTTCGAAATGAATTTAGATCGATAACACTAAGTAGTTGGTCTTAAGCTAGACTGAACCAGTCCTAGTTTACTTGCCGATACTGAGACTGGAAAAGAGGGGGAGTTGTGGATGAAGCTGGAAACCCTTCTGCATAGAATAAGCACCATCGTTACTGAAACTTAGAAACATAGAAAACATAAAGAACCACGAGCACATTAATGGTGTAGCTATTATGTTGCTAGCAACTGTATTAACTGCAATCAAGCAGTGGGAACCAATCTTCTCCAGGATCACGATATCGAAATTCAAATCAAAAGAAAGGGAGAAAGGTGCCCTCATGATGCAATGATAACTGATAGGAGATAAAAGAGACCTGACAACATTGTCTAGAATAACTGGGTCACTATCCCAGAAGAGATAAGCACAGATGAAGCTACTGAGAGTGAAGGAAACCAGATTACAAAAGAGATGAAACAGATGAAATGGTAAACTGATCACTTCAAAGACAATCTAAACCGACCACCACACAGCTCATGCAGAATTAACATTGATAAAAACATAACTACCGCTGATCAACCCTTCGAAGAAAGCAAAAGTCTTGACGGCCATGCAGTTACTAAAAGCCAGTTGAGAGAGCACTATTACCAGATGGAATCTCCCCAGAAGCACTGAAAACTAACTAACCTAGAGATTTCAGATAATATGCTCATGCTGCTACTGCAGAATGTATGGAGGAAGGAAAAGTTCCTGACGACTGGAAAAATGGCTTCCTTGTCAAACTGCCAGAAGAAAGGTAGCATAATCCAATACAACAACTGACGCGGAATCGTACTTGTGTCCACCGAGAGCAAAATAATAATTCGTATCACAGCGGGTAGACTGATAGATGCCTTGGATGGAAGAATTCACTAGGAACAGGTTGCATTCAGAAAAATCAAGTTTTAGTTGAGCATCATTATAAAATCCACCCAAAGTGGCTGTCAGATATCTACCTCCACTTTTGGATTTCGCGGATGATGTATGTCTGCCATCTTACAAACCAACAAGTTGGCAGAAGAGGCAATACAGACAGGACTACAACTGAACTCGAGAAGATAAAGATTATGAAGATATCCAACCGTTAACAACAATGACAACAAACAAAAATCCCTATGGATAAAGAAATCTAGAGAAAATCGTATATTTGACCTACCTGACCTGGGTTTCACCGTTTCAACTATAGGCTGCACGGATGAGGAAGTCAAGGCCAGCCAGGAGAGGGGCTGGCGAGCGAAACAGGCGTCTGTCACTCTGAAATCAGTGTGGGGATCTACAGCACTCAGCACTGGGAATAATATCCGAATTTTCAACATTAATGTTAAGTCGCTGCCTCTATGTAGTGTAAATACAGGATAATCGTTTAAGTATCTATGGTTTGCTATTACTCGGCTGACAATTATTAAATAAAATTAATCCACTAACCTTTTACTTTCAACTTCTTGAGTTTTGGAATCTAAGACAATTTCAGAATTTCCCAAGTAACTTTCTAGTTTGTTCAATGTTATTTCGGGATCATCAATGTTATTATCATTGATATTCATAGGGCTTGTAACTTTCACATTCGAAGATTCCATTTGACTTTGGTGTCTAGAAGTATTCCTGGAGATTTTTGAGTTGTTGTAAGGTGAGACGACTGGCTTTTGTCTTGAGAAATTTGTATTTCGTTGCGATGACTCTAACCGTCTGTCTGGTAACTTTGATTCTGAAACAGTTTAGTTAAAAATTTTTAGTTGATTCATGTTTTATCAACTCAACTCAACTCATTAGTTCAAGTAAACAGTTCCCCTTATTGCCGTTTTAACACAAGCGATGAGATTTTACATCCTGGGTCTTCTCACGGTAATTAACAAGTTTAGTGACTCAATTTTTTTTAACCATAGTCATTATACACACTAAATTTAAGTTCCCTAATTGGAATACTTACCAGTCGCCTCCGTTTTGGTAACCTCATTCTGAAATATGTGAGGAAAAAAGTCAGACTCTAGCATCATGGCTGTGTTGTTTCTGTAAACTGCAGTAAGGTGTAACTATGTAGCTTATGTATTAGGATATGTAGCATATGTAATGCTAACTAGAGTAAACTAGATGTTAAATTAATTGAACTGTCCTCTGAAATGCAATGCTTTTGGAAAAGTGTCTAGTAAATCGAAGGAATTCATTTATACCTTCTCTGGCATGCATATGTAAATTGGTAACAGGCTTTCTTGATCGAATAAAACTCTGTTCGGTCATCAGCTGGAGGCTACGCAGTTTTTAAGTGTCACATTAAATTTTATATTCCATTTACACTTTCAAACGGAGTTCCAAATCATCTTTCACAAGGCTGAAGTAATCAGAATTCGTGTGTACTCAACAAAAGTTCTACTTGTCAGTGTTTCTCCTTTGGCTGGGGTAAACTTAAATTAAACGACCAAAAGTAGTTCACCCTTCTCCGATTATTCACGCGTTTCAGATATCTACTAAACTAATTCAAGCTTTGGTTACAGGATTTCATCATGAGCTGACACCAGTTAGAGAACCATTGGAAAACCTGGGAGTACTGGATAGCTGCTTCGTTAGACTAGTTTACGACTCTTCAATAGTATGCACCCATCGGGGTTCAAATCCGGGACCTGCTGATTACAAGGCGAGCGAGCTCGTAGACCATCAAGCCACTGAGATCCGATCTAATAACCGGTTCATGAAATCTAACTTCTGCCAATTCACAACACGGAGCGACCGCTAACCAATGTTTTCGGTGAGCATTTGTCCTCACACCCAACCTGCTGCACCCTACTGGTCACGACTTCCCACTGGAACCCAGGTAACTACCTACCTGAATTGGCGGAAGTTAGAATTCATGGGTCATTGGATCGGGTCCCAGTGGCTTAATGGTCTACAAGCTCGCTCGCCTTGTAACCAGAAGGTCTCGGGTTCGAACCCCGATGAGTGCATACTATTGAAGAGTACCAAACTAGGCTGACGAAGCAGCTGTCCAGTACTCCCCGGTTTTCCAATGGTTCTCTAACCGATGTCAACTCATGATGAAATCCTGTAACCAATCAATCAAATCCCTACAAACCAATACTTGAATAATTCAAGCTTTGATTAGCTACCTGATTTACTTTCATATTGTCCAACTTGTTATCATATCAGATTCTGATCTAATTTGATTATTGAAATGCTTGTATTATCACGATGTCTTCATTATTTACATCGTGCCGCCTACTTGTAGATTTGTCATTAGTATTGTAATAGCAGAAGGCGGGACACGGAAGCCAAGGTATATTTTCAAGTCATCAAACAGACATTCATATCTAAACTGTTTATATTCGTCAACCAATCACTGAGCGTGAGATTTTGGTTTACATTAAACGGCATGAAATAGAATGTTCAATACATATATACAGTATTCTCTTGCTAATGCACTATTGAACTGTGGGAATAGTATTCAGACGTTAACACCGTCAAATGCAATGATTCTTACCGTGAGAATAATATCACGTTAGAACCCACTGTCTGTATCACACCACTACAGTTTTATTATTTTCTATTTAGATCTAGTTACAAATCGATATATCACTTAGGTTTGCTTACAGAACCGCTAGTTTATCCCATGTCAAAGCACAATAATTGTATACCCTTTATTTCACACTGAAACAATATTGGGACCATATAACTTTGATTCTGCACGGGAGCACAACTGAACAGAAGTGAATTCCTAAATTGGAATAAAACAACTGTCCAGTGATATTCAAGACACAATTTCTCAGGGAAGAAACGTTTCCAGTTGCTTTTACGAATAGTTATTATTGTTATCATGCATTTCAGTAATAAGAGAGGTAAGTAAAAAATTTTAAAAATTCTAGATTATAACAATCCATTGACTACTTCTAAGTACTTTATTGAATATCTGTAAAAGCACTTGAATTATCAAAGCATATAAGCTTAATTGCGTTCAAATGTACATAGAACAGACATATCCACACTTTAAAGCTTACTTAGATTTAACTTCACAGATTGTTGATTAGGTAATGCTTTTTGTTTCATTTGGGATCTTATTGGTATATTTCTATATTTTGATGTTTCTGTAGACGTTGGGACAAGAAATTTCCGTTGTGATAGATTCTGTCGATTTAATTTTTCCAAATGTTCATCAACATCACGTTCTGCTTTACTTGGAGTAGACGGTAAAGTTTTATTTGTGCAGTCATTTTGTAACAGAGATAAACGATGCTTTATATCATTAAGATTATCCTTTGAAGGGATAAAACACATTAGGGAAAATGGAGAAGTGAAATTTACGAACTTAGAGAAACCAACAAACACATATGTGTCCTTAAGTTATCCTATAAAGAGCATGATTGGAGACGACTTGATGTCTTTGCATTCAGTTATTCTTAACACCACGACTAATATTCCCAAGTTGAAAAATATTATCAGAATTAGTTGAGATTTATAACACTACGAATCTAATTAGGCAGTTACTTTAGGCTAACAGCTAAGGCTGATAATGCAAGAGTTTTCTGACAATATGTGGCTAGAAACTAGAAAGCCGACAGATTGGGAGAGAATTTCGACATCTGATATACTAATTGAAATTTGAATGTTTAAGTCAGTGGAGTGAAGTGAAAAAGTACATTTTCAATTGTTGGTTTGTAGGGGTTTTAACAGACTTCAAGTTCAATGTCATCACGAACCTATATCAGCTAGAGAAACACTGTGAACCAAGGAGTACTTGCATCTGTTCCGTTTTAATCTAGGATACTTCAGAAGCCCGCCACCATCACTCAACCAGGAATGTAAAACATAATTTGTTAAGAACAGCTGTGGATAAAACGGAATTGAAAAGCTCTATTACTTGGCAGTTCCTTTCGAAAACTTGAAATTTCTGAATAATCTGGTACAATAACATCCAGGAGATGTTACACACTTTATTATAGTCTAAAACAGCAGTCGCAGTTACAAGATATGAAGCAATGATTTCTATCCCATACTGTGCTTGTCGCATACATACTTTAATTCTGATATGTATTTAGTTTGTGATTTAATGTTGAATTTTTAAGGTTAGTAATATACGAAGTAATACAGAATTTATTAATTTACAGGTTCCACAACAGGCCAGGGTAACAATAGTGGCTGAACCTGTTTTCTTCATACCCGGAGCTTATGGTGTTTTAAGCGAATTGAAATGGCCTCTGCTATTTCAAGTCTTAAGTATCTGGAGGCCTCTGGTAATCTATTCAGTACATCTTTATTACGTTTAAATCAATGCGTCAAAAAGATGTAACTTATCATATCATCAGTGAATTATCACTTTTACCAAAAATAACACAATACTTACCTGTAGTGATTTTTCATCAACAATCGGTTGTGTTTTCTTTGGACTGTGTATAGGGCTTTCAGACTCCGGAACACACACTTTAGCACGACATGGTACAGTACATGATTGACAACAATCAGGTTTAGAAACCCATACCTCAGGTGGAGTTATTAATCTTGGTGTTATTGTGTTATAGGCATCATTTAGTGGTAGAAGACACTTTCCTCCAACAAGTTCATGACAGAAACAGTCACCATTTTCATTCACAGATGAACGTGCATATTTACAGATTTCTTCTAACTGCATGGACAAGTCTTTAACCTGAGAAACAAAAACAAAAAAACAGTTACTTTCTGAATAAAAACCCATCAAAATAATTTACTACTTAAAATTATATCTAAATAGCCTGTTTAAATTCAGTTAGACTGTGAGCTCGGGATAAGGCAGTACAGCCTGAAATGATAACCAGCCGTACATGTAAAGTAGGTACAGTAAATTTGGAATTCTTGACTAAATTACTTGCCGTTGAATATCATGAAGAACGATTTCAACTCTACTTGAAGTAGGAAAGGTCTAGGCCACAGTTTAACATAATTCGCCCTTCATAAGTAGTATGATGCCTTCAACGAATGCCATTATACTTAGTGTCAGTAAAATATGGATGCTAAGTATTAATCGATTTATTTTGTTTTGGCCATTTGTCATCAAACAGCATATGTAAAAGGGATTTTAATACACAGTTTGGTACTGTCTCTGTAAGCTGGACCTTATTTATCGAAGCAAAGTAAATATTAGTTGTCAGCTAAAAGGGAGACAATCGCTTACTTATGGGTAATCAGTGTCACTGAGTATTATAACAATTGTAGTCGTGTGTAAGTATTAAAATTCTACTCGGAGTTTTCATGCAGTGATACCACATATTCATAAGCTGAATAACCAACTTCTGGTACATTTCAGTGACAGTTAAGTGATGTTTGCTACTGCTTTATTTTCAAATGACTCCATTTTCTCATAAAGCTGACTTGTTAGAATTTAAAAGTGAGGTTTTAATGTCTCAAGTGCGCCTAACGTTTGACTGAACTGACATCAATAGTTTCTTTAAACACAGGTATGACAGAGTGACCTAACAGCATACACTACAAATCTCTGGTATTAAAAACAGAGTCAGTTTTCCATATTCAGCTTTAAGTATTTTTGATGCAAAGATTCAGGTAAGTAAGTTCTCTTAAAACATATTTGATTCTACTGAACACTGAAACGGTCTGTAGCAAAGACGAAATTCTGTATTCCGCTTATATAAACATCCCAACTATCGTTGTGATAATTTGCATTAAATTACCTCAGAATGACATTAACATTTAGAAAAATTATCAAGTTGAGTATATACTAATTAAAAAGTTCATTTAAAACAAACCAATTCATCTTGCTACTTGCAAAATTCGTATTGATTTCATTAAAAGCCCGGCTACTTTTCAACACTTAGAGTATTCTTTATAATTGAAACATATGGAACTGTCTTGATCCAAACATATCGACCCTTGCTTGACAAACCGTGAAGCCTCCCTTCAAGTATCTTCATCTTACAAGACTTCTTTAATCGATGATCAGAGCCGTAAAAAAAATTGCATAGACCCAATTTGTATCACATGTAGCGTAAATTCTAGCTGATTGATCTATGATGATTTTAACAACTGTGGCAGTTTAGAATCAACAACTACACATAAGGAACTAGTGAAGCTGAGATATCAACCATCAATTTACTAAAGCCTGTTCGACAGGTATTGTGTGGGTATAACAGTTAGTATTGGAACTTTTCAATTCATACCATGCTTACAAATGAATGTCTATAATTATGATTACTTACTTGTTCCTTTAAATCAAATGATTCTTCATCATGAAGTATATTCTCCTGATCTTCAGTATTATTATTAAAAATCTGACTGTCGACATTTGTATGACCGAATCCGTTATCAACCGATGGTTGGTTAACATCACTGCAATTGTCATTTAAACAAATCGGATTTTCAAAAACCACTTTTCTGTATTTAAGGATTAGGGTAAAAATAGGGGAAGAAATTTATTACCGGCTTGCAAGTTTTGACTTTACTGTTGTTGCTGTTGGCTGTTTACTTCGTACGACACTAATCACACCGTCTTTGTTCTTTAGACGTATATTCGAAGGAATATAGTCGGTCATCACTATTTAGTGCTGAGCCTGAAAGAAAAAGAAAGATAGTTGTTTTTATATTATAGAAACTGAATTTTGTAGCTGGGAGAAATGGTCATCATCAAAGCAATGGGTTTATTGCCAGGTTCAATAGAATCTTTAAACTGTAATTTTTTTAGGGACATAATGCAATTTGTAGAATACATTTTGGTGACAAATTCATTCAATTTTTTCTAGTTTTCATAGCATGTAATATTGAGAACATTCTACCCTAACCCTTAGAGAACATTATTTGAAGTTAATTCCAAGTCTACATACCAAATTAGATGCCTCTTAGGGTTGTTAGTTTACTGACTGCAATGTCCAGTAAAATACGACGTGACTGATTAACAAAATAACGTGAAACTTCTAACAGAAGTGAAAAAGTTTAATGTACCAAATTTTTAAAAAGCATAGAAGGAAGATTTGTGGAAGAGAGAATAATTAGATGAACACTGACGATTTCCACTATCCGGAAGACGATAGGAAGAACATACACCTAAGTCACTGGTAATGGCTCAGAAATGTTGCATTTCGAAGACTGAGGAAAGGCGTTCCATATGTACCTTTATGGACTGATACTATATTTTGCCCTGTTCACACGTTATTCTTCTCCACATCAACTCTGCTTCAGTTAACATTGCTCGTCAAGGACAGACTGCGCATAAAATGTTCATGAAAAATATGTTGGCTAAAGCGCTCGTGTTGTCGGAGATAAACTTATTTGGTTAATACAAGGACTAGCAGAAGAGTGTGTTAGCTCCAGATAATACAGTAATGCACGTAAAAACTTTGTAAACATTTTGGATCTGATTCATGTAAATGCAGTTTTTTGTATGACCGAAATAGATCATCTAGTAGCCTAGTAGAAATGATATTTATGATCCAAAGTATGTGAAGAGCAATTCACCATTACTACCGTTGTTACGACAAAAAATTGAGACTGTTGCTAAGATTTATGGCGAATACTAAAGCTTATAAACTAAAGCGAAATACGTATGACCTCTCTCACATAAGTAACATGTAGATGTAGTTAACACCAGGAAATACTATTAACAGCTTGTTACGTAGACAGCGACAAAATGAATGTCAACATAAAGAGTTTTTCACATAGCTGGCTGCCTACAGCTGATGACCACCAAATCTAAGATTAATGGACATTATCTTGTTCAGAAGGCATGTGTGTTAACTCAGTTAACATAGATACATGCTTTAGTCAGCTAAATTAAAATGCACTGGCAAGGGATTCCTCCTTCTTTTGAAATGGATGTTAAGACTTTAAACAAGAATAGCTGTTCATCACATAATACTTCATGAAAGTTGATTATGTTCCATAAACTTGACAGTAACATAAAGCCGAATGAACTCCAAGAACAACACGAAGCCTGAGAAAGTCATTTTATGGAATTCAGTGAACCTTTGGCAAGGGATCTGGTAAAAATATTAGATTCCTGTAATCCTAGTTAGTCAGGCATAATTTTTGTAAGTAAGAGCAGGAACTAGTAATTTATGCCTGACTCTTCCAATTGGTATTGACACATATAAGTGGTGAGTTGTTTCTTCGCCATACAAGTGGATTTTCCAGAATCGCGAAATTTCTTATGGCTCTTCAGGTTGACTTTTCAAACATCTAGTGGGAGCTAGGAAGTGACCATGTGGATACTCCTCAAACAGTTGGTGCATTTTACCAAAATATGTCGAGGTATAACAACCATGTACTGAAATGCATGTCTTAACTTACATATCATTGGGGGAACTTCATCTCTCCAAATTCAAATACACAGCTACCTAAAACTAATGATGAATGACAAGTGAAAAGTCACTTGCAACGCACAAACCCTTTAATATCACCATCAGTGGCCAGCTCAGTTCTTTACATTATCATAAGAATGTGTGGAAATTATTTAAAACAAAACATTCATGATTCCTGGCATTATTAACTGACCATACGAGATGTGAACTTACAGGGCGAATAGTCTTTATTCATAGAACCATCGGCGAGATTTATGTGACATACAAGACTGTAATACCCAGCTAGCTTTTTCTTCGGGCGTAATGCAGAAAGTGGGACAGCTACAGTCTACCTCAAAGTGTCTGCAATGTACCCAAAGTCAATGTTAGCTGGGGTTGGGTTTCCTACTTATCTAATGGAACTGGACATTAGAGAAAGAGAATAACTTCAGTTATTCTTTCTAATTAGTACTCGGTGTAGTTAAAGTATCACATCAAAAGTCAAGGTCTTTCAAAATTTGACTTTCAAGAACCGATCAGACACAAGGAATTCTATGAAGTACCATTCCAAATCAAATCATGCCTGACTTTTTGGACTTTGAGAGGATAGATACAGTATTCTACTTATTTACTAGGTATTTTTTCAGCAAATCTATACTGTTAGGTATGGTTATGGCTTTTAAGGTTTAAGTTCAGGGTCTAGGGTCAATGTTAGGTTCAGGGTTAAAGTTAGGGTTAGGATTTGGGATGATGGTAAGAGTTAGAAGTAGGTTGGAGAATAGTGTCGGAAGTACCAATGGATCTCGAAGTACCATGACCTACAGTCACCTGGATGAATGGATATATCGTGTATGATATGATTTCTGTATACAGAGAGATATTATTACAACACGTAAGACAAGGATTTTATTTTTTTTCAGCGATTATGCGACTTTTTTTGTATCCGAATGCTGATTGATTATTCAAGGCCGCTATAGTTTGGCGATGATAGTTTAACTTCGCCTAGTACTCATTAGAATTCATATGGAAGTGATTAAAAAGCATTTTCAAGTGTCTGTATTTTAACAGTCGTACTGCCCAAGCTTAACATAGTGCTGAATTAAATCTAGCGAATTCTGAACTAACTCTAACATTCTATAGTGAGTAAATGATGAATCTGTTCTGAGGGGGTTTGTTTAAGCGCACAGACTAGAACTCATTGATGGTTTTCAGCATGACTGGCACTGATTCAGTACCCTGATTTTTTTCTAGGCATTTTCAGTAGATCAGAACCTACTGAGTTTGCTTATCAGCGTTGTTCCAGACCTCTCAGTCCATATTCATCACTGACTGGCATTAGTTCGGAACAACAAGACTTATTTCAGCGCACAGTGGCAATTTTTCAGTTTTATTTCAGCACTGAAGGCATTATTTCTGGTGTAAATCCTATTTTTAGGGTTTCATCGCATTAATTGAGCGTTCTGTGCTCTTCCTGAGGACCACCGGCGTTATTTCATTGCGTAGTGGGTTCATTTCAGGTAGATAACATGCCCAGTTACCAATGAAAGGCATTTTCGACGCATAAGTTTGAAATAGTCTAGTGGCAGGACGAGCTACGCAGAAGTTTACCGAAGATCAGGAACCTATACCTCAAAATCAAGAGGCGAGCACTACCTCGTAAAAACGATATTGTATATTGGAATTATTGTAAGTTTGGATGGGCAAAAAGACAGCAGAGGAGACGTCCTGACTTGTCAACACACACATTGAAATTTTTTAAAACTTTATATTTGACGATGCATTGTCAAATTCATTATGATGTATAATGAAAACCGTAATATTTCACTCGTGAGTGAAATTATAACTGCAGTTATGAAACTAAAAGCGTGTCAAAAACTTTTTTACATAATGAAAATGTGCCTGAAACATTATGCAGCGAACAAACTTTGTGTGAAGATCCCGATGTCCTTCGTCAAAACATCGGATTCGAGTCCTAAATTCTTGATCGTCAGGATATTACTACTACGTAACCTAACATGATGCCTAAAATATTACAGAAAAAAGTTTTATTTTCATTGTTCATTCATTATTCACTTTAATAAAAAAACAAAAGTCCAGCAGGTAGTTTGCTAAAAACAAACCATAAAAATAAATACACTTGGAAATGTGCGAAACCTAAAATCTATGTTGACAGCACAAATGACAAATACAAACAAGAAAATGTTCAAGTGAGATTATCATAATTCCTCTTCACCTGATTAAGGTTTGTGATTAAGTATGAATCGGAAAATTTTAGAAAGGCGTTTTATTTCTTGTTATCTTTCATCAGCTTTGTGAGATTTTCTATGATCACAGAATATTTGATTTGTTGTGCATGTTACACCAAAAACTTGTAATGGTACCACACCCTGAGATTTTTTAGTTATAATTCACTTCTTTTTTTTCTGTAAGCATCATGTGTGATGCATGAATTATGGTCGGCTCACCTCTTCAGTACTGCTTGTTTTGATTGTTCGTCCCCTTTAGAAGTTGTGCAGTATGATGACTGCAGTAAGTTTTACCGGAGTTTGAGCGATGGATTAATTTTAACTGATCATAAGTGGAACTGTAAGATAACATCCCGTAGGATTCTCAGGATACTCTATTCCCTGGTTGCACCTTAAGGAAAGAGGTCAGTGCATTTATCTCAAATTTGTGGGACTCACTAGTAGTGATGTAGGATGACGGGGCGGCACAGACTGGACTTCTGATGACCGTGTATCTTGTCATTATGAAAATATTCCTTCACTTGTTTTTGGACGCACTAAGTGAAGAAACTAAACGAAATTTTCGAAATGAGTAGATTTAGTTCGTGTTTTTGATACGAACTGCTATTATTTAGTTCTACTTACTTTGTAACGTTTAGCTGCATTCAGATGCAACTGAATCTCTGACAAAAAGTTACCCAGAAAAACCTGTTGATCTGCTCATAATAACGCATTAAATTGTGTCTAGAACATATTAACTTGATTTATTTCATTGGCTAGCTGATCTCAAACTGAGGTGATTCTGGCTCTGCAGCCTACGCAATGCATTACTCTGGAGTGGGCACTAAAAAACGGACTGGAGTATGGAAAGTATTAGCTGATAGTAGCCCAGACTTCTTTTTTTTATTTACAGCTTGATTCCACACCGTATTTTCAGTACAAGTGTGGAATTTTCAGTATGGATATCGGCAGCCCAAATTCAGGCCGACCATAGATATCAGGTGTGCGCTGGTTGGCGAGAGTCCTAACCACTGTGCCACCGACGCACTGGGTTGTTTAAACAAAATACTCAGTTGTTACATAAGGGATACAGTCTCCATGGAATCACCATATCCACAAGTCGTTACTGGTCACATTTAGAAGGAGAAATTTAGAAATTGTCAATCACCACTACTAGTTTGAAGCTTAAATGTTATCAGATAGTCTGGTCTTGGAAACGAATTCTTTCGTGGACTATATTTACAGGTTAAATACCTCGAACAACAATATGTGTCTTACTGTGGGTGAATCTCACGAATTCACTGTGGCAGTACACCTTTCATGGCTCCCACACATGGTATCAGAGGTCATGCACAGACCTAAATGCAGTACTACCCAACGTTGAAAATAGTTGTAAGCCCTGTGTCTCTAAATGACCTTCTTTCAAGAGGCTTAAGCCAGTGTCATCTGTGGAGTGTAATTGCTTCAGTGCTCCAGAATGCAGTACTTCGAGCATTTATAATCCGTACTTTCTAGCTAATTAATAATAATGTCCTGACTTGTGACTTCGTAAGTTACGAAAAGCATTTCCAACACACTACAGACCACATGAGCAGCTACCTGAATATCAGTGAATATCAGATGGCCGGCCTAATAGGACATACAACAATGGACCTATTGCCTGCCAAATATGTAGAAAGAGGTTGAGATGGACTAAACATACTCTTAAGAAACACTTGAATGACACTGCACACCAGATAGATAGAATGGGAGGTGACAGGTTGGTCGTTTGAGGATGATATGGAGGAGATCATGTGAAGAGAAATGAAAGTTTACGGATAGCAACGAAGCTAGCTAAACAAGAATTTAGAGAATATAATGCAGTGGATATGTACAGATGAAACGCTATGTTCCACTCGAAAACTAAAGGAATGATAGTGATAATTAATTTCCCAAATGTTGTTTTCGACAAACTGCATGAATTGTTAACACCTAGGTTCTCTCTTCCAGATTTCGGTTGTTTTCATTAAGTACATTATTCAGTGATTGCAGAAGTAATTTTGGCAATACTATCCTAACTACCTTCAACTGTAAAGCGTGTTTTATAACTATCTGTCGGCACCTAGATTCTCCCCGTCTGAATGGTGGCATCACTTGTTGGTGTATACTACTACTGCTACTACTACTGATAACAATAGTAATAACATTTGATTTGTGGATGGTGACTAGCAGTGGAATCCAGGATGCGCATTTCGTCCTATTTGGGACTCGTCATCTGGATCTACCTGCATTTCCCAATGGGTGATGATGTTCCCACAGTATAGTTGTGGGCAATTCCCCAAAATCATTAACCCACAGTCTTGTAAATTAATGTTTGGCGCTGACCTACACTGTTTAAGTCGGTTCGTTAAGCTAAGCAGTCGTCATTGCACTACGATTCTTGTCAACTCTAAACAGTAGCCAATATATGGTAATAAACCGAATTTATGAACTGTTTAATGGACATCAAAATTAAAACAGTTATACTGGGTGATTCACTCGTGTCTCCCCCTGAGAAATCCTCTTAGTTTTTTATTAGAGTCGGTTCAAACCCACTTCTGTGCATGGATTCATCCAAAAAACTGTATATCATGCTCTTTCTTCACCTATTCACTACTCTGAAGCACTCATGAATCTAAAAGAGCAACAGCATGTCTTCTTGAGTAGATTTTCTCCAATGATAGGCTGGACGTCTGTACACATATGCGTCGCCGGTGGTATCATACCTGCGTGAAGACAATACTCCTCCACATCTACGAGGTTCCTCTCGGCATATTACCCCTATGTAGGCGGTTGCTATATAAATACTTGACGATCATCACATATATACATGAAGTGCATAAAATTTAATGAAGCGTATATTCTTGGTTTAACCATTAAGTCTTCTTGACAAGTGCATTACTATAGTGATCTTCACAGTTTATTCACAACTTCAGTGATATAAGGCTAGTAGAAAGGGTTTCTGTTCGTACATTAAGTATTTAATATAAAGCAGCAATTCTTGTGTGCTGTTAACTTCCTAATACTGGAGAGGGGAGCAAGGAATTCGCAATCTTTTACTTCATATCAAGTTGCACTGCGAATCAATGAGCAATAACAAATGTACGAAATAACCGAGTTAGAGCTTTCCATACCTTCTGGACAACTTGCGCTTATTCCACTGCAGCCTCCTGTCTTCTTTCACGCAAGAGCCTCAGTTATGTTCATGAAATCTTAATCTTATAGCAGTTAAATTTTCCAATGGACAATTTCATCTGAAAGCAATATAAGAAATATAACTTCTGTCACTAAACCAACATAACAACGGACTACGATTCTACAATTAGCGAGGATATTCTGTGAAACCTCTCAAAGTATGCCCTACATTCGAAAGCGAAGTTGAACTGTGCGAACGCAACCAAGCGAATGCGCAAATGAATTCAAACAGACCGCTTCAATTAAAGGTCAAGTTTCGGGGAAAAAGAGTGAATGCATACTGGTGCTTAGGGTCTAGAGGAATGATGATGAATATAAACTACAGCAGCCAACAAATGACACTTTCACTTACCACGTCACCATTCGTGAGTGCTGTGTCAGCTTGGGGGTTATATTAAGGTTTGGAGTTTGCCTTAGGAGTTGGATATGAGGGCTTGATTGTGGTTAGGACTTGGGTCTGGAATAACGGTAAGAATCAGGGTTGAGAAAACGCTATATTGCCCTACTAAGTAGTCAACACTTCTAAATATACATCAGGCCAAAGCGGTTTTACGTTTCCTTACTTGGATCGCTTGTTAGAGGTCTTTTGATAGCTGCTATAGTTCATCTTCACTGGAGTCATTTGATCCGGAAAATGCCTGATACTAACTTTAACTCTAACGTACTCCTTAACGTCATTCTAACACAACTCTAACTTTAGAGAATAGTCACTTAGATGAACTTCAGTACTGTCAAAAGGAAATTAGAGATGTTCTTATGTGATGTAAAGTTTTGCGTTCTTACGTCTTTCAAGAAACTCTTCCGTAAATGTTCTCCCCAAGCGACGAAGAAGCAAAATATAGGCGGTTATCTGTATAAATGGACAGAATTGGGAAAACGGAAAAAAGAAGTGCATCCTGTAAAATGCGAGTTTTAAGGGACTGTATTGAGTGCTAGATTTGATCCTTTAGAGGCTGAGGGTGTTGACATTCATGGATAACACGAAGTATACTAACGCAGTATCTGATACCCACAACTTGTGTAGTGTTTAATCCGCCTGGGACCGGCTAGAAAACTAGCAAGCTGGTTAACTAGGCGAGGTTAAAAAAATAAAATTTATCAGCCAAATTACGAACTATATTTCGGGATCAAATCGAAGTGCGGGATGAATGGTTAACTAGCTAGGGATCGTGCACGAACGAACGAAAGTAACACGATGGCTTACCATACGACGTGAATGCTTGACCGCTAGCCTTCAGTTAAACAAATCGACTGAGACATTGAGGGTCAGCATACAATGTTCAGTGATTGATGCTGTGGCTAATAATTCAAGGGAATTACCTACCGCTACAGCTTACTCCCTCTAGTGGGATTGTGAGGACCCTAGGACGAAACCAGCTGGAAGTAAAACCCAATCATTTTACTATCGGTAGAACGCTTCCGATAGGGTTGATGGATTGCCTACTGGTTGTCTACCTACGCTAATTAGGTGTCTGTATATCGCATCGTTTATGTTCGTCCGTTGGATCGATGCTTGATCATGGCCTACGTTCAATGGCTTTATACGGTCCATCGTATTTGGGTTTCCAAAGGGCGATGTTCACAGTCACGATGAACAAATAAATGTGACAAAGTTTTCAAACATGGTTGAACAAAGACGTCTATGGACTGTGGTTGAAGGGGAAAGGATTTTACTGAATGAATTGCATTTGTAAGCTTGCTGACGCATGATGCGTGATCTACCGCTGGTTGGAAGCTCGAGGTAGAAACAAACTCATCTGGCAGTCGTAGTGTTGTGCCATATACTAGCTCGGTAGCAGTACAACCAGCATCAATTTTCAAGGCATTTCGTATGCCTAGGAGAACTAACAGTAGTGGTTCCGTCCAATGTACAGTGTTTGCTTGAGGATGGTAGACTGTTGTTCTAAAACGCATACAACCAAGGATTTTAGTCAAGGCTAAGCATACGCCGCTTTCGAATTACTGCCCGCGATCAGTTTTTATGGAAGGTGGACATCCAAAGTTTGCGATCCATCTTTCTGCAAAGACGAGTGTGACTGTTTCAGCAGACACATCCTTGAGGGGTACTGCTTCAGGCCATCGTGTGAAACGGTTGATGAAGGGGTCCAACCAGACCTATATGAACGTGTTCGGAAAGGGCATCAGGTATAAGAAAGGCGCCAAGAGGGCTTCTGGTGTGTCTTACTACCTTGCACTTTTGGCAAGATAAGCACGTGTGTGCCCATTCCCTTACTTCTTTATTAATACCAGGCCAACAAAACCAACTAGCTACGAGCTTGACGGTAGTTCGAATACCTGGGTGGGATAAGCCATGCAACGTATTGAAGACGTTATGGCGATAACCTTTAGGTCCGATGGGGCGAGGAGTACTAGTGGAAATGTCGCAGAGAATAGTATCTTTTCCCATACCTAAGGGTTTCTCGGCTAATTAAAGAGTTGTTTTCGACAACTCATGTTGTAGCTCGGTATCTTCTTTTTGAAGATGAGCCAGTTTTACAAGGTCTATGCCATCGATTTGGGTGAGGGAACAAACGCGCGACAAGGCATCTGCTACAGTGTTGTTCACTCCAGATACATGGCAAATATCCGATGTAAACTGTGAAACGTAATCCAGTTGTCGTGATTCCCTAGGTGAATACTTATCTGAAGTTGAGTTCAGAGAGTACGTCAGAGGTTTGTGGTCAGTGAAAATTATGAATTCACGACCCTCCACTGAATGTCGAAAATGGCGTATAGCACAGTACGTTTCCAGAATTTCCCTGCCGAGTGTGCTGTACTTCGTTTCAGCTAATTGTAGGCGCCTCGAGAAGAAGCTGAGCAGTCGCCACTACTTGTTGACTCTTTGTTGCGGGACTGCTCCAGTTGCAGTGTTCGATGCATCAACTGAGATACTTAACAGTGCCATTGGATCCCGGTATACAAGAAGTGCGACATCCGCGACAGCCTTTAAAACCTGAGTGAAAGCATTTTGAGCAGATGCGTCAAGTTCGATGAACTTGCTGTTCTCTCGAAGGCCTGTTAGTAGCTGAATCAGAGGAGTACAGCTGGGAAGAAAGCGTCGGTAATAACCCACCAAGCCGTTGAAAGTGGAAGACTTTTGATTGTCTGTAGCTCCAGACAGTTCATCGTCGCCTCGAATTTGTTAGCGAGTGGACGGATACCCTTGCAGTCAATAGTGTGGCCGAGAAGTCGAATGAGACAACGCCTATCTGACACTTGAATATTAATGGTAACACCATGTAGGCGTAATCCTTCAAATGCCAAGTCCTTGTCAGGGCTGACAATGAGACAGTCGTCTAAGTATGCATATACAAAGCTAAGACCGCAAAAACTCCGTCAGTGAAGCGTTGGAACGTTTGAGCTGTATTCCGGAGGCCAAATGGCATACGTAGAAATTCAAAAAGTCCGAAAGGCGTGATGACAGCCGTTTTCGGAATATCATCTGATGCCATCGGGATTTGGTTATATGCTTTAACTAAGTCGAGAAAATAGTTGCACCAGACAATATTGCCGTCAAGTCGTGCATGTAGGGCAATGGATAGCAATCAGAGGTTGTTTTTGAGTTCACTCGCCGGTGATCACCGGTGAGTCGCCAACTGTTGCTATCTTTTTTCAGTGCCATATGGATTGGGTATGTTCATGGGCGATTCGATGGCCGAACGATGCCAAGAGTGAGCATGTGGTTGAACTCATTTCTAGCGAGTCTCAGTTTGTTAGGGTCAAGTCGTCGTGCTTTAGATGTCACGGGTTGTCCTGAGGTTGTGATGTGATGCCTAACATTGTCGGTTATGCACGGTAGACCATTAAACGGGCATTTAAGTTGCGGGTACTTATCAACAATCGGTTGGAAAGTTGGATCAAAGATTGCCTTCATCTTAACGAGTAACAAGCTATGGCCTAAGTAGGTGATGCCTTTAATAGACAGTCTAGTGGTACCATCTATCGGTCGTTTTCGGCAGACATCTACGAGTTAATCACGATGGTTGAGCAGGTCTGTGCCAATGATGGGCATTGTGACGTCAGTGAAAAGGAAAATTCACTGAATAGGTTTGCGTATACCTACGTTCAGATAGACGTATTTCCTACGAAAGGTTGCAATCGGTTTTTCTACAATTTCCATATTATTTATTCCAGATAGATTCAAGGCAAAGCAAAACAACAAAATAATATTTTGTTATTATTAGTCCCATGCGTTGCCAGATTAACATACAGCTTCAACAACGCACCTTTACTTTGCTCTGTCTTCTGCTGTCCTCTTCAGCTTAGACCACGGTTGCCCACAGTCTCTCAACCCCTATTCGGACGATCGATTTCACGTCACCTTAGGATGACGAACTCGTCTCTCTCATTGGGATTCCACTCGAGGGCCTGGAGTGCGATATCGTTCGACGGTCTCCTCAATGTATGCCAGATCCATCTCAACATTCTCCTACATATATGTTGAGCGATCGGTTCTCGGTTGGTTTATTACCCCAGTTTCCCCTTACTTATACTTTCTGGCCATTCGATCTTCACTATGGAGCCTGCGAAGTATGCAACTGTTGGAAATTCTTTTCGTGACACGCCGGCCAAAATTCTCACCCGCATAGAAGAACCGACTTCACTTTAGCGTTGGAAATCCGAATCTTATTCTTTATGCTGCCGCGAAGTGCAAACGATTTCCAAACTAGTTTCAGGTTGATGAATTCGTATCTTGCCTTTCTAATTCTGCCTGGCTTTGATGTCATCCGTTTCGCCAGCTGCGGTTGAAACTCTGCTTCCTAGCCGGATAAGTGAAGGAAGTAACCTCTGCCAAATCTTTCCCATTTATGGTGATTGATGCTAGTTGTTGTCGTTGGTTGATTGGTTAGTTAACTTCGTCAACTCCGTATTCTCTGTGTTCACTTGGAGTCCTGTCTTTACTAACAGCCAGGCCCTCCAGCCGGTTTGTTGCTTTTCGCCTGTAAGTCTTCGAGTTTGCGTTACATTGGACAGATATCATCCGCGAAATCCATATCTTCTAAAGTCTTCTCATCGTTGGTCCAGCGCACACCCGCCTCCTTGCTCCCCACAGTCCGGAGCATAATCCGGTTCACCACAATTAAGATTAAGAATATCATCGGTGACAATTCGAATGCCTCTCTGAGTTTTCCGTTGTGAATCACCTGTCACGTGACATTGTCATATAGCCAGCTGTTGAATGAGGTTGAAATAAACTTGGGCACTGCACGCCGTAGTGCTGAATTAGTTTACAAATTACCTCTCGGTCAATGCTGTCTGTTGAAGGCCTTTACGAAGTCGATGAAGTTGAGGTAGATTGAGGTTTCACTGCCATTCTATGCTTTGTTCTGTGATGACGATGCGTATAGTAGCAGTTTGATCAGTACATGGTTTGCATTTCCTGAAATGACCTTGTTCCGGTAGGTAGGGCGGATGTCTGTATCCAGTACATCCTTTATTCTCCTCAGGATGATGTGACTTACTATTTTACTTGGCGCGGACAAGATTATTATTCCTTGCCAGTTTTTTCAGAGGCCTAGGTCGCTCTTCTTTGACATCTTCATTCAGTAGGCACTTCCCTTGTAGGGGACTTATGTTAGAGTTCACTAGTATTACAAAATATGAGAAATAAAATTCAAGTCAATGGAATGTTAAGTAACAGTATATTACCGAAAATGCAACGACACGTTATATCAACAAAAGGGTTACTTGGAAATAAGGTTTAAGTCCTCTGCTACAAATTATTTATATGACCCACGGAGACGTTAGTTGTTTGGACGGAGTAGGTTGTAGCTGCTGTGTCCCGGTTGTAGAATTGTCTTCGGTTGAGCGTAGTGGACTCCTACAATAAATCCGAAAGATACAACATGGTGAGAGCTGAGCTAGTAAGCCTAAGAAACCAAGGTGAAGACGAAGTCTCCAACAGCAGAGTGTATTTTCCAATCGTACACGGAAGGCAAGTGTATTTCAACAAGAAGCGTTTTAAACAAAAATTATGTACAATATGTCTAATTTCTGCAAATAACCGAAAAGTGTACAATCACATTGTTACGCACTCCACACCCTTCCTTCAAAACCTTTTGTAACAATAGCGTGAGAAAGTCTGCCACAATTTCTGGGGCCAATTTCAGTGCTTCGGGGGGAATTCCATCCAGTCCTGCTGCCTTTCTGAACTTTAGTACCTTAATCGCATTCTGAGTTTCTGCTTTCTTTAGAGGATTGATGTTCACTGGCAGGCAGTTCCGTGCGTGCTGTTCGTGGCATTTTTGGTCGATTCAAGAGTCCTTTGAGATGATCAGCCCATTGTTTCATCTGTTTCTCCTTGGTAATCTGGTTTCTTTGAGCATCTTTTATTGGCTTCATCATCTGGGTTGATTTCTTTCCGGATAGAGACCCGGTTATCTTATATAATGTCCTGAGATCTCTTTTGCTTGTGACTTATTCTTCTTCAGATGCCAATGTCGAAGAATTGTCCTTTGTCTTTCCTAACACTCTTCATCAATTCTTTTTTTCAGTGCAGTGTTGCGCATCTGTTGCGCATCCTTGCATTGAGTCATCTTCTCTTTCCCCATACTCCTCTCCTCAATTAGCTTTCAGGTATCCGTTGAGAGGTATTCCTTGTCTTGTCTCTTCCTTCTTCCTAGAACAGTTGTACACATTTCCTTGAACATCACCCTCAGAGAGTGAGTTCCAATGTTCTTCCACACAGGTTTCCTCAGTGATGCCATGTGGAATCTCCGGCATTGCTCTGATCTGAACTGTAGTGAGGTGTCTCTTGTAGTTTTGTCCTTCAGTTTCGGAATATTGCATTGGAATTGCGGCCTGTTTCCAGTTGTTCTGAAGGATTTCAGCTTCACCTTTAAGGTTTCTAGGACTAGATGATGGTCTAAGCACACATCTGCTCCCCTTTGTGTCCAGAAGACTGGTTGTGTCTCCACTTCATTGAATAGGGTTGGGATGAAGTTTTTTCTGGTTTGTGATGTGTCCGTCAGGCTAGATCCATGTGGCTTCGTGTATACCCTTGTGCCTGTACACTCTGCATCCGATCACCAAATCATTAAAAGCTCAGAAGTGTGCGAAGAGTTCTCTATGCTCATTTGTTTCTCCGACCTTGAGTCTCTCGACTCATGATGAGTTCTCCTCCTATATTATCTGCTCCCAGTTCGGTATTCATATCGCCCCTCAGGATTTTTATGTCACCATTTGGGATGTTGTCCATTGCTGTTTGTAGCTGACTGTAAAATCTTCCTTCTTCTTTTGTTCAGCTTTGTTTGTAGCATTGCATGATAATTGTGACCTTTCTTTCTTCCTTTTGAGTTGAATCTTGCTGTCATAATCATGCAGGAGCAGATTAGTTCCCACTGCATTAGGGCTTCGGTTGCTGTTCGTGATATCATGATAGCCACTCACTGTCTCAGTATGCTTGTGGTTGTTGTTTGATTGGCCGGAGTAGATTACTGACTCTCCAGTCGACAATTTTGATAATCCACATCCATTCCATCAGCTTTGGTTGATTTCCAGCACTCGTATACTATATCTTCGCATTTCGTACATTTTACAGACATTCCACGTCCCCATTCTTACTCTTGCTTTCATCTAGAGAAGACATCGGTTGACTGGCTTCGCGAAGGCTTTTACCATTCGTTATCATTTCGCCTCCCCGATTGTGGGGAAGAATAAGATCGTTCTTTAAATTTTTCGTATTTTGAATGTATTTTTTGTGTGTTGAAGTTTCTCTAGCGGTTCGATAAGTTCAGTGGTGTAGGGTTTCTAGCCCTATGCCCAACCCTCCTTGTTTACCCTGGGGTGGGACTGGCTAGAAAACTAGCAAGCTGTTAACTAGGCGAGGTTAAAAAATAAAATTTATCAGCCAAATTACGAACTATATTTCGGGATCAAATCGAAGTGCGGGATGAATGGTTAACTAGCTAGGGATCGTGCACGAACGAACGAACGTAACACGATGGCTTACCAAATGACGTGGATGCTTGACCATAAGCCTTCAGTTAAACAAATCGACTGAGACATTGAGGGTCAGCATCCAATGTTCAGTGATGAATGCTGTGGCTAATAATTCAAGGGAATTACTCACCGCTGCAACCCTTATTTTGTATTTGGAGATCCTAGAAGTTTCGATCTAACGGCATTCGCAACGTAAAACAAAGAGATACTCACAAATTTGTGTGAAAGTGTATTATCAAAGCAGTTAAATTCAAAGATTGAGCGAATACAACGCAATAAAAATTATCAAGTAATCTTTAGACATATAAGCAAACCAAAGTTCAATTACATAGTGAAAGTATATTACAATGATGAATAATAGAACGGGTGACTACAAATGCTCTTACTGAGTGACGTTACGAAACATGTACTCTATCAAACTCCGTTGCTGTAAGAGTGTGAATCAGTGATGGGGAACCTTCTCCTCTTCAAGTTAACTCAAGACTGGGCGGTAACCAGTGGAATGACTTTCAACCTGAAAAAGTGCAAAGTAGTGAAGTTACGCACCTGTAGACTGCAGAATGCAAGTTACACCCTGTGCAATGAAAGCTTGTCCTGCTCAACGTCGGAACGTGACTTAGGTCTAGTTCTAACGGAGAAAATGGACACAAGCGTGAATTACACGGGGGATGTAGCGAGGGCATATGCGGTCATACACTTTGCACATAGACAATTAGGTGCACTCATTCCTGAGCTCTTTCTAAGGTTGTATAAAACATACGTCAGACCGCATCTTTAAGTGCATAATATCATTGCACCCCCACTGCTTAAAAGAGACGCCAACTTCTTGGAAAGAGTCCAACGACGGGCAAAAAAAGGAGTGGTTGGTCTCCGAAATAAACCATATGACGAAAGGCTGAAGAAATTAGGCCTATTCACACTCAGTTACCGTCGCCTGAGGGGGGATTTAATTACTGCCTACAAAATAACAAATGATCAGAATCACCCAAACAAAGGTGTTCTGCCATTGAGTAGGTATAGGCTCCCTCGTGGAAATCCTAGAATGATAGCTCATCAGAGGGCAAGGACCCGGGTGCGCTCCCACATTTTTTCCCTGTGGGTTTGCCGTCCCTGGAATTCCTTACCGGCAGATGTAGCTATGGCACCATCTGTGGACGCCTTTAAGCGAAGGCTGGACAACCATGCAGTGACACAAGGACTGCATCCAAATGGCCTATCCCCTTAAAATCGCATATACCATTCAAAGGTAGACAATTAAACTGGTCGTTTTACTTCTTCACATTCCCTTCAGTCTTACTCTCCTGACAGCTTTAACTACACATATTATTATTATTATTATTATCTTAACCATAATGTGGAAAAAAATACTGTTAAATTCTGAACTAAAGCTTTTTCCCTGCGGTGAGCAGATGGTGAAATGATGCTGAAGTGGCACAACTTTCCTCTGTGATAACTTCCGTCATTACTCGCATTAGTTTGGCGCTTAATGACATTTTTCTCAACATTTCAGCACTTTAAGCTCCAATTCAGCATTGACTAGCAATATTTCCGTTGAGGCCTGTACAAAGTGTAAATGTTAAGCGATCCAAAATCTTTAAGTATACAAAATATTTATGGCAGAAGATGTTACGAAATGTTTATTTTTTAAGGTCTGGTTCATAAGATACATGTTAGCTTGTATTTTCATATCAGTATCTTAACACGGATAGATTTTTGAAGTTTGAAGCTGTTACTGTGACGATGTGAAATTTTTTGGCAAATTTTGAAACTTGTAGACCGCCTATAATTTCCAAGAGTTGTGACTGGAAATCGCCTCTTGAAAGCATGCATAAATCCTGAATGAATTAAAATCGATGAAATATGTCTAACGGCCCCTTATCACAGTATAAACAGACAACATTCATTAGCAGAGAAAAAACACTGATCCTCAAAAGAACGTGAAGCATACCAACATCAGATGGCAAATTACCAGTGGTATTCTTAGCTGAAACAGTTCCATGCCAAAGTTACTAGGCTGTTAGTTTTTCTCAGATAAACGATTTACTTCTAATATAAATATTGAACGGATGGTTGTCGACTGTGTTTCATTGAAAGTTTCTTATTGTATAAAACTGACCGTTTTAAAGTATCAGATGAGACTACACGAAACAATGAAACGTCAAAACTTACCGTTTATGAAACGCCAAGTGTTTTGCAAATGCAATCGTTAACATGAATACCACTTGTTTTTAGAGTTTGGGTTCTAAGTGAATGTCAGTTTTCTGTTCGAATTCGACAAAGGTGCCAAAAGACTTTATGAAAAGCTGAGTAATGTCACATGAAACTGTTAAGTGAACTAATTTTTTAATAAAAAAGTAACAGGAGACGTAAACATACTGAAGAGTACAATGCACAAGTTTCAATAGTCTCTATCTTCAGACAGTTGACCGGATAATCAAGTATTAAAATGTATAGCTGTCACCGCAGTCAAATTTTGATTTGTATGCAATGGATGTTGAACCAACTCTCGAATTTGTTTATCAGGTGAAAAGGTCTGCGATTACCTAAACCGGTTCTTCTGCACATTTTAAAAGAGTTTTATACGAGGAAGTGTAAGTTAAATATGTTAGAGAAACAATATAAACAAATTCTTATGACAACAGCATACTCAATTAATTTGTATGCTTATCTTTTAATAAATTATGCTACAGTAGAATGTGTGTAATAACTCTAGGTTTTTTCAGATGGGAGTATTATTTCAGATTGTAAATGAAGTCACTGAGATAATCGCTAACATTGTGTAAAAACAAAACCATATATGCTTTGTTCTTCCATAGGACGTCTTAATACCTAGCACTGGTAGTTTTCCTTCGGCGCTATTGAAGCTGTAACACACTCTACTTTTCAGGAAGGTGATAAAAGCTACTACCCGTATTACTCTGCACATAGACTTACCAGACCTTAGTCATGTCTATTTCGAAAATTGTAACTTGAAGCTTTGCTGTTCATCCGGTAAATACCAGGCATACTTACCAGCGGTAAGCTTTGCCAGTGAGGATTCTATGTTTTCTATCGAAATTTTTTGGGTGTTATTTTCTGTCTAAATAAGAAACCATTTATCCTGTAAAATGATTACTCTGTTAATTGGAAAATGTGTTTACACATGGGAAAGATTTTGTTGCCCAAATGTCCTAATGGACATTGTATTTTTTTCAGCACGACTTTACCAACAACAGCACACATGCACAGGTACTTCCAAACTTCGGTTAGGAAGCTCGCCGACCGTGCACATGGTCCGGGGTTCGATCCCGGGCAACTGATATCACATGCTGAAATCTTTTGTCCTTTACTAGCACTGGACCAAGTTTCGCCCATGAGATAAAGTGCTGAACGATGTGTAATGGTGGTAAACAGGATATCTGGATGGTGTTAGGTTAATTTAGGGAAAAGATTAGCTAAGGTTTAGGCTAGGGACAGGTTAGATTTAAGTTAGCCCATTTAGGAATATAATAGAGTTGGTCAGGGATAGACAGGGGTTAGGTTAAGGAAAGATTAGGGTTAGGATTGAATTGGAAGTCCTAATTCTCTTTTTAGCACAATTACTCATTCTAGGGTCATTGGTGGGTTCGCGCCTCTTGAGCGTCTGAAGTTAGACTTTGCCTAAAGCTAACCGGAAGGCTTTTAATTAAAAGTATCTAAATAGTTATATTAAAGTGCATTCTCTGGTTATAGTATGACATAGTTGTTTGATGACAGAAAATCATTCTACTCTGATGTGCAATATTTTATTTGATATAACGAATTGAGATAAAATTAGACGAACCAGTGAATGAATACCACATGGTCACGAATATCATATTCTGAAAGCATTTTCGTAAATTTCATCATAAAGGTATATGATCTGTTTTTAGTAAGCAACTAAAAAGGGCTGATGATATATATTAAAACGTCGATTTCATTCTTAAGCTGCATAGCACCTTGTCTTTATCTGTATTTCCACTTATTGTCCAGCTATAAATGCCAGTGTCCGAATTCCCCCCATTCACTTAGTAGCTGGATACTTTTTTCTGTTAGTGTAAACATTTGTTCGTCAGTGGCTCACCAACTATGCACGTGCTCCGGGGTTCGATCCCTGGTCAGCGCACACTTTACCTCCTTTACTTGGCTGTAAACCCGATAAAGAGGGAAGGTTGGGTGTGAGGCTAGCAATCCCACCAATTAAAAACAAAACCAGTGCAACACCGAAACTTCAAAGCTCTAGCTTGAAGCCCTATGTTCCACTCAGAACACAAAAGAATAAAAAAAATATGTGGAACATACTTAATAACAAAAGGATTTGTAGAACTACTAAAGTAAACAGTTCATTAGTGGCGCTTCACTACTTAATCGTCAAACTTAAATTTAATGAGAAAATATTTACGTTATAAAATGAGTAATCATCATAACGATAGAAAGTTTTGTGATTTCACTCTATTTATGATATCCTGATTACGATAAATATATTTAACTCACACTCCTAGACTATTTCTCTTTATTCATTTTGTTACTTGATTTAAACGTAAAGGACTGATTATATATTATATTACGATCAGAGTAGACTTCGATATTGCAAGCTTGACTGATAGAATTCAGTCTGCACCGAAGATAGGACTGGACACATTACACTAGTTACTGACTAGTGTCCAATCAAAAAGACTTCGATATTGTAATTTCTGATTAAACTTACATCAGGAAAGTAGGAAATATGTACATACACAAAATTTAATTCATTATATTTTATCTATCAGATAATCGAATTTACCTCTTGTTAATTCTCTGATTAAAGGGAAAATGCCTTGTTGCCTAAATTTAACACAGTCACTTGTAAATTATGTGGTGTTGTGTTTTGAGGAAATCTCTCTCTCACACACACACACACACACTCTCTCTAAAATCATATCATTTAAACGTGTCATTTTTATCGAAATCTAAATAGAGAAGCAGCTTGATGTAATTTACTCTCAGCTGAAAATTAAAAAAAAATAGAAGTACACATCCTGCGACAAATATAAAAAACTTGAATAGCTGGTTAAACTATACACTAGACTAAAATGTCTTTATGATATAAAGTGCTTTTGAAATGTAGGCTAGAAAATACGTGGGCTTTACAAAGAAAATAATTAACTATTAGAGTTCCAACATAGTCTAAGTTTAACTAAAACACAGACTGATGAGGGATTTTTTTCGGAGGATTATTAAAAGTATGATTATACAGATTTTAGGACAATTTGGAACATGAGAGATCTTATGTAGCATCTTGAGGAATTGATTAATCTGAGATAACATTATAAAATATGCTTAAAAACAAACGATTTCATTAGAGACTGTCATCTACATCATTCACAACACTGATAAATAGATTATATCATCTAGGTTTGTATATTTCCAGAAGGCTCCGGCAAAATGAATTTCCTTGAGGCAAAATGTGTGTAGATCACTATAAAATACAAACTTCCATTGGTGGACTAATAAAATATAAGTCTACTCAACATTATTTAGCAGTGTGATTTGTAAAGCACTAATTACTTTTTTTTTAAATAATATTTTTTCGGGGACTTAACGTTGAAAGACAATAAAGGGACAATAAAAAGAAACACGCCCAAAAATCATATGTATATCTCCATATATGTTTACTTCCTCAGTCAATCAAATAATAATTGAAAGGCTTTTAATGTGATGTTAATTTGATAATTCTATTCAAATGTTATGTTCATAGAAGAAATAAATGTTCTCAGTAATATTGTTATTTATATCCTATCGTTTTACTTAATAGCATTTTAAAGGAAATGAAATGCATTTGTAGATTATATATATATATATATATATATATATATATATATATGACGTATTCATGTTTCTGTTCTGATTAGGTGAAAAAGGAATTATTGATGTTTATGAAAATGGAATTTTTTTTAAAGATATTGTATCGTAATCAGTTTGAAGCAGATTTAAGACCAGATCAACTGAAAGGAGTAAAAAGCTGTTTATGTGGGCGAAGAAGTTTTCAAGTTATCGATCGCAAATAATATTAGATGGTTGGAGGCAATTGGCAGGATGCCTTGCACCTAGGTTTCGTGCTAGTTGGCAGTCATCAGCAAGGCGTATCTGCAATCTCGAAGGAACTCATGCCCCTTCTGAGGTTCCAACCTGTGTCACCCAGTGCAGTTCTGCAGTCAGAGACGTTACCACTGAGCTATTTAGGTTTGCAACTGACCTCCTGTAGGACTGTATTGGATATTTTTGATTGGACGTTAGTTAGTAACTAGTGTCCAATCCAAAGTACAAATAATATTCAATACTCCAAAATGTTATGTAGAAATGTTTGATATATTCCGTTGACAGAAGTTCTCACTGTGATAATAAGACTTAATATAAGTTGCGTTCATTTTGTATAAAACTCAGTGATAGTGTTATTAATTGGATGACGTTTTGAGGACAGTTTGTTGTTAATAATCTCATCAAAGTATTCACATGACGTCTGAAGAATAATAATACAATAATCAGTTGTGAAACCTCCACAGCATTAAAATTCCACAATAATTTATCTAACCAAACAAATGAGGTAGCGATGAAATCACTAATAATCCTGGTAGTAGCGGACGTATTTATAATTGGAAACGTTAAGCTCCTGGAACGTTTAGTTCTGTTTATAATTTTTGGTGGAGTTTTGTGGACGATAAATTCACTATGTTGAAATCTGAACGTATCCATAAGTTCTAAACACATATAAATTCAGTAGTAGATAAACTGTAATTCACTTTCGAGTTAGAAAACGAACAGGGTGAGTTAGGGACTCTAGACTGTAAAATAAAATAAAAACAGGATGATGGGTTAGATACTGGAATCTGTAGGAAGTACTTAGACTGTGAATCATCACATCTAAAATAGGTAAGGGCACTTTCACATAAATGTTTGTGTAATCAATACACTCGCCTTGTTAGTAAGTTCAGAGATTTAAGCAACCAAATCAGATAAAGAAGAGAAGTGAATAGCTACCATTTAGGATTTATTCAAAAGTGTATCAAGACCCCTAGTGAAAATGAGAGCAGTAATATCAACGGTGAAAATAGTACATATAATAAGGAATGCAAAGCCTTGATTGTGGTGCCATATAAAGAAGGAGTATCGGAGCCCTTCTTAGGATTCTTAATAAGGTTGAAATCAGGGTGTCATTTAAGCAAACCAACTCACTCAGAGACAAACTACTCTGTCTTAAGGACCTGATAGATCCATTTAGGAAGAAAACTAATATTTATTTATCTTTTTATTTTTTATTTTATTATAGCTTGACTCCACACAGTATTTTTGATTCAACTGTGAAATTTTCAGCATGTGATATCGGTAACCGGAATTTAGCAGGCCGACCATTGATATCGGGTGTGTGTCGGCCGGGGATCGAGCCCCGGACCATGTGCATGGTGTGACTATGAGGTCAATTACATAAGTCAAACTAGCAGTTTGGTGTCAGTTAGATTATCAGAATTTAAATAGATTGAAAATGAATAACTTCAGTATTCAATAAAAAAGTTCGTAAATGGAAGTGACTTTCATGTAATCACACAATAGGGTGGGTTAAGGTAAACGCATAATAATATAACAGTCAGGTGGTGAGAGAGGTGAGTCACCGAATGCTTGATCATCGAGTCAACACCAAACACGTGCAGTCGAAATGATGCAGCAACTATACCGGATATACAGAAATTTGACATATAAAACAGAATTAAATAAGGAGGACACTTGAACATGTTGATGTGAATATGAATTGCTCTCAAAGGTCGTCTAGTTTAAAAGACTGAATCACTGTGTCTTATAACGAATGAATTTGACTAACATGGAATTATATTCTAACACAGTGCCCAAATTCATCTCAGATATTACTAAAACAAAATAAAGCCCAAAAGTACACAGGTAGAGGCTATTGTGTAACTTAAAGCTATTCTCCAGTAATCAAAATCAATGAAAATCAGGGAGGTGCAAGGAACTCCAACTGAGTCTTAAATTACGTTGCACAGACTCATTACTCACGAGTCTCAAGCAATGAAAAAACAGTTAGTTTTCGAGATCAGTGGTGCACTAACTGAAGCTAGCCTCCAATGGAAGCATACCCTAGAATTGTGAAATCGTCCAAGACCAAGATTTTGAATACGATCCAATATGATCAAGACTATCTCCGTTCACATTGTGTTAAGTCCCTTAAGTCCTTAACTGCTTTGCACTGGTTCTTTTTTATAACTGACAGTAATGCATTTGAACATAATTTTCCATAAAATGATGAGTGAATCTGCACTAGGAAACCCAAATGTCTACTCAAAGAAACTACTGTTTGTCATGTGGTCTGGATAATCTTTATTGTTGAACTGACAAAACTGAATTTTTTACTTCACTCATTCATTCCCCTTAATGAATTTGAATGAAGCAAGAACAGCAGTTTGTGCAGAATAAAATGGTACCAACATTTTTTTCGTTGGCTTCTCATAAACCGCATACAGTCTAAAGAAACTATTAAGTTTATGTACAGGACGGTTTTAACGTGCCTACAAATGTCACATGATGTCAGTTGACAAGAGACTGCTCAGAAAATTACACTTATGTAATTTGCACCCAGAGAGTTCGAGTTTAAACAAACACAGATGTTTGCATACATTGGAAAAAGAGTTACGTGGTAAAGACGAGATGTAAGATGATGAGTAACCGATAAACTGAAAAACAATATAGTGAGTTCAACTCAACTTATGGAAACAAGAGACAAAGAAATTTACGCTATATCAAAGGGCAAGGGAGTACTTAAAGCCAAAGATAACGCATCAGTATAAGTATAGACAGCAGAAGGTGCGTCAGCGGCAGAGTGGCAGAATGCCCACCAACCCCGCATGGGTTTCAGGGTCCGATTCCCGGCCAACGCAAATTCTTACCTCGCCAAGCCAGTAATAAAACTGGTAAAAAGGGAAAAGTGGGCATAAGGCTAGCAACCCATTGGATAAAAATAAACACCACTGCTACCTAAACTTCAAACCTCTAGCTTGAAGCCCTACGTTCCACTGAGAACGTAAAGGAATAAAAAAATAAATATACAACTTGGGCATTGTGATAGAATGTAATTCCATATTAGATGAGTTTATTTTAATTACCACACAGTGATGCAGTATTAACAACTGGATGACATTTTGAGCATAAATTATTGCCACTCATAATTACATCAATTTTTGTCACACGGCTCCACAATTTGTCTTATATATATATATCTTTTGTCGTTTGTTGCCACTTTCCATATCTCCACCATAGGCGTTGCGTCATTCCGATTGCATGTGTGAGTTGTTGAATCAATAAACAAAGCTTCAGTGATTAACCTCTCTCTCTCCCCACCTAACTCTATTACTTTTTAATAATCTCGCCCTGTCCCACCCAACCTATTGTGTGACTACATGCAAGTGATTGCAGTACAATGGCTGAGTTTTCTTCTAGGTTATTTAACCTAGCAGGGTCAATTATTCTATGTCTAGCTCAATTTTTAAGTTCCAATAATCTAATTCACCCCTATCTACTAGTTTGAAATCAAACAAATAAAAGAATTATTACTAGTGAATGACTACTTAGTAGAATTTATTCAAAAACATTTGAACAAACAAAGAAAAACTAAGATTAGTTATAGAAATGACGAAAATAATAAAAAATTATATAGCACTCAAAGCCTTTTTAGTACTGTCATCCAAAGAAAGGACGTCGGAGGCCGTACGTAGGATTCTCAATGACATTGGAATTAGGGTGGCATCTGAACAAACAACCCTCTTGGAGATAAACTTTGTCGGCTTAAGGGCCCAACAGACCTAATTAGGAAAATTAGTTAACATAATTTACCAAATACCACGTAATGTTGACTGTGAGGTCAAATACATTGGTCAAACTAGTAGATCGGCGTGAATTAGATTATTGCAACATAAAAATTTAGCTAGTTATAGAATAATTGACCCTGCTAGGTTAAATAACCTAGAAGAAAACTCAGCCATTGTACTGCATTCACTTGCATGTAATCACACAATAGGCTGGGTGGGACAGGGTGAGAGTATTAAAAAATGATACACTTAGGTGGAGCGAGAGAGAGAGAGAGGTTAATCACTGAAGCTTTGTTTATCGATTCAACACCTCACACATGCAATCGGAATGACGCAACGCCTATGGCGGAGATATGGAAAGTGGCAACAAACAACAAAAGAGAAAAATATATATAAGACAAATTGTGGAACCGTGTGACAAAAATTGATATGATTATGAGTGGCAATAATTTATGCTCGAAATGTCATTTAGTTGTTAATACTGCATCACTGTGTGATATTTAAAATAAACTCATCTAATATGGAATTACAAACATTACGCAATCAATTCCATTATGGGTATATTTTGTTTTGATAAAGTTTCACAGTGATATGATTATGAGCAATAAATTGTGCTCGAAACGTCATCAGTAAACATTGCTGTATAACACTGTGACACCTTATCAAAACAAAATTTACCCATAATGGAATTACACTCTACCACAGTGCACAAGTTTTATTCTTATATCAATTACGCAATCAAATAAAAGCGAGAATAAAGAGATCCAATTAACAGGTCAAGGAAGGACTGATAACTGCTTCTTTCTTAACCCATAAATCGGGTTTCAGATGTTTTATTGCAACTGCTTCGGCAAACATGAAAAGAATTGAACCATTTTGTCTATTGATAGTTTTAAAGGATTTCGCGATGGCCAATATGGATGAGATGCCTGAGAGGGGCACTACTGTTAGCATTTGTTCCCTTGAGACGTAGGCTTTTCGACACATGTTCAGAAAATCGGAGCAAGGCCTTCTCTCTGTTCTCCCAGTGTAGCTGCTTCCACAGATACATGTAAATTTGTATACCCAATTAGATGAGAAGGGTATCTGTTGGCTTTTGAATGCACCAAAATGAATGTTGTCTGATAAACGAGAATCAACTTCAAATAGTGGTCAAATATAAGTAGTGAGTCCCTCCCTCACTCATTCTCAACATCAAATCATCAGTTACCATCAACTCGAATAAAAATGCCATCATACATCCGAGCTGTCTCCACAATTTCACATTGATGAAACAATTACCACTTGTGAGTCTAGAAGACGTGTTTTGAAACTAAATACAGGAATCCATTCATTACCTTATAATCAGGAGGAGAACCACCTAAACTCACTCAAACTACATATGAAGACCAATAAACACAGTGACAATTTCGTTGATGGTGTTTATGGATTGGGAAAGTTTCATGTCAAAAAATGTGTTCGTTGTTCAGAAGACAGTCAAGCATACATTCTTGTCCAACTAGGAGGTTTCCACAATCAAAATCCTTTCACACTGTTTAGTGAATAGCCTTTAATGTTGATGCATCCTGGATCATCTGGACGTCATCACAAATCTCACTTTTAATGTAGATCTAACATAATGAGTTTTTCGAATCGCCTAAATTGTGTCAATGAGGGGTGATATTCGGAAACATGACGGTTTGAAATGAAATTTTGCGACTAAACTATATAGCCAAGAAAGCATAAATAAATGAATATATAGGCAAATAAATTCGTGATTATTTGTTGAAATAATTTGCAGCGAAATTCAAGATATTTTTCTGTAAAACGTTTGGATCATCCGTGTGGAAGTTGGGAAAAATAAGCGGCTTGAAAATTTTCCCCACAAAATTCGTTCTGAGACTGCTAAACAAGTAGATTCAATCTCCTGATGAAATAAAAGTTGACATTTCTTAAAGAAAAAAGCATGAAAATTATCCGGATAAATATTCTTTACAGCTCAGATAAGACAGCAATGTAAGTATCCATCCGAGCTGCAGATCCGCGTCACTAAAACAATACAAGATATTTAGGTGGTATGATTCAAACAACTCGTGGCATTTACTTTCTAAATACCAAGCTATTCTGACAGTGGAGAAAAATTCATGTTTATTCTCATTTCTACGATGACGTTAAAATTCTTGATTAAATGTAGCATAGATGTAATAAATATGTTCATGGTTTTGAAAGAATCCAAAGGAAAATTTAAAGTGTATATCCCTATATGTATTTATATATTTATATATATATTTTTGTGCCCTCTTATGGGTCGAATCCTGCTGAGATTTTATTTTTTTTTTCTGTTTCATCTATTGTTCTTGTCAAGTTTAATAATTCAAATGAAATTGAAATTCATTCAACTGGAACAAAAATTACAAACTGATTGATGAATTAGAAAATAACATGTCAGATAAAATTCAAAATGAGTTGGTAACATGGCAGCTTAATGACATATCTCTTTTAAACCATTCTACGTTAGTCGAGTAAAATGATAGATGAAAACAATTCTTCTAAAGACATGATTTGTTTAATTTACTACAGTTGACTATGCATAACCAATATATAAGGGCATTAGTTGAAACTGGAATTATAAATATATAGCTCCCATTTTACATTGTACTGATGAATTTGTAATTCTAATTTGCTCTCCTCTCATGTAGACAGATACTTTAAACAGTGTACTCCCTTAACGTCTATTTTGCTTACGTTATTTAAGCGCATTTCATAAATTATACTAACGCTCAAAAGTCAACCTGATTTAAGCAACAGAAACAGTTTTTTTTAATAATTACTGAAATTCGTTTATGGGTTGTGCGTCGGTGGCACAGTGGTTAGGACTCTCGCCGACCATGCACATGGTCCGGGGTTCGATCCCCTGCCGGCGCACACCCTCATATCTATGTCTGAATTTGCTAACCGATATCCATGCGAATTCCATACTTGTACTGAAAATACGTGTCAATCAAGTAAATCGAAAAAAAAAAAAAAGAATTGACTGCATGATTGCAACCAGTGTCTGTTGCACATTTAAAGTGTCAGTCGAAAACTATAAAATCAAGTGTATGACAAAAATCAGAATATAGAATCAGTGTTTCTGAGCTGTTATCATCATAGTCATGAGGGTTGGATACGCATTATTATTCAAAATAAATTAAGAAGCTAGTTTTAATTTCATCTCCCGGCGAACAAAAGTTATCACATAGATAAATGTAAACCTAGTCAACAATTTTATGTTAGCTTTCGACAGCTTTTGTCCACAAAAGTCCACATAAGTCATAAACCTTGGAAAATATGGAGTATTATTTTAAAAGCTTCCTAGAATATTTCTCTGTCAATCCTGTCTGGTCACTGGTCTCTAGTGTGGAGTGAGGGCAGCTGATGATAAAAGTTTGAAACCTGTTGGAAATGCTCTTGATGGCGTTCCAAGTTTCTGATTCACAAAAGTCAACTGACTTAACATTTATTTTGAAATTCCGTAGTTTGCTCTTTATGCTGATGAAACTAGACTTCTAAACCGATTTTAGAGCGAAGAATGTCTGTCTTGCCTTTCTGATTCTGGTTTAGACCTCATTCTTTTTGCCTGTAGCTGAGACCTAGGTAAGTGAAGAAAGTAATCTCTTCAAATTTATCCCGTTGATAGCGGTTGGTGGTTATTGCTTCCTGTTATTTGTCTTAATCACATCCGTCTTCTCTTTCCCCTTCAAGTCCTGTTTTTATGATGGAAGTCTCTTCTTACAGCTTGTTGGTTTTCAACTGTTAGTCTTCGAGTTTGTGTCACGTTAGACATAAATCACTGGCGATATCCAGATCTTCTGGAGTTTTCCTATCGGTTCGATATATTCTTGTCTTTTCGCTCCACACAGCGTTCCATTCAATTCAGTTCACCACAATTTGGAATATCATCGGTGAGATTAGGCAGCCTTGTCTCACTTCTACCTTGACTTCAGAGACTTCACTGGGATTTTCTCCATGGATCACTTGATGTGTAGCAGTGTCACATAGCTGTTAGATTAATTTGATAAAAATCTGGGTCACTGAGTTCTGTAGTATCAAAGCAGTGTCCAAATTAATTCTCGTTCAACTCTGTCCAATGTCTTTACAAAGTCGATGAAGTTGAGGTGGAAATTCGACTACCTGCTAAATGGTGTCTACAGCTGCAGCTTGATCACGTTATGGTTTGCTTTTCCTGAATCCAGCTTGTTCCAGTGGAAGTTTTATATCCAAGGTATCTCTTAGCGCCACTAGGATGACACGATCTAATATTTTGCTTGGCTTGGACATGAGGATGTTTCCGTGCCAGCTTTTGTAAAGGCGAAAAGTCACCCTTTCCTGGTAGCTTGACAAGGTAACCTTTCTTCAACTCAGTAGGTACCCTTCCTTCCATTCTTACTTCCTTCATTGGTGGCATGAGGATATCCACTGAATCCAGTGCTTCCGAAGAAATTCTGTCCTTTTTAGCCCCCAGTGACTACATGGCATCCAAGACTTTAGTCGGGAGGCTGACTTTTCTGTTCTACTCTTAGAGGTATTCCTGAGCTAGTTGTAGGTGGTGGTCTGTTTGGGAGCAGTTAGCAGTGATCAGCCCATTGTTTCTTCGTTGCTCCTGTCCCATAACTAGGTCCCCTTCTTTATCTCTCATTGGTTTCATATGTGTCGATCCTTTTCCTTTATAGCTACCTGGCTATCTGGTTTAGTGATCTTAGATCCCAGCTTACTGTTGTGTTTAAGTTTCCAGTGAGTCGCAGAATCGTCTTTGTCTTTCCTAGCACATTTCTTGACTTCTTTGTTCAGCGCGTTGCAGACTGAACTCAGCTCCTCCTTTCATTATACATCTTTGTACTGGTTTGTCTTATGTTTCACCATCCCCTCTCCTCTAATAGCTTCTGCCACTCTCTACGAAGCCATTTCTTGTCTTGCTTCCTCTTTCTTCCTAAAAAAGCTATACAGGTTTCCTTCATCACTCCTTTCACAGATTTCCAGTGTTCTTCCGAACAGGTTTCCCAATGATCCATTCGCTGATGAATCTGATGCTCTTAGTACCACGAATATATTCCATTGCAAAATGTATGATTGCATTTGTTAAAATGCCATTATGAGTAATTGATAATCTTTTAGGGCAGAGTTCAATAATAAAAATAACTAAAGGCATCCTTCTTTACATTCAGCGTATTCGATTTCACAAAAGCCCATGTAAATTGATATACGAAATTTGATGCTATCTGTATATTTCTTAATCTTCTGACTTCACTTAAACAAATGTCTTTGCAGAGTATTCAGCTTAGCAGTCCTACGAGGTTTTGTTGATTACATAGTCTCCTATCACCAAACTCTAAATGAATTGTATGTTCTCAGTGTCTTTAATCTGAAAAATGTCCAAATTGTATACTGTCTTGTTTATTGATTACTTTCAATGATTCATTTATGCATAGGATGGCATATTATTTTTATCCGTATGAAGTATTCAGCAGTTTGAACGAATCATATTTGATACCTATGAGCAATAATCCTTATCACCCTTATTAATCAGCTTAAGAAAGATAAGATTATCAGTCAATTTGTAATATACACCAGTGATACACATCAGGCAAAAGTAATTTATACGCAATTAACACCCATTTTATCCAGAATTTCAGTTAATTGAGAACTCATCTCGTAGAAATTTGGACCTTAGTAGTAAGTTGAAAAATAGTTCTACTAGTCGAATTGTACAAAATGAGGCATGCAAAGCTGATGACATTGACTCTAATTAACTAACTAACCTGTTTGTGAAACGGTGTAGCTCAGATGAACGCTGTCTGAACCAAGCGGTTTAAATGCGAAGCTCATATCGTCTTTCTAGACAGCATTTTCAACACTCACCAAGCTCTTCAGAATTTCATTAACTTTTACTAGCTTTAAGTATGGAATGTTAACTATATACACCACTGTTTCCACGGTAGACTGGACATAAAAACCAGACTTTTCTGTTGTGCTTAAAGAGATGTAAATTCTTTTTTAAATACGGACATGAAACTTTCATTTAAAAGTTGGACACACAAGCAGTTCGCATCCGGGCATGAGCTAATAAGCGGTCAGCGTTCACAAAGCTCTGCAAGAAGGAGAAGGGATCTTTTAATGATTCCCTGCATCTATGACTAAGGTAAAGTAATTAATTAAGAGGTTCTCAAAATTTCTAGTTCTAAATTCAGCAACTGCTGCAACATAAGGCCTCTTAAAATATTTTTGACGTGGTCATGTTCTCCGAGGCCGTTGTTTTAACTGCAAGAATTTCATTGTCTTTGTTGACAAAATCAGTGATAGCTTCAATGTAAAGTGAGTTTTTTCTGAATTCTCATCAGAGAAGGGAATTCGAAAAGCTCCCTGCATATTGAAGTGAGCGGTGAAGATGTTGTCTACAAATATAATGAAAGCTTTTTAAGTAAACTAACTGCCTCAGAAAGGAGCTTAGTAGGCTGTAAACGTGGTTAAGAACGAAGGCTGTCAAAAAGTAAACCAATAAAGTCATCGGTATGACCACATATAACGATAGGGGGTAAAAAGGAATTAAACAAAAACATCACCAACAAATTAAGAAGCCGTCGGTTCAGAAAAAATAACCATAAGAGTGAAAGTACGTCTCACTTCTGTGTGAAGTTGCACTAGTTAATGACTCACACCACGATAGATAGTGTAACACAAGCATACTCACCAGCGTCTGAAACTTGCTGTGGCAATGTCTGACCATCAGATGACTATCAAGAAATTACGTCTTGCTGGTCAAAGCACTCTACTGGAAGTCTTGAGACCATGTAAAAGCTTTTGGCAGTATTCATCTGACGTGGAGACAATCCGTTGTGTTTGTCCGGGGGTGGGCTGACTGCCGCAATTCTTATTCAGTTTTATTATAGATGTTTCAGTGGGTATGATCATAGTTAAGTTCGATGTTTCAGATATTCACTTGCTACCAGAGAAAAGTCACATGGATACAGAGTACCGAATGGATGTAATCCTTTCACGTAAAAAAGCTGATAAAAGGGAGAATTTCCTGAAAACCTTGAACAAACGTCTGATTATCATCTGCATGTGATCCACCCTTGTCAAGTGTAAGATAGTGCTGCAGGACTGATCAAACTGGATAGAAGGTGTGATATTTCAGTGCACTGATCACTTATTTGGGGTTTTATGAGTCCTATTGAACTGGGTAGGTATTAGGTTTTATCGAGGATGAAAAAGACTGGCTTAGTATTTGCCAACTTATGTTTGGTAGGGAGAAAAACTCAAACGGTGACTATTGAAAATAGACAAAAGATTATATTATAATAGGCAACCAGAAGTCGAAGTTCCTTGCATATTCAGTGAATTTTCTTGTAAGTTGATCAAGAATAACTATTATCATTCGCAAAATACTCTCGGAGAGAAAGTATCTAACGACCTTGTATTCCATTAAATGCAAAAATTATATCTTTCAGTACCTATCAAGCCATTTACCCACTTAAATTATTTAGTACAGTTCTTTACTTCTAAAATTGTTGGCAGTCAGGATACTATGAGGGCAAAACAATCGAACGAACAGTAACTAACGAGATTTTATAATAAAAATCATCTATCATCATTTGTAACTAGCCTTGAGATTCATGTGACAAGCCATGTCCTGTAGGGTTTGACCAATTTAAACGCGGGGACACTGAATGATGGTCATAACAATACTGAAAGTTCTCTGACTTTTGAAATCACAAGTTAGTAAAACCAGATATTGTGCTCTAAAAGGCATTTTGATCTCCGTAAAAACCTTACAGTTTCACTACTTAAGAATTCTCGGTTCTTGTAAAACAGTTATTCTTTAATTCTTGCTTGCTAAAGTTCATCAGTTAGCGTCAGTAAGGGACAAAATTTACATAACGAGACAAGAATTATAATCAGCTTAAAAAAGACCCACTATCTCTGATAAGTAACTTCTTAAAAAACAGAAAATCAATTAGTTTACTTTGACATTAAAATAATATTATAATTCATTTTCCTAGGCATCAGGTACTCTACTAAATAGCAAAAGGTAAATCATATTGAAAAGAAACTGTAGAAAGAAAAGAACACTCCCAAAAAATATCTTGGAGAAAATGAAGTTGATTGAAATGAAGCTACACAGAGTTTGACTATTCACTACTACTTTCCATGATAAACTATGACTGACTGCAGTGTTAGTGACTTCGACAGAAAGCGTATGGGCTTAATGATTACAAAAAGGCGAACAGAAATGCAGACTCATTATTAAGTAAATGAATAATTAATAATACTCAACTTATGGCTAGGCTAATAAGATAATTACTTCCATTTATTCTTTTTAGCTGTTTCCTTATATTATCTACTTTAGTAAATTGTGAATTTGTTAATTAACTAGTCGTCGTTACAATTAGTCATTTAGAAGAAGAAGAAAAAAAATATGAAGATACGTCTGTTATCTTTTATCATATTGATGTCATATTAGTCATTAGAACATACTGTCAACAAGAATGACAATAGTTATTGTTATTGTTAAATATTGTAGTAAATTTTAAGTGTAACTGAAATTTGTAGATAAACAGAAAAATGATGAAGAGAAAGTAACTTATTGTCCATTTCAAACTTGTTATTATTGATAAGTCACTGGCGCCGTTTTCAACTGTTTTTACACACTGTGATTACAATTTCACAGTAAAAGTGAATAGCTGAAAGAAAAGGAAATACATCTCACTGACGTAATGTTTAACAGAAATTATCTACTGAAGTTTAGGATAGTGTGAATATTAACAGTCTCAATAAGGTATTTGATTTAATCAATCTGTAACGGTCTGTGAGCATATATTTAGAAATGTTGACCAACGATTTACACTGTCTCTACTTTAGAGATTTATTCTTTTTATTTAATTCAATTTTATAGTTTTCCGTCGATTGATTGGACGGAATTGCTGGGCCTCAGGCTGACATGTCGGCTTCTTGTGCAGATAATTCGACGATGTTTGGGCATGTAATTAGAATTTAATTGGTGGATGGTGACTAGCAGTGGAATCCAGAATGTGCATTTCGTCCTATTTGGGACTCGTCATCTGGATGTGCCTGCATTCCGCAGTGAGTGATGATGTTCCCACCGGGGACAAAATGCGCATTCTGGATTCCACTGCTAGTTACCATCCACCAATTAAATTCTAATTGCATGCCCAGACATCGTCGAAGCATCTGCACAAGAAGCCGACATGTCAGTCTGAGGCCCAGCAATTCGGTTCAATCAGTCGACGGAAAATCTGAAATTGAATTAAATAATTAATATGACCCGTTGCACAAGAGGTGGCTCTCTTGTGGCGCAAGTGGTCTAGTGGATAATGCTTTGGCGTTTGAAACTATGGGCACTGGGTTCGAGCCTCGGTGGGAACATCATCACTCACTGGGGAGTGCAGGTACATCCAGATTACGTGTCCCAAACAGGATGAAATGCGCATCCTGGATTCCAAGTTTGTCACCTCCAATTAATATTCTTTTTGTTCGTAATTGAAACGTGTATGTTGTTGAGCAAACATTTTGGGTATCTCATTTGTGTTTGACGGGGAGAGAAGAAAATTGATTAAGTCCCTGGAGTAACAATGAAACAAACTTGTCGTATAATTTATGCTGAGGGTGTGAAAATGTTAATTCCTAAAAACTGTGATGAACACTTTACAAATTGGTTACACGATTTCATAATGAAATGACATTGGTTAGAAAATCATTGAAAAACCTAGGAGTACTCGACAGCTGCTTCATCCTACGCTGTGGCTCTTCATCAGTACACACACACCCATCCAGGACTTTCCAGTTATAAAGCAAACTCGTAGATTAACATGTGACTGTCCAATCATAAGACCTAAGCGGTTGATTCACGAAAATCTAATCTGCACAAAGCTTTGCTATAATCAGTATTCTCAAATAAATAGTATGAGGAAAAGCATAAGGTGGCTCATTCTGAGTTACGCAGTTTTCTTTGAGACAGACAGAGTCAGTTACATCAACCGACTGAAGCAACTGAAGTATGCAGCCTGTTAGCTACATGAGGGGTTTCAGTAATTCAAAATTGAGGTAAAGTCAGAAAGCGCTAATAACAGTGAATTTAAAAATTGTATCTCCTCACTCTCAAAATACTTACACTGCTATGGAGGCCTTAAGATGAAGCTAGTGATTCATTCACGTCTAAGAATAATGAACTATTTAAAATATTTTTTCTTCACTTTAACCTTTCATATTCAGAAGTAAATTTTGACAAAGGATATGTATGAATGACGAAAATAATTCCTATTATTTATTTTTCTTTAATGCTCTTTCCGTTTGAACATTTTAAAATAACTAAGTTAGCATACCTTTTCACACAGTTGAACAAAAGATTAAAGCAGCCTGACTAACTGAATCACAATTGTTTAGAAAGGCTTGAGGCGACGAATACACGAATCCATGAATATATCTGAAAGTATTTCACATGGGAATTTATATTCCCTCCGATAAAAAGAGAAACACCCATAAATCTGTGGAGTCGGTTTTTTTTTAAACAAATGTGACAGTCACTGATAATTAAGCATACTAGTTTATTTTCAGACAGCCATATATACCATCGGTTCAAAATACTGTATGGATAAATATGATGAGATATGCAAAGTAGTATTGTGTCCATTGTGCTTTAAAAACATTAATTTTTGTTCTGTTTTTACAGTGTATAGCTCTAAACTAAAAAAAACTCTGCTATTGTTCTTCTGGCAAACAAGATACTATACGCTCGTTGTTATTTAGTTTTATGAATAACACTCACTGATGAATTCGGAAAAGAGACTGTTTGCTTTTTGATAAATTACTTCGACAGATCGTTGTATGTTTGTTTTCACTGATACATTAAAGGTTTTTTAAATTATCATAAATAAAATTAGTTATTCAAAAGATTGATTTAAAAGAAGAAGATTGTGGTGCATATTTGACTTCATTCCAATAAAAAACAGTTTCATCTGAAGAGTTCTTAATTTGAATCTTTTTTCTCTGTTGTACAGTTTAATCCTAAACTCTGTTCGATATTCATTCATAGCTACATTTGTAGATTTGCAGTATGCTTTATTGAAAAATGATTTTAACGTTTAAGCAGCAGTGATAAGGTTACATCATGTAGACAAACGACCTTCCCAGTTATATATTTTCTGATAATTGATAATAGAGTGAATGACCAGAATGTTTTTTCACCTGAAAATTATCAACTCATTGCATCTGTATTTGAACTCTTTTTTGGTGTGGTTGTGTTCTCTGAGCTGGATAGTTAATTTGCGAAGCTTTCATCACCCTACTGGGTGACATCTTCAGTGCATACTTCAATTTGAAGTGAGCTTTTAGATTTCTCCACGAGTTTGTTAATCATCTCTCCCGGTGACCTTGGGCGTGACTGATTGTTTTTGTATGTTTTCACACCTTCTAGGCTACTTGTATTGGAACTGATTGTTTCTTTGACTTGAACTTTGACCCTTTGTGTGTGTCAGGTTTCTTTCTTATCGGTTGATAAATTTTGTCAATCTCGATGTGTCTATTGATTGATGATTCACTGGAATGCCAAGCTTCTAAAATTCTCTAGCATTTTTGATGTTTCCTCTGTCTAATATTTGAACATTGTCCCAATCGAATTGATGTCCGTGGTTGTCTGTATCTATTTTTTTTTTTTTTGATTACAGCTTGATTCCACACTGTATTTTCAGTACAAGTATGGCATTTTCAGCATGGATATCGGTAGCCCAAATTCAGGCCGACCATAGATATCTGGTGTGCGCCGGCAGGGGATCGAACCCCGGTCCATGTGCATGGTCGGCGAGAGGGAGTGGATGTCGTGTATTTTGACGGCTATCTTATGTTTGGGGATACAAAGACGAAGGGGACGTCCACTTTGGCTGATGTAGTATTTTTGTTGGTTTGTGTGCGACGTCAATTCCTAAAGGTTTGAAGAGTCTTGCAGTGATTTCTGATATATCCTTTATATATGGCAGGGTGACTTTCTTTGCGCTTTCCTTGGGGGCTTTTGGTTTGATAGGTTGGCTTGGGGATATATGTCTTTTGATGAAATTCCGTGGATATCCATTCTTTTGGAAGACGTCCATGAGATATCTCTCTTCAATTTTCCTTAAGGTGGGAGTGCTGCAATGAGTCCTGGCCCTCTTGAATAGTGTTTGTATGCAATTCTTTTTGTGTGTTATTGGATTGTTGCTGTTGTAATTCAGTATTTGGTCTGTGTGAGTTGATTTTCTATAAACTTGAGTTTCTAATTTCCTCGTGATTGTTCGTTTGACTAAGACGTCCAAAAATGGGATTTTGTTCTCGAATTAATAATAATAATAATTGTGAATTTGATGTCATTGAAGACGTTGTTTTTTAAGTTGTGAGTTTCATCTAACTCGTTTCTTTTGATAACTACAAATGTGTCGTCTACGTAGCGTATCGAAATCGTGGGTTTGATCTTTGGTAGGATTACGTTTTTGAGCCTTTGCATCACTGTTTCTGCAATCAAACCTGATATTGGCGATCCCTAGGGTGTTCCTTTGACTTTTTCATATATTTGACCGTTGAATTGGAACTACATTGTTAGGCATAGGTTTATGCATTCCATCCAGCTTGTGTGTTGCATTTTTGGTTGTTGTGGGAGGTGTTCATTGTTGCTGAGTAATTGTTCTATGGTCTCCTTTGCTAGTTTTTGTCCGATTGAGGTATATAATGCTGTGACGTCGAATGATATCATTATTTCTTGTTCATCTATCTGGATACCTCTGATTTTTTCTCTAGAAATTGGATAGCAGAGTTGATGGAGTCATCACAAGATTCCCTTAGGTGTTTCAGTTTTCTGTATAAATCGTTGGATAAATTATATGTTGGAGTTCCTGGGAGTGATACAATTGGTCGTAACGGGATATTTGGCTTGTGCATTTTGGGTATTTGAACTCCAGTAGAAGAGTGCTCAGTGTAACTTGAACATAACCAAAAATTGCTTTATGCACCTGTGCGTTGTTTACAAGACTTCTCAGTTGTTAAAGCTATGCTATTAATGAATGTGGGCAGAATTCTTAACAAGGCAGGAATAAAAGTGGCTGGCATTCAAACCCACAAACTGAATTAAAAACAAGCTTTGTCGGTTAAATGGTGGATCCTGTAGAGCCAATTAAACAAAAGAATTTAGTTTATTGAATACCCTGTTTGCAATCATTGTCAGGTCAAATACATAGGTCAAAGTAGTAGGACAGGGGCAGTCAGACTAGCTGAACATGCAAACCTAGCAGCGAAATCTAGATTAGTTGACCCGAATAAGATAAGAAATCTAGAGAATAGTTCAGCTGGCTATAGCAATACATGCAATTACACACAACCATACAATAGGATTATGGGATAAGATGACAGTTTTAAAAACTAATGTAACAGCGTGAAGGGAGAGATTGATAATGGAAGCTTTGTTGATCGAATCATCAGCAAACACGTGTACCGGGAATGATTCAACACCTGTCCCATCGATATCTGGAAAATTCTACTACCCCTACGAGAAAAAGGAGAGAACAAAGAAAGCTATAAACCTGAAGTTTAGAAGTCGTCTGATTATAATTGATATGATTATGAACAATAATAAATTTTGTTCGAAATGTCATCCAGTAAATAATACTGTTTCACTGACTATGTGACACATCTAATAAACAAAATAATATGGAATAACTAGGGGGACATTCATGAGATAATAAAATACATAGCAAGAGTCATCTTTCAAAGGTTTTATTCCCGGCAGTCGTACATTGGTATATAACGTATAAAATTAAGATTGCGTATCTACTGAGAGTAAAACCACCGAAAGATGTCTTCTATGGAGCTCTTGGCTACTGATCATTATTAACTGTTTTGCTACAGTGTATTGCGCTACAGTGCTCTTCATCGCATCGTCTTTGGAACACATCTAATAATACGAATTCATATTGAACCGACCTAAATATCGTAAGGAATTATTTGTTTCTGACAATGTTTAATCACTATGCTTATGATGAGTGAACATTTATTTTGCCTAGTTGCAAAATATCTTCCAAGATGAATATCTTCAATCATCTCTTATTATGAAGTGATATTTCATATCCCAGTTTTCTATTTAACGAAGTCATAATCTGCCTAAAGACACACGATTACATCTCTTTACTATAGTGGGAGATACAGAGATCAGTAAGAAAAAACCTGACCTATATGTGCAAAAGAAGAACATTCATCCTCTTTGTTTACTCTGGCTTACTATAAGGTTAGCAGGGGCATAATCATCCATATTTTCATGTCATATTATGCCTTTCTTGTACAGTTTCCCCTACCTTTATTATGTGTCACCCCTTTTTTAATTTACTCTAAGCTTATTATATCTCTGGTATTTTATTACAGTTCACAATTTAACCTCTTTATTTTATCACTACACTTGGTATCTGTCATCCATTGCTTGAACTTACATTCAGTGTTCCACATTTTTTGGTTTTTGTTTATATGTATTTTGGGGTAATCATTTTCCTCACCCCATCCCCCAATGAAACTTACATTCTTTATAAATTATTTAAAATAATCCCATCATGTTTAAGAAAAAATCAAAACAAGATTTTTCTGCACGCTGGGATTAGTTTGACTCGCGTCATATTCTAGAAGATGTAACATCTACGGTCTGGAAACTTATAATCTTACATTATTGAATTCAATTTTAAATGTCCTCCTCAACTGATTGAACCGAAGTGCTCAGTCTTGGTCTAACCTTCTGTTGACTTTAAAAACATTAGTATGTCCCCCTTCTGTCTGTTTACACTCTATCTTATGTTCTGAATGACTGCACATTTTTATATACGTTCATTTGACAATATTAAATAACGAAATATCACTCCATATTATACATGTACCCGAATACAGTTTCTGATGTAATTTCCACATATTCATGGATTTATAAGTGTAGAGCCTGAGGAATAATTTATCGAAAACAAGTATTCGCTCAAAATCATATTGTTCTGATTACAGTATGGGGAATTTTAATTTACTGAAATCGTGTGAGCATCCCGTTAAAATGAAGGCATCTAAAGTATAGTGCAAAGTTCGCTGAAGCGAAGTTGAACATGGGTTTTATCCACAACTGTTTTGAGAATCACCATTATCCTAAATCATTTTCTAAATCACTGTGTCATTGTAAAGTACACCCTAATACGAAATCTCTCAAATGTTTAGCTCTTAATCAGACTAAATCTCTACAATAATACATCGCCAATTTTGAAAGAAATATGTCACAGAGACAGTATGGTATTGGTGAACTTCCCATATATTTAAAGGAATCATTTGTGGATTATGTCTACGACGTCTCTAAAACCAGAGAAACCAAAAACCGAATCCAGCTAACCAAAGGATTAGACGCATAAATGCCTGAATCCCATTTTCCCAATGACCCGGAAAGGCATGTTTTCAACTTTCCGAGTGTTGCTTTAGATAAGAATGTTATGAAAGTTTTGTCACTGGGTCCAACATTTTGTGATAAAAAGGTTAATTATTGATCATTTAGCAACAGAAATGAAGTTTGAAAACCTTTTTATTCAAATACAAGATTTAACACCGTTTCGCAATTGTAAGCTAGAGAGATTTAGGAGTACCATTGCTGACTGTTGCTACCAGTACAATAAAGCCAAGATCAAAATTAAAATCATATTGACGAAAAAGCATAGGAAATTCATCAAAAAGCTTAAGTCAGACGACAATATTATAATCACTAGATCTGACAAGGGTTCCGGCACAGTCACCTTGAACAAATGTGACTATATCGGAAATATGAACGCCGTATTAGGAGATCGTTGGAAGTTTCAAAAGTTGGGAAGTAGTAAAGATTTAAATAAAGCTATAAAACGCCAGTTTATTAGGACTTTAAAGCGTTTAAAATATGAAAATCTAATTGATAGTTCTATATTTATGGCTATCAAACCCTCCGGAACCCATACACCTAGGCTTTGTGGTTTACCGAAGATCCAGACAATTCCTCTACGTCCCATTCTTGATATGCCAAATTCGCTATTACATTTAAAGATATCACTATGATAGATACTTAATAAGTGGTTGTTATTCCTATCATCTACTAAAAATATCAGTGACAGGAAGAAAAATAGTAACTGAATTACCTTGTTGAAGGGTTTTTTCTCGTCAAAGTATGCTGTCAGTAGCCACAAGCTGTTGTTTACAAAACTGAACACGTTTGTCAGTCTTGAATATTTATCATGTCAGAAATAAAACTTCAAGTGTATAGGTTATACTAATTTGAATATTTTAGATAGTCTGGAGGTTTTGATACAGCTCTATAAAGCTTCATGTTGCAGGCATTTTTATCACGCCCAGTCACTGTTTTGTGATAGCTGAAACTTAATTAGTGTCCAGGGATTTTACATTTTGGCATTTGAAAAACTGCTTGTAATGGTAAAGTGAAATTTTATTTATTAACGCTATTTTCATGTGACACAGTTAGTAAATAAATAGTCATCAAATGAACTAACAGATTCTCTAGCTCATATCTCTTGTTAACAGTGTATCTTGAAGTCAGTTAATTCTCTACAACCTGAAAATCAGAAATTTAGTTCACTGCACCTTAGCGACTGACTAAGAGGTGGGATTCTTAGAGTTCTAGAATCAAGTTATGACTCATGGGGTCCATCATACTGTGCGTAAGAACACATATTAGTTAATGGTGTTGGATGGAGTTGGCACTGTCCACCTGAAATCCTCAGATTGTTTCTGACGAATAAAAATATCTAGGATTGTATATCTAATGCCTGATTATCAGATTAGAGATATAATGAAGGTCAGAATTTTCACTTCTACCCTGTTGAAAGCTTACTCACTTACAAACCATGTAGAGCAAGTGCATATGTCAAAGAGATTTAGTCAGAACTTTAAAATGGAGGTTGTGTAGGTTTCAGCGAATTATTTATAAATGTTAGATAGTACTATAAGCACACAGTCTGGAGGAATTTATTCTAAGTAAAATATATATATATATTCTTTATGATTACGAATTCTACTGTTTAAGAAAATAAAATATCTTCACATTTATAGTGTAAATGTGAGTCGATTAAGTGGGAAGGAATAGGAAGGGAGATGAGATAGGTTAGCAAGAAAGTTTGTTTCAGTTCTTGAAGCTGACCAAATGTAGTTTTCTTTTGAAGCAAATTAAAATGAGCATTGTGTAAATGGTATTCAATAATGTGAAAAAATGCAATCAGAAATAAACGTGTTTAGCAGTAAGGGAGTGTTAACATTTCATGATTGACTTCAATACTGAGAAAACGGAAGTTGAATAGATATGAGCTAGCTGATATTAAACACTGGAATCACAAGTTAGTGTCTCAATGAATAAGAATGAAAACAATTAGTAAACTTGGTGATTTGAATGCATCTATTTGTAGAGTTAAATGAACTGTATTATTAGTAATTAAAGCAACAGGTAGAAACTGATCACGTCTCAGTCCTTACCAACACATAAATTGGAAGGCACTGCATTTTTTCACCCAGCTTCCAGTCACTTTTTAGTCACCAATCCCGGTACAAGTTCAGTGTTTTACATAGCCTTATCAAAGTAAAAAGAAAATCGCTTAGTCATTGAATTTGTTAATAAAAAAATGCGCAAAGCTTTTGAAAATATACAGTTTATTATTCACAGGATATTAGTGAATACATTGAGCTTTTATGAAATATCTTTATACCCTGAGGATGCAATTACACATGAATTAACTTCAAGTTAATGAACAAAAGACCAGTTTGATGAACGATTCAACCGAAGAATAATGCAATAAGGAAACGAATTAAAACAGATTGAAGGAAGGAGTAAAATTAATGCATTGTTCAGATTGAATCTATCCATCAAGCACTCAATGACAGCATCAGTAATCGAGATAAAGGAGTGAATTATACGCCTCATTTTACACTAGGATTAGGGATAATCAAATCTTTCTCACTCTCCATCTCTCTATCACTCCTTTCATCCATAATTATATTATGCCATGTATGTACATAATTTACTCTTTCCTAATCCATTGATTTCCCATTCACATACATAGAAAAGCAAAATATATATACTTTACACTGTTCACAGAAGTAATTGTTCAGCTAAAAAGAAAGTAAATAAAAAATAGATTAAAAGATTATTGGTTAGGCAATATTATCATCATATTTGTTTTTAACAAGCCATCAGTCGATGTGCATATCTTTAATAATATGGTCAGCAGTATATAAAAATTATATTATTAATAAAACTAATAGTTCAGTCATGCATGTTTGCATAAGAATTACTAAAGATTGATAGAAACTCAACTAATACAGTGTTATTTTCGTTGTATTACAGAGTTTTGACTTTATTTGAGTATGTTCTCTTGCCAGAGAGAGAGAGAAACTCATCGACACCACCAACAACAACAACGTCGTCAATGACTACAACGACGCAAACTAAACAAGAAGAAGGATAACCAGTGAAGCAAAACTGATAATAAATTAATGAATAAGAGGAAAATTTCATCATTATATTGATCACCATAAACAACCTAATGTAAACAACGGTCTTGTAAACAAGTAGGGAGATTGTTGTACATACAAAATAGGAGAAGTTTGAAATATCAACAACAAACTCATCAGTTCTCAAGCCGCGCGTGTCATTCAAATAAATATATAAAGATATAAATATTGAGCAATTTGCTCAAAACTATTTACTAAAATGGCTATTAAGAATAGTAGTAAGGTGTAGAAGACTTCTTTTTCACTGTAAAGCTATCTGGAATTCGTCGAAATAGGTAAACCAATTGCTTTAAGATGAGTTGCATCAGTCACAGCGCAAAATACTTAATATCTTAAGTTTTCAAAAATTTCACTGTAGCTGAGAATGTGAATTTCAAGTATTAAAGTGTTTTTGAAGTAGCGGAGATTTGTAGCTCAGGCGGACGGTTTCGACTTAGTTATTTTCTCTGAGCTGGTTGATTTAACCGCAAAGGTTTCGTTGTCCTTTGAGACAACATCTTTAGTGTAGGTCTCAGTATGAAATGGACTTAGTTGAATTCTTCATGAATGATATAATTGTATCCCCTGACAACCATTTTCGTGATTGGTTGCTGATCTACTTCTCTACTGATCATTTTTATTGGCTTGGAATTTGAACTTTCGTGTCATGTGATTTATCTTTTATTAGTTAGTAAATCTAGTCTGTAGTAATATGTTTGTTAATCACTGATTCTTCTGAGCACCACGATTTCTTGGCATTGTTGGTGCTTCCTCTATTTAAGATTTCTACATTACCCCAATCGAATTCGCGTCCTTAATTATTTACATGCATTGATGTGAAAGAATACATATCATCCCTTTTTGTGTTCTTGGATTCAGACACGAAGGAGATGGCCACTTTGACCGATGTAATGTTTGTCGCAGTTCATGCAATTTATTTTGTAAATGGTATTAATTTTATCTTCTTCTTCTGTCAGATCTTTAGGTTTGCACAGTGTCAAATAAAATGATTGTGTCGGCTAGTGTGCTAAGTCTATTTCAAGTGGTATTGATATTCTAGCCGTTATTTTAGAGATATTTCTTATGTATGGTAGAGTGAATTCTCTTGTGGTCTTTGATTGTGGATTTTTTGTTGCTGTTAAGACTTGAGTTTAAATACTTTTTTAAAGACGGGTAGTAGATGCTTCTATTCTCTTCAGCACGGGAGTGCTACAGTGTGTTTGAATTCTTTTAAACAATGTTTGTACACAGTTTATTTTGTTGGTCACTGGGTTATTGCTATTACAGTTGAGTATTTGTTTGACTTTTGTATACTTGTGTTTCCAGATTTCCTGTGTTAGTTCTCTTGATTAAGACATCTAAGAATGGAGTTTTGTTGTCTAATTTTTCTTCTCTTGTGAATTTAATTTTGTTTATTAACTGTTAGTGTGTTCGTTGGTGGCACAGCGGTTAGACGCTCGCCGACCATGCACATGGTCCCGGGTTCGATCCCCGGCCGACACACTCCTTTGCCTCGCTAAACCAGAAATAAAGCTGATATAGAGGAAAGGTTAGCCATGAGGCTAGCAACCCCATCCTGTAAAAAGAAACACTGCTACAGAAACTTCAAGCCTCCAGCTTGAAGCCCTATATTCCACTGGGAACGTGAAGGAATAAAAATTTTAGTGTATTCCAAATCGTTTCTTTTAATTATTACGAATGTATCATCAACATAACGTGTCCAGATTTTCGGTTTAATTATGCGTAGGACTATTAATTCTAATCTTTACTTAGTGGCTTCATCTATTAATCCTGATATGGGTGATCCCATAGGTGTTTGATATTTGATCATATGTAATGTCTGGCTGGCGGTATAAAACATTTATCTATTCAGACATAAAAGATTATGAGTAAACTATAATTTAAATAAATTTTTTTGACTGTATTTGAAGAGTCTAGAAGCATGTTTTGTAGTACTGGTAAAGAACATCCCAAAATAGAATAATATAGCAGTCAAACATTCAACTATATAAGAATTACAATAATAGTAATTTTGCATGGATGCTATTTAACACAATAACAATAGCATGATACGCCTGCCAGTAAGTGGATGTCATTCAAAATAACCTCAGTAGGTAGTGGACAAACACCGGCTACCTAATTCACTAAAGTTTACAAATGATATTCCCAGTGAACTTGATATGCGGTGCAGAGTAGCCGTTATCATAAGTGAACAGATCGTTTTTCGCTTGTTCAATAATGGAATTCCGGTAGCTTTAATTTTGTTCAAGAAAAAGTTGAATATTTTCATTTACTAATTTAAAAAACATTCAACTGATATGAATTAAGAAGACAATTTAAATGAACTTAAATAACTAACGAACAGTCGGTAGTTTGCATTCATTCCAACACCACACTTGACAATCTAAGTGAAAATAGAAAAACTTTCTTCATGTTGTTATTTATTCTACTTTTCACACATCTGTTCATTTCATTAGTTCTGTCCCTCTGATCTTGCTAAACATAGTTATCTCATTAACTGTTTTGCAGCTGTTTAGGTGTAAAGTGTATCATTTTTGGTCATTCTCTATCGAAGAAAGCAAACAGTTGCGTATATTCATTTCTAATGAGTTGGTTACGAAAATGCAAATAATTAGTTATGTAATCTTGTTGTAAGGTAAGTGTATTTCAATACCAGTGAATGGGCAATAAACTAATTCAGAAACGGTTTTTATAATATATGCGTATTGTTTAGAGGACCAGTGTGGATCAAACAGTACTTCACACAAATTTGAAAGCACTTAGCAATGGACTATGATGATTACACGCAGTTTGAGAACCTTAGTTCCTGCCATCAGAACTTAGCATAAGAAATACTTGGCTGAACTTATAAAGTTCAGCACACTTCACGACTCAGATAGATATTACGAGGTGAATGTCTTGAGTCGTTAGGGGAGCTTTCGAAGAGTCACACACCAAGATGAAGGAATAATCTATTAGATCCAGATATGGAATATTTTTCAAATGATAAAGCTGTATGTTGTGTGTGTTGTCAAATCAGTTCATGGCAGAGTTTACTGTGCTTTTTTAAACTATAAGCGAATAGTATTAATTCAATCTTGAGGGTAACAGAAAATCATTGTAGTCTCTAACGAGCACTCAGACAATGAAATACTACTTATGCTTGAAGTGTGATTTAATAACATGAAAATACTACCATCAGAAGCTTACCTCGTTTAATAAGCCTCAAATATTACAAAAGCTTCATTTATTTTGCCGCTTGGTGAGAGGCGTGTAATGATTCCTCAAACATGTTTTTTTAAAATTTTTTTTATTCCTTCACGTTCCCAGTGGAACATAGGGGTTCAAGCTAGAGGCTTGAAGTTTCTGTAGCAGTGTTTATTTTTACAGGATGGGGTTGCTAGCCTCATGCCCAACCTTTCCTCTTTACCAGCTTTATTTCTGGCTTAGCGAGGTAGAGGATTGCGTCGGCCGGGGATCGAACCCCGGACCATGTGCATGGTCACCGAGCGTCCTAACCGCTGTGCCACTGACGCATACCCTCAATCATGTAATTCACAACAACTCTTATCCAAATGGGATTTTCTTATGTGTTATTTTGAAGGGAATGTTTTATTTTTGTATCTAAGATTAATTAGCGTCATCTATCTTTGTTACAGTATAATTAATTTCTTTACTTTAAAATACAGTAAGAGTTTTGTATACAGAGGGAAGTCGAGTTTACCTCATATTAACGCAAAGTCCGCTTTTGTGTGTTGAGAAAGTGTCTCCATATTTTATACTTTTTTAAACATTCATAATGTGCAGTTAGCAAGCTACACGAATATTCCGATGTAAACAACTTTTGTTTGACATTATTATGAAACTGATTACACTTCTATAATTTATATTACAGCAGGTCTTTACATGATTGGTCATCTGTACTTAGAAGTATTGATATTATTTGTTTGCTGTTATTTTTTTAAAGTGTATTTAGGAGATACAAAATAACACAAAATAAAGTGCCGTTTAAGATGTCCAGTAACCAATGTTGACTAACTGCGTCAAATGTTTAGGTGAGTGCTGTTAAAGTTTAAAACAACATTTATCAGCATTTCTTCCTCCTATATGTACTACAAAAGTTGTACAACATTATTCATAAGTTATCCCTTAGAATACTATCAGTGGTATACAGTGTTGTTTAAATAACCATTTCGTTTAAGTTTTGCACTCTACTGCAGTGCACACTCGAGGAAGAATCACTTTGACTTGAACAAACCATCAAACATTCAGTTTTCTAATTATTTACTTTTTATTATTGATAACAACTGTGATTTCGGCTAATTTTGTTTCGTTAAACCCTGTCAAACTTTGAGTTGGTTAATGAAGGTAACTTCACTTTGGACGTGCTGTTCCACTGAAGTTGTATATGAGTCTGTTTTGGAGCACTTGATACTAACTGATATGATTTAAATGGCACCAGGATGGTTCAAGTAGTCTGAGCAGTTGACACACAAAAAGAATATTCATTGCCGACCCATATCTTTTTGATTTATTTCCAATAAAAATCACTTTTATTTAAGCCTTTTGCTTCGTACAAATTCGTGGGATCGTCGATATATATATATATATGTGGCAGGTGACAGTGACAAGACTTTGGATAGTAAGTTGGATTATGCATTCTGCAAGAATACTGAATAGCGGAGGAATAGACTCAATAGCGAAGTGGAGAATTGAAAGATCTTTGTCAAGCAGCATAGAAAAATGAAAGGAGAACAAATGAAACACAATAAGGTAAACAGGTGCGAATGTTGATTTTAATTTAAGTTATACATATTTCACTATATCTGCACATCCGCTTGCTGATAAAATATTCCGCTACCAAATAGTGACACATGTTGTTATTATATAAGTGTTACAGGACGTCACAGTGTTTGTATTTTTATATGATTGCATGCATCACATTGCCCACCTAGTGTACATGAATGAAGTCAGTTGATCGATGGCTAAACAATAGACTTCGACTGCCTCCAGCCATCTAACAAAAGCTTAGGAAGAAGTGTAGATGGAATGAACACTCTTTGAGGCGTCTGTTGGGTGATATCACGCAGTGGACCACCAAATGCAATCTGAATGCAAAAATAAACAACGGGTTTTTCATTCGGGGGTAACATGGAGGAAATCACATGAGAAGGAAACGACAGGTTAGAGAGAAAAGTGAACCCAACCTTAAAATACTTCAGAGAAGAGAGTGTAAGGCAGATGCGCCCTTGAAGCTCCAAGTTCTACATAGAACCCAAGGTAGTAATAATAAATAATAATACAGACCAAAAACACAGGAACTGTTTTAACAGATTTTTCGCACTATGAAGTTTACAATAAATTAAGGCACATCCTTGCGGTTAACTAGAAAACTTGAAAAACTGAAGTTACACAAGTTATTCAAAGTACAATCACTTCAGTTGTATACATTAATACTTTATTCCTTTGCGTTTCGAGTGGAACATAAGGTTCAAGCTTCAGTAGAGAGAGTGTTTGTTACCGGAGTTACTAACCCCATGTTTAACCTTCCATATTTGCGGGGCTTACAACCGGCCGATGATATATGTCTGATTTCCCACAAACTGGAAGATATGCAAGCGAAAAGCAACAAGTTGGAAGAAGAAGCATCAAAGATAAGACTTCAGGTGAACATAGATAAAACAGAGGTGATGAAGATTCCTGGCCAACACCACCAACAGCAACAACAGCAGACAACAATCAGCATAAATGGGAGGAACCTGAAACAAACAACCTCTTTTACCTACCTGCGAAGCATCGTTTCAACTACAGGCAGACGGAACTGACGAGGATATCAAAGCAAGAATCGGGAAAGCAAGACAAGCTTTCACTACTCTCAAGTCTGTGTGGAGGTCAGCAACTCTCAGCATCAAAAATATGATCCGGGTTTTCAACTCCAATGTGAAGTCAGTGCTACTATACGGATCAGAGACTTGCACTGCGCGTCATGAAAAGCACCTCAAACAAACTACAGACCCTCATTAACAGTTTTCTTCGCCCAATACTCAAGATCAGATGGCTAGCCAGAAAAGATCAGCAACAGGGATCTCTGACAACGAATAAACCAACCAGGAACCGATTGTGAAACAAATAGGAAGGTGGAAATGGAGATGGATCGCAGGCCATACTATGAGGAAACAAGCCATCAAGTGACATCACTAGACAAGCCATTGCTCAAGTGGAACCCGAAAGGGAAGCGGCGAGTTGGTCGTCAGTGTGAGGGTGACTTGGAGGTCATGTGAAGAGGAGATGAAAACGTGTGGGCAGACTTGGAGCCAGGTGAAGACTCTAGCAGAGAACCGAACGCAGTAAAGACGCACGGCTGAAGCCCTATGTTCCTCTTGGAATTAAAGGATACAATAATAATAATAATGAGAGGCAAAGGTGTACGCCAGCTAAGAATCGAACCCCTGACCACGTGCATGGTTCGCGAGCATTCTACCGCTGAACTATGGACTCAATAATTGTAAACAAGAAATCATTAAATCTAAAAACAGTATTTAAACAAGGTAAAAAGAACGAGACTTTCAGTGAAAAATGAGCGCATTTTGTTTCCAGGCGTTGCTTGGGTTGCATATAGACGTAATTATAAAAAAGACTAATAAAATATGAACATACATATATTTTATTCTACTAAGCGTGTTCAGATTTCATTATTCGTATGCATATGTTAAGCTTGAAATAAAATGCGCACTTTTTATCTTGCGAATCTCGCCTTTTTTGTTTTGATGGAGATAGTCCAGGAGACATAGCTTATGAATATCTGCCTCGTAAAAACTCCATATTGCGTGTTTTTGCCAATACCGTTTTGAAAAAAACATTACTCTCATTAGCTTTCAAGTTGCACTGGTCATTAAAAAAGGCGGTTATCGAAAGCTTTAGTTCCAACAATGCATGCCAGGAGAAATAGGTTACTCAAAACAACACCCCCAGGATATTCTGGCTTTTTTGTCATTGATCATATTCTGGCTTTTCTAGATTTTTACATAGGATGGATGCTAGATGAATTTAAAACTCATGTTTAATATCAGACTGTCAGCAGACAGAACCGGTGTTACAAAGCTTACTTCTTGCAGTTTCAAGTCACTGAACACTTTGCACTCTTTTGCATACCTTTGCATTCGTAGTGGAACTTAGGGTTTCAAGCTTTAGGCTTTGACTTTATAGTGGCTTGCATTTTCTACGGGGAAGCGTTACCGGCTTCACGCGCAACCTCCCTCCTCTCCAGGATTTAATTCCGGGAATGGATCCTGGACAAAATGAGTAGCCCTCAAGCATTCTGCCCATGAACAACTGACGCATAGCAATATATCCTAAGACTACATCCAGTGTTACCTGGGTCCTAAGAAATTAGATGTGAATAAATGCAGAAAATCATTACATTACTAATGAAACTAATACGGCTGAAAGGCATCTTTATGAAGAAATTTTGGTTGCAGTAGGCGTTAGGTTGCAGCAAATATGATTATAAAGATTTTAAATTGCGCGTGGAATTACTATTAAATACATTGTTCACACGGTATAACTTAGAGATCACCTATCTAAAGAGAATCGACAACAGACTATCAGAAAGTGACTGTGCGTTGAAAAACATAAGTTGCATGAGGTCACTTAGTAGCCAAGTAACAGTCATATACTTAACAAGTCTAAGTGAATACCAGTGGTTTTGAACCTCAATTATGTATTACAGTAAGCTTAGTGAAGTGTTTGTTTTGTATTAAAGTTTCTGTCTATCCCTAGGATGTGGATTATTGTTATTAACCCCTTTGGGTTCCGAGTGGAACATAGAGCTTCAGAAACACATCTCCACTTTGTTCTATATTGTTTGGGAATTTCATAGGAAGTTTATGAGTAATTTTTTTAAATGATGCAGGACGAATGAATCCTATGAAAGTGCACAATGTCGGTGGTTGTTAGCTTTCAGTCACCAGGCTTTTTTTACGGTAACGTAAGGAATTATGTCGTTTAAAATTTCGTAGTGTAAACACTAAACATTTTAAAGATGAAAATGTTTATATAAATGTGATATCGAGGAAATTATGAATTTCAGTAAGTGTTAGTTTTACAAATTTATTACTTAAAATTATAAGCTGTTTTAAGTACAAATGAAAGTGCATGATAATTTTCTTTTGGCGCATAGTAGATAAATTGGTGTGTGCAATTTTCGATAAAATGGAGGATGAACTTGTCAACCTTAGACTGTTTAAGCAAGCATATTTTTGTGCAGATAAACATCATTTGTTCAATAATTTATACATTTAAGTAAGTGTTCCGTAAAAGCTGATGATTCCATTTTGATTGATCGCGATAGCCTCTGCTGTTTGGAGTTTTCGGTACCTGGATGCTTTTGATGATCTATTCGGTACCCGATAGATGATGTAGAAGGATTCCTCAATGCTAGCTTTGTGGCTGGTCACATCGGACCAGGTGGTCTAATATCAAGCTATTGATGTTTTTCACTACACCTTTATTTAGCCACACCGGTAGATGTTCCCGAGCTCCAAAACTCAAGTTCCTAGAGCAAGCGCTGTTGAATTGGTAGATACAATCGGAGGTGGTTGGTCCATGTACTTCATCTTTCAACTGAGGAATCGCTGGAAAATATGACTTGTAATTTACCAGCACTAAAAGTGTTTTGAATAGATTTTCTAAACCTTTCAGCGGTTACTTCACTCGGTACGTCACCCTTGGACTGCTTTTTGATTGGACACTAGTAACTAGTGTAATATGTCTATTCCTTTCTTTGGTGCAGACTTAACGTGCACCATGATGGCGAGCTACCTAGAATGGTGACCACATTGCAAAACCGACTGATAGAACTCAGTTTACACCAAAGAAAGGACTAGACACATCACACTAGTTGTCAGTGTCCAATCAAAATATCCAATATAGTCCTACAGGAGATCAATCGCGAGCCCGAATAGCGCACTGCACTGGGTGACGCAGGTTTGAATCTCAGAAGGGACATGAGTTCCTTCAAGGTTACAGATACGCCTTGCTGACTGGTGAGTGCCAACTAGCACAAAACCTAGATGCAAGGCGTCCTGCCGATTGCCTTCAACCATCTAATATGACAAAGGCTTCTTACTTATAAATAGAAGATAGTCCTTCTCTGAATTCTTGGTCACGTATTTCCTGATGAACGTTTCTGGATAGCCATTTTCAATTAAGGTGTCATATACAATGCTAAGTTCATCTTCAGTTACATCTTCTGAGCATATATCTGTGACCCTGTAGCTGAATATCCTAATTAAATTCCTTTTGTACTGAAGGGGAACAAAGTTATGAAAGTGTGTGTATTGTCCTGTCTATGTGCTTTTCCTATGCAAATTTCTCTTTATACTACCGCCTGGTTTTCTTGTAAGAAGTACGTCTATAAAGGCAATTCTCTCTAGGGATTTGTCTTCCCTCGTGAAATAGATAGCGGAGTGTACTTCATTGAATTTAGTTATTGTTGAGTTCTTGTCCGAAGAAGTAGTTATCGAAAAGAATATTCTTTGTTCTGTAATCAGTCTTTTGAGATTCCATTTTGGATTTTTCATTATTTCAAGTTTAAATAGGTAATTTGTTGTCTTATAGCCGTATCATATCTCCTTTTCAGTTGAATTTGATATGATCTGTTTACAGTTTATATACTAAGCAGTTATTTTGACATAAATATATGAACATTACTTCATATCGTTAGCTGGATTAATACTGTTATGGCTTTCCAAATATCTAAAGAATTCAAATAGCCTTCACCTACATATGATCCAGAAGGTAGAGAAATAATAGTAGTAATAATGTCCTATTCATGAACTGCTAGAAAACCATTTGCTAAGGCATTGCTTAACAGCAAATTATTACTGTATGTTTTTCGGAATTAAGGTATTCACTGTATATATTCACAAGCAATGAAAACGTAAATTACGCTCTTTAGTGAAGAAACACTAATCTTAAATGATTAAAGGCAATCCCCAGCACGTCTTAGACATAGATATCGTGCTAACTGGTGCATCCGCTTATCTACAGGAACTTATATCTCCACTGAGACAAGAACCTAAATCATATACTGCTGAAGTCAGACAGGGCCATAATGGCAAGTCTGTTAGACTGGTATCCACACTGTAAACTCGAATGATAAAATTTAGTCATTGCTAAGGTGACTAGTCACTTAGTACTACCAATATCATTAGCATGGCTTTTCGTCATTTATTCACTTCAGAATAAATGTACACAAAAGTGTTTTTGGTCTTCATCGAACTACTGGTAATGTGACTGCCACTGACCCATCCTAATGACTTGTTAGATGTGTTTTTTTCTATTGGAGGTCATCAAAATGACATAAAATTCTGGCTGTTTGTAACGTGGATATGTCTTTATTCTTATCACATCTCAGCTTAGTTTTTCCATATTAGTTTGTTTATTAGATGTATCAATCAAACTAATATGGAATTACTTACTACCACAGTGCCCAAGTTTTACACATATATTAATCGGCTTAGTTTTGCATTTAAAAATGTACGGATATTTGAAGTTCATAAGTGTCAGGAAAATGCAGTGTATGTTTCAAATTATAATTATATTATATTGTAATTTTCCCTTGAGCTCCTGGTGGAATATAAGGATTCAACAACAGATATCAACTCTGCTTTATTTTCTGCTCTCCTCTTCAGCTGCGTCCACGATGTTCCACAATTTCTCATTTTCTCCTCACACTTGCCTCTTCTTATTCGAGTTCCAACCAAGCGATGGCCTGCATTGCGCTCGATGTCATTCGACAGCCTCCTCAATGTATGCCCGATCCATCTTCATTTTCTCCTACATATTTGTTGAGCGATCGGCTCTTGGCTGTTTTGTTCGCAGCTAGAGTTTCTTGTTGCTAATTATTTCCGACCGGCAATTTGATCTTCGGTTCGGAGTCAGCAAAGGCAGCTGTTTTTAAAAATTCCGCAGCTGGCTTTTGGAAATCCTTTTCGTGACTCGCTGGCCAAGTTTCTGACACCAATAAAAGAACAGATTAACTGGCTTCACATTTGTGTTGAAAATCCGAATGCCGCTCTTTATGCTGGCTGAGTGAGTGCAGAAGGTTTCCAAACTGGTTTCAGGTTGATGAAGGCGTATCTTGCCATTGGCTTTGAAATCTTCATCTGTTCCGCAAGCTGTTGCTGAAACTCCGCTTCCTAGCCCGATAATTAAAGGAAGTAACCTCTTTCAAATTTCTACCGTTCATAAAGATTGGTGGTGGTTTTTGCTGTTCCCTGGTCATCTTCATCACCTCCATCTTCTCTATGTTCACCTGGAGTCCTGTCTTTGCTGCCGGCCTCTTCAGCCAGTTTGTTGGTTTTCTCCTGTAAGTCTTCGAGTTTGTGTGACATTAGACATATATCATCCGTAAAATCCAGATCTTCTAGAGTTTTCTTATCGATGGTCCAACGTACTCATGTCTTCTCGTTACCCACGGTCCTCCACATAATCCGGTCCACCACAATTAAGAATATCATCGGTGATAAAAACAGCTTTTTCTTACCCCTATATTCACTGCGAACTCCTCTCTGAGTTTTCCATTGTGGATAACCTGGCACGTGGCATTGTTTTCAAATTACTTCTCTTTGAACGCTGTCAAAATCCTGTTCGAAGTCAATGAAACTGAGGAAGAGAGAGGTTTGACTGCCATTCTATGCTTTTTTCTGTGATGATGACGCGTAGAGATGAGGTTTGATTAGCACATGATTTGCCTTTCGTGAATCCAGCTTGTTCTGGTAGGTGGGGTGGAATTCTGTATCCAGCGCATCCTTTATTCTCTCAAGGATGATGCGACTAAGTATTTTACTTGGCGTAAACAAGAGCATTATTCCGCGCCAGTTCTTGCAGACTGAGGTGTAATTCTTCCTTTTTTGGTAGTTTGACAAAATGATGGCATGATCATATCTGGCGCAGTCTCTGTGTCCGTTTTCAGTACTTTGGGAGGAATTCTGTCTGATGTTTCAAATTATTGTGCAGGTTTAATTGAGATCTAAATATTCCATAGAGGAGAATTTCATCATTTCTTTAATCAGAAGTTCCCGTTTTTAAAAGATGCTCAAAATTAAGGTCAGTAGATGAAATTTTCAGATGAATAGTAGTTAATGAAATCTATTTTGCAGAAAAAGTATTATGCTAATTAGATGGAAAATTCTCCTGTCTTTACATGTGTTGACAATTGAATTAGCCTATTATTCAATTAAAATAATGAAATTTCTTCTTTTTCCACTGACTATTTAATAAGTAAGTAATTGAGTTGTTTTGTTTATCGTGTTTAATAGACTGATGATAATTACATTTATTTAGAAGAACTATTTTCGATTATTTGTCCCATTGTTTTTCACATTTGGCAAACCTACAATTTCTTATTCAGTATACAGTTCTATGCAATTTTCAATGATCCAGGGTTACTGGGTTATTATACATGGATTAAATAGCAGAAAAATCCTGAAATTAACTGATGCAATGAAATTTATATCCTTCTTACAATGTATGTCATTCTGACAACTTAAATTCTCGTTATGAATTATCGGTCACTCCTCATTCGACTAGTCTGTTAGTTCGAATGCAGCTTTGTAGATTTCAACTTTTGGTACACACAGCATAACAGTAGTAGCCTACACTTGAATAAAACTGAAGGTATTCAACCAGTAAACGTCCATCGCGTTTCTTGAACTTTATCTCATTTAAGAAACACTTTATGTCTTTTGCAGTCTGACCAGTTTTTTCAGCTTCATACATGCCTTAGACATTCCATGTCCTCATGGTTACTTTGCTTTCATCGAAAGAGGGTAATTTAACTAACTGGCTTCCCGAAGGCTATTTCCCACATTCGTCGTTCCTTCTCAAACTAAAAAACCTTTTTGATTCTGGCGGTGAATCACTTCATTTTTTCTGTTCTATGAAGTTTCAGTAGCTCTGGTGTTGCTAAGCGTTTTATACAGTTGTAGGCTTCACAGTCGCCATTTCTTTGTTTGACAGTTTTGGATACTTCTAATTTAACGTTCATCCCATGCATCTGATGGTTATGAACTTATGAATTTTTTATGAAATGATTAGTGAAATAAGAATCTCTTTGAGTTCAATAGTTGTTTTCCATATATCTAATTCTATGAATAAGCTCTGAATTGACGAGAAGGTAACACGTCCTTCGAAGGTATTCAGAAATGTTATTTTAACGATCACCTCAAAATCTACAGATTATCATAATTTGGTAATTATTATGAATATGCTTGAATTGAATTACTATTAATTGCTTCCAGTGAATGGTATCCTACTGACGTGAGTTCATGGATATCATTACGTTGAGTTTAAATCAGTTTGATGTAAATTTTTAATGTTTATTTCCATTCTGTGTGAATATTTGCTGATAATGCCAACTGGTAAATCAAACTTTTGCTGGAATGTAAAGAGAATTATTTGGTTGATTTTGTAAATGTATATACGAAGAATGTCACAGATGCTTGTTCTTTTGTTAACATTATTGATGATAAAAGTTTGCGTTAATTTTACGAATGGTATTATTGAAATTTAACAGTTGTAGTATTCTGATATTCTTGTTTTATATTCTAGAACTCCAATGTGAAGTCAGTGCCACTCACTATACGGATCAGAGACTTGCACTGTGCGCCATAAAGAGCATCTCATACAAACTACAGGCCATCATTAACAGTTGTCTTCGCTCAATACTCAAGATCAGATGACCAGAAAAGATCAGTGACAGGAATCTCTGGGAGCGAACCAACACACCAGGAACCGATTGTGAAACAAATAGGCAGGTGAAAATGGAGATGGATCGCTGGCCATACTCTCAGGAAACCAACCATCAAGTGACATCACTAGACAAGCCATTGCTCTAGTTGAACCCGGAAGGGAATCGGCGAGTTGGTCGTCAGTGCAAGGGTGACTTGGAGGAGGTCATGTAAACAGGAGATGAAAGCCTGTGGACAGACATGGAGCCAGGTGAAGACTCTAGCAGAGAAGCGAACGCAATGGAGACGCACGGCTGAAGCCCTATGTTCCTCTAGGAATTAAAGGAAACAATAATAATAATATTCTAGAATTGGTCTGATTAGTTTCAAAGCTCATAAACTTTATTATTTTTAATTATTTGTTCACCCGTCTTTCATAAAAGTCTATTCCAAATGTATTTCTAAAATCACAATGATTTAACTTGTGCAGAATACCATGATTTTTGCATCACTTTTTCCAATTTCTTTCTTTTGAAACAAGCGACCAAGGTTGATAAAGCAGGATTTAATGAATTCATCAAATTTCGGTAGACCTCTTCAGCTGAATACTCTACATTCAGGGATATATATATACTATTAGAAATACATTGGGAGGTATAAGACTGATAAGTAAATAAACTACATTGAATTAATCATGCAAAACGACACGTGTGAAAGTTTTTCAGGTCATGTTCAAATAGATAAGGAGAAGGGAATATGAGAGATTAAAATTAAGATAAAATGCATTACGGTTCAATTACTTCACTTAAATAAACAATTAGTTATCAGAGAAAGAACTTGAATGTGTCAAGAATTGCGAACTGAGTAATATTAATCATAGTAGAAATATTAATAATGTTGAAACGAGTTAAGATAATGATACTGATAAAAGGTGGTTTTAAATGAATCAGGTATGACAATAATAATAAGAGGTAGAATAAAGTGCTAATACTTTTAATAATAATAACATTTAATAAGTAAAACATATTAACACGGAAGATTCAGAGTGAAGACCATTTCCTTTTGTACACAGACACCCGGTTTATAAACTCTGATTGCACAAGCCTCTACAATTGCAAGCATCTTCCTGCTTCTTTGTGTGCTGATAACCGTGAGTGACCTGACAGCGTCGATATCATGACCGTCGTCCACAAGGTGCTTTGTTATTGAACTTTTTGGCACTTTTACTTCAGCTGTTTCCAACCATTTTGGCAGATGCACCATCATGAGAGTGGTCAATCGCTTTTCTGTACGACCTATATATTTGCTTCCACAAACACACTCATTACATTGATATACGCAGTTTGAAGTGTCCAGGATTGGCGATTGGTCTTTCCCAGATTTTTGAAGCACTCGCTTAATGGTGTTAAGGGAGACGATTTTTTGCAGTATAATAAGTTCTTTTGATAGCTTTGTCGAATCTTTGTTTGACCACCTTTTTGTACATCATATCTTTTGAATGGAAAATTGATATAGACAGATTTCTTCAGAACTGTTTGGATAGTTTTGCAGGGGCTCAATTCTTTAGAGTAGTTCCTGATGAACTTCTCAGGATATCCATTCTAAGATGAAATATCCTTCAGAGACTTTATTTCACATTCAGTTATACTGTCAGGACAAATTTTGACGTGCTCTACTGAAAAGTGTTCTAACTAATTTCTTTTTATACTGGATTGGAGCAAAACTTCCTAGATGAATGTACTGTCTTGTCGTCTCTTTTGAGTGTAGGGAGATGCCAAATAATGAAAGAACTAAAAATGTTGGAAGTGAAGTGAATGAAGAAAATTTTATCAACTGAGAGATCAACCGTGATAACTTTAGGTTCAACAACTGAAAATTATTAACGGGATACATTCTTCCTTTTAATTTACGCCAAAAAGCTACTGAACCATCTGTCAGTCAAAGTTACTCCTGATAGTAAACAATGGAAATAAATAGTTGTTCAGTTATATTTAAAAGCAAATGTTTTGTTCACACGATTTTATAATAATTTGTGCGTCGGCTTATGCCACCACTTAAAACGAGTTTGACTTACAAAAACAAGTCTGTTTTGTGACATCTGTTTAGCTTCGTAATTGGTTTTATGGGGAGGAAGAATTGATAAAAATTAGAAAATAACACAATTTATTCAATTTGTGGAATAACTTATTAGTAAGATCGCTGTTTGACACGATGAAAAATCTCAAAAGAAGCTGTTTGTGTGAATAGCTACACAACTAATTGTGCCTCGTTATTCAACACAAAGTGAAGTTAAAGAAGTTAAGAATTGGAAAACAGAAGGAGGATAAATACAGTAACTGTGAACGTGAGTCAGTGGCTTAGCAGTAGAATGCTCGCCAACCGTGCATGTGGTTCGGGGTTCGATCACCACTCCTTTACTTCACTAAGTCAGCAATAAAACCGGTAAGGAGGGAAGGCTGGGTGTGAGGCTAGCAACTCCAACTAGTAAAAAATAAACACCTCTGCTACTGAAACTTCAAAGCTATAGCTTGAAGCCCTATGTCCTACTTGTAACATAAAGAAATACAATAATAATAAATAAAGATAATAAATTGTGAATACGCTTTCAAAGTACCATCCAGTAATCGAACATCATTGGAGAAGAAAGATGCATCAAGAGAAAGAATGATCATGCAAGTGGGTAAACAAATTCTAAATATCCCGATGACGTTATTTCTTGATCTCTAGTTCAAGTATTGTGCAGGTATATTTACGTACACATTATTTTACTTCTACCCCTCTTTTGAATGTTGAGTACTTCACATAAAATTAGAAAAGTGGAAATACAGATTTTGTTTTATTAGCTACAAAAATATAGGTTTTATCTAAAAATATATAACCAATAGAAATCATTATTCACCAGCATCTGTCAATAAAAGTATGAAAACTAGAATTTGATCATCCTCAAAATATGGAAGTATCAAAGGAGAAGATAGTTTCAGACCTGAAATTCAAGGGTAACACAGTGGGATATTGTCTAGAATCGCACAAGAATATGCTTGTCGGAAGAAAAAATTAGACGAATCCGTGGTTCACTTCTTGAGCACCTTTTTCTTACGCATGATTCCATATCAATGTAGAAATCTTTCAAAAGGATGTATGAGGTAATGAATGTCAAATCATTTAAAGAGTTACTGGGCACATCCGTTGTCCACAGCAGGTTCTGTTGCTATACAGACGAAAAACCATGAATTGTGCACACAGTAGCACTTCGTTCAGTCACTTTTACTCCTGTGTCCTTGAACTTGTTCTGGTCATGTACAGCGATTTTTCATATAATCTGTCTTCATTCGTTCTTAATTTCCTTTTTAAAATTCATTACTTTGTACATATTCTGAATCTTTTACTCTATGAACAATATTGCTTTCTTCCATCGCTGACAGTTTTAGTAGTAATCAATTTTGAGTGGTACTCTTCACTTCAGATTGCTTAGGACTACTTGACTAAGCTTCGTAATCTACTTATTATTTTCCCTGATACAGAATTCCATATTTTTTATTACCAACTTCTATTAACTACTGACCCTTATAGATTTTACCGTTACCTATCGAAACTCTGTGTAACTGCACAGCTTTAAAGTGAAGTTACGAAAAGGATGCCCTCACCTGATCAATGTCTTTTTCATTTATGTCACATATTTTAAAATAGTTATCTGTTTACTCTGCAATATATATGAAGCGAACGTGCTTTAAGACCGGAGTGGTACCTGTTCTGTATTATTCCAGCTGTGAAATTCAATGTTAAATAGCAGAAGACTAGGTTAAGTATCTTCAGCAAGTGATTTATCATCACTTTCAGACTGAATGTTTGAATACAGGAGTTTTAGTGAGTCATGTATAAAACAGTTTTTGGGCCAAATCATAAGAAATGAAAACTGTTCACCGATATTCAGAAACAGTGTATGTCAGCAATTTCAAAATCATGGGTTTAGATGAAATCAAGTCTTTCTGAGGAAATTTGAATACGGCAGTTGTATTCCAGAAGTATGTATTTTTGTGATCAAAATCTGTCTTTTTATCAGAAGTCCTTTTTCACTTCTTTGATCAAGGTTTACCGATCTTTGTCTGCTAAACAATTCCAGGGGCATTTCGTACATTCATACGCGGGTACGAATACAAATAACGTTTAAAAAAGAGTACTCAGTGAATAAGGACTTAAATATAACAATATATTTCCAATCATTTTATACATATATAGCATTTAAATAAGTAGTATGTTTAAAGCCATTTTCCTTGTGGTATATTGTTTTGCTTTTACCAGGTCTTTTGTCTAGAAAATGCTGGTTACTCTACTTATAAAAGTCATTACTTAATTCATGCATTAATTCATTGTTGCAGTTTACTGGATGTTTCTTCCCTCGAAAGGCACGCCTACTTACTTCTCCTTTTTCTTGTTATACTTTCTTTTCAATGTAGACGTAATTTTAAGGTAATTGGACAGGTACCAGAATGAGATTAATTGTAATAAATTAATGCGTACAATAGAATAGTGTTACACACAATGGCTACATTCTGCACTTTACAAACAAAGGAAGTGTTTAATCAACCGTAGCTGTTTTCCCCTTTTTTGTTTCCTCACTAATAAAACTGTATACAAAAGGTTGCTTTGTAAGTTTTCTTTCTTTTTTTCTTCTGAATACAGTAAGGAATATTTTCAGCTCAGTGGTTCAGAAAAGGCGATTGAATAAGTTTCAATATTAAGATGAAATAAACAGCTTTATCAATCACATAAGCAAAAAAAAAGAGAAATAATTTAATATTCATTAGTTTCACGTAAAAGAATATTTTCCAGGCCTCCATTTACTACTAATGAAAAGGTGATTTAATCACATTTTATGTGCACGCTTAAAATTTTAACATTATATTGTCTCAGGAAAACACGACTAAACTTGCGTTTCGGTAGGAAAACTGCTAATCGAACGGCTCGTGTTATTAGCCGGATTAAATGTTATCATATTATTTCTGCCGATATTACTGAGTGGAATTCTTGTGTTATTTGTTCTATCCCTTAGGTATGCAGAGTAGGATACCTAAATTATGTCGAGCAATTTAGTTTTATAGTTTTAGACGAGAAATAATAAATAAGACAGCACGCATACACTACTGATCCATATAAGTTGTTGGAAGTAAGTGAAGTCATTCAGCAGTGACCGCCTGTTGGTTTCAAATCCCAGCTCGTTAGTAATGTACAGGGTTAGATAAATCTCAGGAAGAAAATAAATGTAAACCAGGCAAATTTCGGTTAGCTGTTTAAGCTGAATGGTAGAACACAGATTTCAACTCCGTTATTTTGCAAGTAACGCAGTTCGAGGAAAAGATTCATCCCTATTTCTTTTGGAAACCAAAGCTGTTTACGTCGAAATATGTATTCATTGTAATGCCATAAATGATAATTAAGAAAACCAGACTGATATTTTTAATTTCATGTGAGTTTAAGTAGACTTCAGTTTAAAAGGATCAATTTGGTCCAGGTGAATTATCATACCTTCAGTCTGATACTTCCATATACCATATATTGTTGTTATTATCGACTATCAGATCATATGATAGGATTTTTCAATACCAGTGTAAATGAATGCTACTGTTATGCCCAAATGGAACTATCAAATAGTGTAGTATCAGATAGTCCAGTCCATTGAAAGAATTCAAGACCATGTTTATTTGCTAGACATTTTGTTTATTGCCCAACAAATATGCAAAAGGAGATGGAGATGGATTGGATGTGTGCTGAGGGGTCATTCAGATGATATAGTTTTTGGGATGCCCTCCGGTGGAACCTTAAGTGACAGGCCATGGGTTGAAAGTCTAAGAGTGGCATGAAGAGGATTTTGTAAGGAGGAAATACAAGCTTCTGGGTAGTCATACTGTGGTGAGAGCTGACTGCTAGCCAAAGTTGGTAGACAGTAATTGACGTCAGTGTTTATGTCCCCAATATTGGTGGTGAGAAAATGAGAACAAAGGCTTTGCGTAGGCGGACACAGTAAGCATATGGATGATCTGACACAGCCACAAAGAGATGCAAGGTTAACTTTCTGCGACAAACAACCAATCAAAAGACTGTATTTTCTACTAACAATAATCTATGATAATGTATATTAAAATCTATAAATATGTGTTGATTTTCCTTAATAAACGATCTGTTGCCTGGCCCTTGTCTTCTGTTGTTACAGTAGAACTAGTAGAGGGGAAACTGAAATGTACATGCCACTGAAATTGCTACATCGAAACATATCACAACAAAGAATAACGAATAAATTGAATATTTCAAATTCTGTATTTGATTGTCTTCAACAGCTTTTTCGGTACCAGAATGTGATTGTTTTAGCAGGAAAATTAAATCAAAGAAACCCATTTTTTGTAAAGCTTACAGATTTAAATTAGCCACATAAAACCTCTCGAGTTTTGGAACCATAAGCATCGTCATATCGAAGACACTGAATTTTTCTTAACCTTTCATCAGGTTCTCTCTGGAAATGCAGAATTATGGAACTGCGATACAGTTAATCACTTCGTGGTATTGTTACTTTTTTGAATCCACACCTGAGGTTATCTTAGGGTTCAGTTTAGGCGTCTTTTCCAGAGATACCTTTTGAGATGGAAGCATAAAATAAGAAATTACCAAATGAAACAGTTACTTAGTGAGAAGGTTGTGAGGTAGAATCGTACATCACTGAAACTTGTAAAGTTAGTGGTTTCAGGCCTGCTTGTTTAACAAAGTAGTGGTGTGAACCACCATCATCGTTGTTTAAATGATTTTCCTATTACTTTGAAATGGTTTCTTCAAACTTCAGGTGGAAATATCAAGGGCTTGTCAGGAAACGTCAAACTAAGTATTCATATTCTAGTGTTGGTTTGTAAAGATTTGATTGGTTACAGGATTTTCATCATTAGCTGACATCAGTTAGAGAACCATTGGAAAACCTGGAAGTACTGGACGGCTGTTTCGTCCTAGTTTGGGACTCTTCATCAGTACGCACTCACCGGGATTCGAACCCAGGACCTTCTGGTTACAAGGCGAGCTCGTATACGATTAAGCCACTGGGACCCGATCCAATGGCCCATGAATTCTAACTTCTGCCAATTCATGACGTAGTGCGACCGCTAGCCAATTTGTTGAGAGGCCTACTTTACAATTAGCCTATGATTTGTTTCTATTTATTTTTTGATTATAGCCTGATTCCACACCGTGCTTTTGGTACAAGTATGGAATTTTCAGCATGTGATATCAGTAGCCCAAATTTTGCAGGCCAACCATTGATATCAGGTGTGCGTCGTCATGGGATTGAACCTCGGACCATGTGCGTGGTCGGCGAGAGTCCTAACCGCTGTGCCACCAACGCACAATATATTCACCTATACTAAAGAATATAGCTGGATATTCACTGATATAGAAGACTGCTGAAACTTGAAAAAGTTTAAAACTACAATTTTTATGATATTGTGACTTTGTGACAGCGAGTCATATTTTGTTACTCTTACCTAAGAGATCTACATATTTAAAGCAATTGAAGAAATATAGGTTTCACAAGAAATAGCTTGAATGAACATAGATTCATATCTAAAGTCATTATACGAACTCTGATCAATATTTAATGAAGTAGTTACTCAATAACTGGGTGCTGAATGGAAAGTAGACATTGCACAAAAATTATCTTTTTATATATCTCAGTGAAACTAAAATAAGTTATCCGTATGATTTTGCCTAACTGAAATTTTGGAAATCAGGACACAAAGGACATCTTCACTGCAAGCATAAAAGACAAAGCCGAGACACGAATCAACACTGGCGAAGAGGTCAGCGTCGAAAAGCACTGGAACAACTTGAAAACAGTGTGGAGTCAAACCTGCATGGAAGTTCTAGGCAGAAAGAAGAGACAGGACAAACAGTGGCTCACTAGGGACACTTGGAAACTAATAGAAGAGAGAGGGATGGTGAAACAAAAGATTCTCCAGTGCACTGATGAGCAACAAAAACAGGATTTGAATGCAAGCTACAAGACACTGAACAAAAGGGTAAAGAAGAGTGCCAGGGAAGACAAAAGAAAATATTATGAAGCCATGGCAAGTGAGGCAGAACAAGCTGCAGGCGAAGGAGACCTCGCAACACTCTACCAAACAACTAGGTACCTATCGGGCAAACGTTTGACACAAATCAAGCCGGTGAAGGATGACAACGGAAAGTCACTCACCAAAGAAGTGGAGCGAAGGAAACACTGGGCTGAACACTTCAAAAGACTCCTAAATCGACCACCACCTACAACACGACCAACAGAGCTACCAGTGAACACCAACCCCCCGACGAAATCAGAAGTCCTGAAGGCAATCAAGATGCTAAAAGCTGGAAAAGAAGCAGGACCAGATGGAATCGCAGCAGAAGCGTTGAAAATGGACCCAGTGACAACAGCGGACTTGATGACGCCACTACTGGAGAAGGTGTGGAAAGAAGGCAAAGTACCCGAGGATTGGAAGAAAGGATACTTATTCAAACCACCAAAGAAAGGAGACCTAAGTCAATGCAAGAACTGGCGCGGAATTATGCTCCTGTCCATCCCAAGCAAAATACTAAGCCGCATCATCCTGGAGAGAATCAAACATGCCCTGAATGAAAAACTTCGACCGGAACAGGCTGGATTCAGGAGTAACAAGTCATGTATTGATCAGATCGCCACATTACGGATCATCATTGAACAAAGTTTGGAATGGCAGTCACCTCTCTATCTCAACTTCATCGACTTTGAAAAGGCCTTCGACAGCGTCGATCGAGAGGTGGTTTGGAAACTACTTCGCTACTACGGGGTGCCACCGACAATCATACACCTCATCCAACAGCTGTACAACAATGCTGCATGCCAAGTAATCCACAACGGGAAACTCACGGAATCCTTCGAAGTGAGAACAGGAGTAAGACAAGGCTGCCTACTATCGCCAATGATTTTCCTGATCGCAGTAGACTGGATAATGCGACAAACAGCGGGCAATGAGGAAACAGGCATAAAATGGACTCACACAAAAACTTGGAGGATCTTGACTTCGCCGATGATATATGTCTGATTTCCCACAAACTGGAAGATATGCAAGCGAAAAGCAACAAGTTGGCAGAAGAAGCATCAAAGATAGGACCTCACTTCAGGTGAACATAGATAAAACAGAGGTGATGAAGATTCCTGGGCAACACCATCAACAGCAACAACAACAACAGACAACGATCAGCATAAATGGAAGGAACCTGAAAGAAACAACCTCTTTTACCTACTTACCTGGGAAGCATCGTTTCAACTACAGGCAGACGGAACTGACGAGGATATCAAAGCAAGAATCGGAAAAGCAAGACAAGCTTTCACTACTCTCAAGTCTGTGTGGAGGTCAACAACACTCAGCATCAAAAATAAGATCCGGATTTTCAACTCCAATGTGAAGTCAGTCAGTGCTACTATACGGATCAGAGACTTGCACTGCGCGTCATAAAGAGCATCTCAAACAAACTACAGACCTTCATTAACAGTTGTCTTCGCTCAATACTCAAGATCAGATGGCCGGCCAGAAAAGATCAGCAACAGAGATCTCTGGCATTGAGCGAACCAACACACCAGGAACCGATTGTGAAACAAATAGGCAGGAAGAAATGGAGATGGATTGGCCATACTCTGAGGAAACCATCAAGTGACATCACTAGACAAGCCATTGCTCGAGTGGAACCCGAAAGGGAAGCGGCGAGTTGGTCGTCAGTGCAAGGGTGACTTGGAGGTCATGTGAAGAGGAGATGAAAACGTGTGGGCAGACATGGAGCCAGGTGAAGACTCTAGCAGAGAAGCGAACGCAATGGAGACGCACGGCTGAATCCCTATGTTCCTCTAGGAATTAAAGGATACAATAATAATAATATGATAGTTACAAGGTAAGTCATGATCCATAGAAAGTTACTTTAATAAAGTAAGTGCATGAATTGAGACTTTGACACAGAGATTCTTAGTGGGACTAGTAATATATCCTGTTCAGCAAGTCACAAAAATAATATACAAGTTAGCCGTAAACGCTCACTATCAAAATCACCAGGTGTGTTCTAATCGAATACTTTTATGAAAATTTCCCCTGAAGTTAATGAGAAATTATTACACAGAGTTGCTTATGATGTATTTAACCTCACGAATGCATGACTGGACATGTTAATGTATAATGGTTCAATTAAGTTTCCTGACCAAGTGATTAGCTTGGCCAACGAACAGTGCAATGTTCGTTAGGTAAAGGAAATAAGGTGTTCACTTTGCCATGACTTATAAAACTTGTTTGCATCCTTGAATAATATTCTACATTCATCTTTTTATGAAAGAGGTGATTAGACTCTTTTGTCATTTAAATTAAAAGAAACACTTTTCTTTCTGAAAAAAGTGTTTTTCTACCCAGTTCAGATGTATAACATGCATTCTACTGCCAGTGTAAATATCCGCTGTTTTGACACAATTTCCAGTCTTATCACAAAAACATCTTTTTATAAAGCTGGGATTATTCCACATGTACATCTAAACCATTTGTTATCGTGCGTGTCAGCAGTTCATTGGTAGAATGCAAGTCAACCATGTATGTGGTCCGCGGTTTGATTCCGGGCCGACACATCCTTAGACTTCACTTAGCCGGTAGTAATCCTGATGAATTTGGGAAGTTAGGGATGAGGTTAACAGTCTCATCACGTAGAAATAGAATATCACCACTACTCTGCGACTTCACAGCTGCAGATTGAAGCGCAATTTTCTGCTCAGAACTCAAAAGAATAAAATAGAGTAAACTGTCCTATATGAAACCTAAATCATTGGTATATTGACCTTCACATGATAATACAGAAAACTGAGTATTCGTTAAGACAGAATGTTCTGTATTAATAAGACCATATATTTAGTTTCCTCCTCACCTTTTAAGAAGAAAAGATAAACGCACATATGTATTGAAAATATTCTCTGTTATTTCAGTATGATGCTGTTTTAAGAGTACAGTTGCCGCAGATTGCCAATGAAGATGCGGGAAAATATTTCCGATAAGAATTGCTTTCGTGCAGAATTATTGGATACGAATCTCGACTGGATTGGATTGACCATATTGTCTGCAGTCAATCTACTCCTCGTGAGTCTTGGATAGCATATCTAAAGGATTGTCAACCAGGAAGAACTATATTTGCATAAAACTGTATATTACTGATCGATAGAGATGAGTAGCTGTACACCACTCATATCAACCGGTAGTGCCTAATTTTTTTTTCCTTCACGTTCCCAGTGGAACATAGGGCTTCAAGCCAGTGGCTTGAAGTTTCTGTAGCAGTGTTTATTTTACAGGATGTGGTTGCTAGCCTCATGCCCAACCTTTCCTCTTCACCAGCATTATTTCTGGCTTAGCGAGGTAAAGGAGTGCGTCGGCCGGGGATCGAACCCCGGACCATGTGCATGGTCGGCGAGCGTCCTAAACACTATGCCACCGACGCACTGTAGTGCCTAATAGCCAGATCAATGTGGTCCAAATACTGGGCGACATTTTCGCTCGTTTGGGACTGATCTTATGAGCAGTGTATCTAACGTGACTCAGCTCAGAGAACGAAATCACTGCAAACCACCCTATTATTCTAGCCAGCTGCCTCACAACTTACTAATTTTGAATCTGATTTGGGAAGTAGTCAAGTTCACAAAACTAACAGTGGATTACTTTATCATTAAGTGCAGAAATCACTTTTAAAGTTACGGTTATTTAATGGCTCATTTTATGTGGTCACAGCTTACTAATTATTGAAACCAGTCAGGGGAGGGAAGCTAGACACTTGTCAGCTAGCGAAAATATATTTAGAATGGTTTCTACTTTAATTTCTGCTGCTACACCAAGCACTGTTTTTAGTCTGTACTAGGCGAAAGCTCATGCTGAATCATAAAAGAATTCAATAGTTACGTTCACGCGTGGGTCTCCGCAGGTCATAAAATGCATAACTCCTGAATATTGTTTGATGTCTGCTATCCATCGCTTCATGATACAATATTCTTATGCTAGGCGTTGTGCGTCGGTGGCACAGTGGTTAGGACTCTCGCCGACCATGCACATGGTCCGGGGTTCGATCCCCTACCGACGCACACCCGATATCTATGGTTGGCCTGCAAAATTTAGGCTACCGATATCCATGCTGAAAATGCCATACTTGTACTGTGTGGCATCAATCTGCAATCAAAAATAATAAAATAACTATTGAGAACATTTCAGTATTAGGAATATTTCGCAAGCGCCTGTTTATCGCTTCCAGTAGTTTTTGAATTAGTCTTGTTACTGTTACCATTACAACGTGGGATAAATAACGTCTTTCTGCTCCTCTCGATCATGTACAGGTTTATTAATCTGTCTATGAGAGAAGCTCAAAGCCTTCTGATTAGGTTCTTATGATGTATGAAACTTTTCCGAGTAGTAGAGATGCTTCATTACCAAACTGTACTGAAGATTACATTTTTCAACGAACTAAGTTGTTTCGTACTTGGACAGAAATCTAGAACCCTCAGTTTACTGCAGTTACTCACCATAAAATTAGCGTCAGTTGTTTAAGACGCAATTATTAGTAAGTGAAGTACTGGCGAGACACATAAATATATTCTCTAGCACGGAATGTTTTACTGGTTATCCTATTTTGTTGTTTCCACTGTAGTCAGATTTCAACTAATTATTAGCTGAATTCTTATGTTTATTCTCATGGAAAAATTTATCCAATCATTTCTGATGCTTCAATAACGCTATTATGCATATATATATATATATATATTCTAAGTGTCCTCAGTATATTCTGATTAACTCACAAATAATGTGTGCATTCATGAGAAAAACATGATTATGATGAATGCTATGTGACTTAATTAAACTTGTCTAGAGGGAAATAAGTGTAAGGAAATTTCCTGTTTGTTTTTCCTTTTACATAGAGATGGTTTTATGACAGTCCTCCCACTAAGACTGATATCTTTTGTTTAAGTCCTCCCATTCATAATGAAATTCACTGACAGTAATCAAAAGCGTAAATGTGATTAGATTATTTGTTTTCTTACAATGAATTTCTTATATGAATATCTAGGGATTATGTTGATATAAATTATATTAATTTATATTTAGGGATTATTTTATTTGCATATATACATCCACACTAACTACAATATTCAAGGAATAATGAGATCTACTTAACCTACAGAAACGTTTCAGCTTTTTTTTCCTAAAAGACAGTTATAGCTGTAGTTTAGAAACTATCGTCAGTGAAATGTATTTTGACACTAATCAGCAATTCATTATTGTGTAAACAGTAAAACAGATTGCCTATATGCATGCTGTTTACTGTGTAGATAACGGGTGGCTACGAAACGTCAGGTACATGTTCATTGACAAATTGAGAGCGGATGTTACAAGAAGTGTTAGATTCAAACAATCGTTCACAAGGAAGTCACCCTCAGTCTGTTATTTGAAGGCCTAAGCTCGATGTGAGGAAAACGTATGATCAGTCGCTCATTCTGCCAAGGAGTCAAACTGCTCACTTGTTTAAACTCTACTTTTTTTAGTAAACCGTTCACCATTATCGCTGTTAGCAAGTTCTTTCTGTGTGTTCAGCTTTTGTATTTCACTCTGTTGATATTCATTAAGTGGACACTCAGTTAACTTTCTTCATATTTAATAACAGCTGCCAACTTGTCAAATTTTCATTTCTTACCTCCTCTGTCTTATTTTTTGTCACTCAGACTACTTCTGAGTCTTTGTATCAGTGATATCATTTCCTTTACTATTCAAAAAAAGACTGTTGTAATTTTAGTAAATATGAATAGGATTTTCCAGTCTCTGAGGCGGCTTTGTCAATGAGGGGAACATCGTCTCGCCGAATTGTCTCCCGTGATCTACTTGCTTAAATTCCGTCCCATACACTAGTTTAAAAATGATTTAAACAAATATAAAAGTTTTTTATAATGTTTATTCATTTTATAGCTCTTTCAATGAAAGATAACAAAACTCTTAGTTAAAATAACCATATTCCACAGTGGTAATAAAATATTTTATTGACTAGTTACCTTACTAGTCAGTGGAACTGAAAACATGATAACTGATATCAAGGTCCATCATTTAAACAACTGTAATAAATTTTTCTTTCATAAGTACATACAAACTTCGATGGGTATCTGAAAGCTACCTAGCTAGAAAATATCCCGGAGAAATTTCATATTTTCAGCAAATGAAGTATAGGATTATTATTGTTCCTGTGGGTTCCGAATGGAACTTAGGGCTTCAACAACACATCACTTAGTCGTGTTCTCTGCAATTTTCTTCACCTCGCCCTATGATTGTCCATAGGCTCTCATCTCTTCCTCATACGATCTACTCCATGTCACCCTCGAATCCATGCCTAAATGGGCGTTTTCCATTTGGCTTTGCATTTAAGCGATAGGCTGGCACACGATGTCATTCAATGGCCCCCTCAGCCTATGTCTGATCAATCTCCATTTCTCTCGGCATGTTTGATGAGCGATATGTTCTTGGTTGGTTTGTTCCCAGCCAGAGTTCCTTGTTTCTCATTCTTCCTGGCCAATTCAGTATAGGGCTGGCAAGGCAGTTGTTGATAAAAGTCTGCCGTAGAACGTTGGAAATGATTTTCTTGACGCACTGGCCAAGTTTCTGACCCATACAGAAGAACAGATTTAAAAGTAATTTTGAAATTCTAAATTCCGTTCTTTATGCTGGTGAGTGAAGAAGATTTGGAAACTGATTTCAGAGTGATGAAGGTCTGACTTACCTTTCCCATTCTGGTTTTAGCATTTTCGGTTGTGCCGTCTCCAGTGGTCATAACGATGCTGCCTAGATAAGTGTAGGAACCGACGTCTTTCAAATGTCTTCCATTGATGCTGATTGGTCCTGGTTGTTGTTATTGGTTGGTTATCTTCTCTGTGTTCACCTACTGTCCTGCCATCGCTCTTCTTCTGCCATCTTGTTGGTTTTCATCTGTAAGTCTTCGAGTTTGTATGACATTAGACACAAATCATCCGCGATATTCGGATCTTCTAGAGTCTTCTTACCGGTGGTCCAGTATATTCTTGTCTTCTCACTTCCCACGCACTGTGTACCGAATAATCCAGGCCACCACAACTAGGAATATCATCAGAGATAATATGCAGAATTTGTTTACTCCTATTCTCCAAGAAGTACATAACTTAGCCTTTTTCCTGCTGAAAATATTGGCCGTTTCTAGTGAAAACGACGTCCTTACTTACTACGAATTTGTTAGTGCCTTTGTTTATCCACTAATGAACATACTCTGTGATCTTATTCAAATATTTCTTCGGAAAAGTATGCAGCTTTTATCAACTTTTATAAAAATGTTATTTAAACCTACAAAAACAAGATAAACTGCTTTGATGTCTTGCTTCGCAAATACAGACAAATTGACTCCTGAGCTGTTACTGTTTGTTTCCATATATACATATAGCATGTCTTTTCAACCGAATTATGTTGATGTTAAGTCGTATACCGGCGAAAATCGGAAAGATAAAAATATTTAAAAATAATATATCAAGTTTTTTAGGATTAATGTTTTAAAACACAACATATGTAAAAGCATTACAATGAAGTACACATGTATACATGAAGGCTTAGGTTGAAACAGATCGTACGAAGGATGGACGCTATGATTATGCACTCAACATCATTTACTTACATAAAAGTATATTTTAAACTTACTTTATGGCCTAAAGGCCCTATCACTTTCCTTACGAAATGTGCACAGACAAATACCAAAGCTCAAAAAGCACTAAATAGTGAAGCAGAAGATAAAAAATAACTGGAGATATTTCCTTGTGGAAAAAATGTAGTTACCACCTTTACCATGATGGAAATTTAGAAGTTTAAAGTCAGTTAGATTCGTCTAGTGGTGAATACACCTGTGAAATAATAAAAGCGAACAACAGTAGTCAATGACAGCAAACAGTCCAGAAGGCAGTTTATGAAATATGGACGAACGTAACATCACACGTTTGTTAATTTGTTCAGCTCTATTGTACAATTTAGCTTGGATTTTGGCTTTTACAGTCCAATGAGCTGACGCAGCTGAGTATAATTTTATATATATAATCTCTAAAATAATAAGTTGAATTATAAGAGAATAAATCATTTGTAAGGCAACAAACACAAACAGGAAATTACACGCACAATGCTTACTAGCCTAAAATAGTGACTATTTTTCAGAAAATATTTTATCTTTATCGTTCATCTGAGTTGAACAGATGCTAGATTGTTAGTTTAATCACATGGAATAGGCAAATAAATGTGTTTTAGTCAATTAATGAATGCCAATAACCCCATAACTGGATTTTCCGTTGACAAATCTACCTATCTATTTGTGTTTTACGTAATCTATATCTGTATTGCCTCAAGATACCTTTTAATGGTGTGCATTTTTACATGCTGAGTACATGGAGATGGAAACATTTCGATAGGACACATACTGTCAATGCAGTCACTTTCAAGTCTCACGCTAATCTATTATATATAACAACTGAATCAAAAGTCAGCTAAAATTCAGCAGTATATGTATTTTCACTACCTTGCAAAAGAAAAACGCAGATTTAAATTGGGAACGTTGTTAGCCCCAAAAAGGAATGCTCTGCTTAAAAGATTATGCATCAACGGTGATACTAGTTTTTACATGCTACTAAGTAGACTCAATGGATCTGTGGAATCCAGAGTGAGCTGACATTTAAAGCCTCCGAAATTCAAATCCCCATGTTCAACTTCTCTCATACAGTAGTTTCATTTAGTTAAATTTAAATCGTTGTTACAAAATAATGGTCCAGGACAGATAAAACACACCAATGCATGTATGTTTGCAGCACAAATACAAATGAGTCATTGTCGTAAGATGTTATCAAGTAATGATAAAAGATCCCCTAAATACCTCGGTCTGAATGAACGTCTCTTGGACACACGTAAAAATGAAGCATTTATCATGCAACAGGTAGCGTGTAGCAGCACACAGTCATGAAAAAGCAATTTTATATGTTTAACTTTGAAGTCTGAGGCCTAGATATGGCAAGAACTCTGAAGCCATCTAAATAAATGCCCCATAAAAATTTCCTCCCTCACAATTTAACCTAAAATATCTAAGTAATATATTATTTGTGTTATTAAGTATACACAGAAATGGACTATGCCACTAGAATTAAAGTCGTTGTTTGGGTATGCGATAAACCCACTCAATTTTGTCTCATATGATTTATTTAATTAGTAGAGATTTTAAACGAAAATCAAACACCTTTCAAAGAACTGCATTCTGCTAGTTTAGCCTTCAAGTCACACAAGGTAATGACTGCTTGAACAGTAAAGTTCTTCAAAGCTTTACTTACGATGACTATTTTGTTGTTCCATGTTCCCACATTCACAATTAAAGATTATGAAGGGATTATTATTGTTGTCTCGTTTAGTTCCTAGAGGGACATAGGGCTTCAGCCGCACGTCCCCATTGCGTTCAGTTCTCTGCTAACGTTTTCACCTAGCTCCACGTCTGCCTACATGCTTTAATCTTCTCTTCACATGACCTACTCCATGTCACCTTCAGACGACCAACTCGCCGCTTCTCATTCGCGTTCCACTCCAGAGGCTGGCTCGTGAAGGGCTGTTAGTAAAAATAACTATTTCCTTCACATAATATTTATTGGTGATTTGTAAACTACAGTAGTTTAAAGTGGTTCCGTTTTCTGAGTTGGGAGGTTTGATTGAGAAACTTTCAATGTCTTTCTGGACATCTTCAACTCAAACTTCAGTATGTTTAGAAGGACAATGAAAGCTTTGTAATTAACCTATGCAGTTCAGAGAACGCAACCATATCAAAATCATTTATGTGAGCTACAAATCTCCCCTATTATTTGAAAACTATAATAATTAGTAAACAGAAATCTAATCGAAGTTCAGATCTAATGGTTTTAAAAAATCTAGTTATTAAGTGAGTGATATTTACTAACAGAAGTTTATATTATGCGATTTTACCAAAGATCTACTATTTAGCACAAAAAACCGGGCGAGAAGAGGGTGTTGCGTACAGGTTAGGCATTATCTTATTCTCGTATTCCTATTCGAGCGGTCGGCAATAAATTTTAAGTGAAGCGTCTCAGTCATGAAACACTTTTATGACTTTAGAAATATTTTTGAAGAGTTCCAGTATTTGCAGATTCAGTCTTATTACTTATGACTATGGTGTATGAATCTGTAGCCGAATTTAACAATCGGCACGTGTTTGTCTGTCAACATCATTAGATTCAGTTGACAACTCAAGGTCTCCTATTTCAGAATTTTTTCATAACTTGCAGTATACCATCTAGAATTTATTAATTCTGATTTACTATTACTTTTATCGGTCTATTTTACGCTAAACAGAGAAGCCTCAGTATTTTGGTATCCGTCAACACTCATACCCGTAATGCCGACAGCACTGAGCATCATCCGTGATGCTTATGCTCAGAGAGCATAGTCATTTAGATGCTTTTTACACAAAAGGGCTTCCCAGGTATATACTTACTTTAGCTTCATAAAAGTTATTTTAAGCTGAACAGCTGAAAATCTATCACAGTAACATGTTCTAAAAATCCTACATGGCATGCAAGCAATCTGTTTCAATATTGCAGCCACCAGTCCTCCTGTTGACATAGCAGACAGAGCATACGTCATGAAGACCTTTTAGATGGTCGATCGATAAAAAACTGAATTCTTCTCAGATCTGCTGAAACTATAAATATCAAGTATATGAAACAGACAGATGCAGTTATAAGTGTTTTTTTCCTAGGCAATGAAGTCCCTTAATTCTTGCCTCTGCATGGTAACATGATATCTCGATTTTACTTCCATCTTTTTCATTTCATAAAAACAGCAAGAGAGTTATGGTGATATCACTAGCCTTAATGACGGGACATTAAATCTATGAGAATATCAACATTTTTCATCCTCATCCTGAACTAAAGCATTTTCTGTTACTTAGATAGCTTATTTCTACGCCTATCAACACTACAAACTGGTTTACTGAATAGACACAACTAATAAAGGCTTGATGATTCATTATGTGAAAATGCAGTAGATTAAGTTAACTTATTCCTTAAAAGAATAACGAAACTGAAGCGTGATTTCCTTATTTCGAAACAAAGATATTTTGAATGCATCTTGGCGTAATTATAGGGGCAAAGACACATTGAGTGGAAACAAATACACACACAAACATACACAGAGCTGCACGCAACAACATGGACACTGACATGCACTTGTTATTAGGATATTTAGGGAAAATATGCAACTTCATGGTGAATCATTCTAGAGGAGTGGAGAAAAGATAACTAGGAAAAAAACAGGGGAACCATTTTCCTAATGGCTCTGTTTACCTCAGGCTACTTATTGTTAGAAAGCGAAAATAAGATTTCTGTTAAAACTTATAATTATATGTCACAGGTTGGTTGATTGATTGATGGAGTTTGATTTTCTACTTATAATTGTTTTGGTAGATAACAGGAATGAATGTCTCTAGCGAAAATCGTCACCATATTTTTGGGATGAACATTTTAAAACAAAAATAACTAGCTAATTGTTATAAGTAGTAAGCTTTTATTTGTCTCTGAGAATATAGAATTATCGGAAACCTGATTTATTTCATATGTTGTATTCCCAATTCTTCTGTTACACAGGTGTTTTCGGAAGCCGACTTAGTTATACATGTCCAAGTATGTGTGTTTTATTTTGTGAACTAATGTAACCAAAATTTATGGTTAGTGTCTTGAAAATCTATCGCCAGTGTCGTGCAGTAATATGCCAGTTGAAGTTTAATGTTTCAAAGAAACTATTCTCACGTTGATGTAGCTGATTATGGAACACGATTTTTAGGACGGTTTCAAAGAAGATAAATCAACCTTAATTGGTTAATTCTGAGCGGAAAACCGTTTTCTTTCAATAACTCAAAATTATGACTTTTTATTTGTTACCTAGGTGTTTAAAATTACGATTAGTGAAGGTATACAAAAACTCAAGTCCAACAATCAAAAGCTGAAGGATGAAACTACAGAAGACACTTTCACTGAGGCTGTCTGAGAAAAGTCGGAGTTGTGCATACGTTGGACCTATGAAAGTCACTATGAGACTTGGACTTTACGGATGATTTATGTTTATTACAACATAAACCTGTAAGTAATCAGGCGAAATCCAACAAATTGGCAAAAGAGGTGGCAAAGACGAGACTCCAAGTGAACATAGAAAAGCCAGAGGTGACGAAGATGCCTAACCAAAAACAACAAGCACCAATCACCACCAATGGGAGACATTTTAAGGAGGTCACAGTTTTCACTTGTCCAGGTAGCACTTTTTCAACCACAGGCGGCACCTATGAAAATGCCGAAGTCAGGCAGAGTAGGAAACGCATGACAGACATTCACCATTCGTAAACCACTGTGGTAATCATCCGCAATCAGCACAAAAGAAGATTCAGATTTTCAACTGTAATGTTAAGTCACAGTCACAAAAGACGTTTGAGACAGGCTGCAGACTTTTATTAGCAGCTGTCTTCGCTCCATGCTCAACATCAGATGGTCAGAAAGAATTTGCAGCAATGTACTCTGAGGACTAATCAGTCAAGAAGCTACTGCCCAACAGGTAAGCAGGAGAAAAAGGGAGTGAATTATATATACTCTCAGGAGACTGGTGGGCGATGTCTCTCGCAAGTCATCCTTAGGGCAACTCAAATGGGATACGATGAGTTAAGCATCCAAGGATCACATGTAGGAGATCGTGTGAGAAGATTACAGGAGGTTATAGGCAGTCGTGGAGCCAGAAAAAGAGGTCTGCAGAGGACATGATGAAATACAGATGTACTGCCGAAGCTCCCTGTTCCATTCAGAACTCAAGGGAATATTAAAAGTAGTGATAGTAATAGTTTTCAGAGTATAAACACGAGGACCGAGTCACGATTTCTGTTGTTATCACATCTCATATTTCAAATTGATAAAACAGACATGATGCAGTGGTTATTCCAAAAATCAGATGAGCTTTATGGAGCATTCAGTGACATCCTTTTTGTAAAATAGAAACCGAATTCAAGGTTTATATATTCTGTTGGATGTACAAGCAGGCGAGCGTGACAGCTATAAATATATTTCAACACAAACCGCGTTATAAAGTTTTTTTTGTAGAAATTTGTATGCAGCAGATAATTAGACATATTTTTATGAAAAAGATGAAGCAAAATGCACTGATAAGGAGAATTGTTATGTCTTATTGTAATATTCAATACCAAACTCTATAGGAATTCTCTGAAAAACTTAAAATTCTTGCGGATAAGTAAGTGACAATGTGTAGGCATAAATTCATAAGAAGAATAAGCACATGTTTGTGGGTAATGTAAATGAAATATTGGTTTGACTTCTTCGTTCTACTAATAATTCTTAAAGGAAAATTAATAATTCCCACTGAGACACAATACAAAGATTTCTGCGAAGAAAATTCCCTCCGTGACCATTTCGTTTTCATAGTTGTATAATCGTATTCGTATATGTATTACAGTAGCCAATAACAATTGGGCTAGTTATTTCGTATGAGTCTGTTAAGAAATCGCTGATTCAACCTTAAACAGTTTTAAAAACCGTTCTTAATTCAATATTTCAAGCCACCAGGACTGGATGATTAGGGTAACATTACTGTTTGACTGCTCCGTCAGTAAAGATATCTGATGTTAGGAGTTGTACAATTGTCTACTGATGTTTTTTCGTTATGTCATCGTCAGTCTAGGTGGGAAAATAGTAAAATGCATTGCATTAAAACCTCGCCTAGATTACTAGGTCACTAGTATTCTAGCCGGTCCCAAGCCCGGATAAAGAGGCTAGCCAAAACCAATTGTACAAACTTAACGCACAACATAAATAACAAAGCTGGAATGGCAATCAAATCTCTACCTCAACTTTATAGACTTTGAGAAGGCCTCGACAGCGTTGACCGCGAGGTAATTTGGAAACTACCCGAGTACTACGGCGTACCCCAAATATTCATCAACCTTATTCAACAGCTGTACGACAACGGCACATGTCAAGTGATCCACAACGGTAAACTCAGCGAGGCGTTTGAGTAAACACAGGAGTCAGACAAGGGTGCTTATTATCACCAATGATATTCCTTATTGTGGTGGACTGGATTATGCGTCAGACAGTGTGAAACGAGAAGACAGGGATATCCTGGACCGACGCGAATAACCTAGAAGATCTGGATTTCGCGGGTGATTTCTGTTTGATGGGACACAAAATCGAAGACTTACAAGCAAAAACCGACAAACTGGTCGAAGAAGCAGCCAGAGAAGACAGGACTCCAGGTGAACATAGACAAGACGGAGGTTATGAAAATAACCAACCAACAACAACAACAACAGCAGCAGCAACATCCAGCGCCAATCACCATCAACGGGAGGGATTTGAAAGAGGTTACTTCATTCACTTATCTAGGGAGCATTGTCTCAACTACGGGTGGAACGGACGAGGATGTCAAATCGAGAATCGGGAAGGCGAGAGACACATTCATCAAACTGAAAATAATCTGGAAGTCTTCGTCACTCAGCATCAACAACAAAATTCGGATTTTCATACAAACGTCAAGTCAGTTCTTCTATACGGATCAGAAACTTGGCGAGTCACAAAGAATATTTCCAACAGGTTTCAGACCTTTATCAACAGCTGTCTTCGTTCTGTACTGAAGATCAGATGGCCGGAAAGAATCACAATCAAGAAACTATGGGACAAACAAACAGAACCAATCCCAACAAATATGCAGGAGAAGTAGAGATGATTGGACACTCGCTGACTGTGACATCTCAGCAATGTCAAGACATGGAAGATCTATCAGTATGATTAACATGGATGCAAGTGAAAATACAGCAGAAGACAGAAGCAAGTGAAGACGTGTAGTTGAAGCCCTATGTTCCACTAGGAACCCAAGGGAACAATAATAATAATGTATTAAATTAAGAGTTGTATGACAGAAATAAAACTATAGGGAGTCCTAAATCTGGATTTCAGCAATTAGTCACAATACGTCTTCATGTGTTACTACATAAAGGTTAGTATTTACGAGTCTTATCCTTCAGGTAATGATGAAAATTATAAAGTACTTCAAGAATTAAATATATGCGATATGACTGGTAGGTCATGTGACTTTCCCTGTTGATATAAGTAGGGAAATTTATTTCGGGGTTTGGCCCTATATAAGACACATAACACGATACCAGTTGATATTAATTGACTAAGTGTTACAACTACTACTTAAGTCTGGTTTATCTGCTATCTTTCCGCAATTGAGTATCTGCTGCTGAAATATGCTACTTAATAAAGCGGTCTGAAATACACTAAAATTTGTTATCAATGTATATTTAACTAGTTTGCTTACAGAAAGGAAATTCACATCATTAGGCTTTTGCATTTCATTCCCAAGTAGGAGATTTTTCGACAAACCAGGGATATCTCATAACTGATGTTACCTGAAAAAGCTGCCATATTTTGGTGCTACATACTGTTAATTTATTAATATAGGTAGTTGGAAGCCACTCACATGAAGCACTAGTGACCATGTCTTACATAGAAAAATATAATACTCATCATTACTTGAAGTAGTTGAACTGGTAGAACTTTATTAGAGTATGCGGTCTTCTTTTTTTTTCAGCAAATTCTGTAGTACCAAACATTTAAGAAAGTAAATATGAAAATAATATAATTTTACAGCTTTAATTTTGTTCATTACTCATTTCATCGGCTAACCCGAGACATAGTTAACAAACAATTTTTGTGGTGGTTTCAGCTTCGACCGTTGTAAACCAATCTTTACCTTGTGCTAGTTACATACTCTACACAGAAATGGTCTATTTAGCTATAAAGAATAGTAATTTTATTAGATTAGCGGAACTAGTCTATAAAGTCAGACAGTGGGATATTTCATTTTTATTAGGAAGTCTAAAATCTATTTGAAGAGGAAAGTTAACATAAAAATTGGACAAAAGTGTGTTTGATTTTATTGCCTATTAAAATTTAATTGTAAACTTATCTCTTAAATAAATAAACGTGTGTGGGAAGATAAACCTGGTTTTCACGTGTAATTTATCAGATGGATGAATAAATCAGAAAAGATTCTGATTACAGGAACACAGCATATTTAGAATTTGAAATGATCGTAATAAGTAAGGACAAAGACACTTGTTATCGTTAGCTAGTTTACGTTTTGATAGAATCATCCGAAGCATTTTATAAACCTTTAGATTTATTCATGAAATCAAACAGAAGATTCTGGTTACGTAGCATGTTTGCTTACCGTGAATCCACCAATTGAAATAATTCATAGCTGTTAATCTAATACACAAGGCACAATTTTATATAATATTCTGATGAAAAAGTTAAGGAATAAACTGAATTATACCCTGGATGTTGACTAGGTTCCTTAAGGTCAAACATATTTCAAGCTAATTAATATTTTAGTATGGATTTGTTGCAATATTGTCTTCTTTATATTTCTGTACCTTTATGTAAAAATTACCTGCATCTTCATTCACTGCGTCGGTGGCACAGCGCTTAGGACTCTCGCCAACCATGCACATGGTCCGGGGTTCGATCCCCGATCGACTCACATCTGATATCAATGGTTGGCCTGGAAAATTTGGGCTACCAATATCACATGCTGAAAATTCTATACATGTACAAGAAGTACGGTGTGGAATCAAGCTATAATCAAATAAAAATCATTTTGATCAGCCCTAAGTATTCTTTTGCTAATTTCTGTAGTGTGAATGTGAACATAAGGAACATTCCTAAAAGGAATACCAAGTTGAAACTTCTTTGGCATACCCCTTTAGAAGAAATAAAATTTATTAAAGTGCATAAATGAGACAAAGACAATATCTCCAATTTGTTAACTTTCTGTTTTCAAGTAGTGTTTTTGTAGGGATTTCGTTTGATTGTCTGGAGGGTTTCATCATCGGCTGACATTGGTTAGAGAACCATTGGAAAACCACTTGGGGGTAGTGGACAGCCGTTTCGTCCTAGTTTGGGATTCTTCATCAGTATGCATCCACAGGGGCTCAAACCCAGTTTCAGTGAGATCTAAAAGGGATCATCTGCTGTGGCATAGAAATCAAACATTCTGAACTAATCACTAGCAAATATCAATATGCTTGTGATTTATTTCTTATGCAGTTTCGAACTGAAGTGGAAAGCATTCTAGTCATGACAAATGCCTGTGAAAGTTCCTCCTTTGGATTTAGAACTCTTTTACCAGGAGATAGTTCTTTATGCTATACCCGACAAAAATCAAAACTATTGCCTGTTTCACCTGGTCGACTACAGCTTCTTCGACTCCGTTTAACTTAGGCCTGTGTATACCACTTTCCTCTCAGATATTTTTGAGACTGCATTCTATCGGAGAAGTTTACAAATTCTACTAACTTTATAAAAATGTACATTTTTTTCAGAATAAATTTGCTACATTTCTATTGTTACAGACAGACATTTCTACCTGGATGAAAAAACATAATCAGATTGTTCATGTAGGCTGAATGAAGTCGTTGGGATGTTTTTCAGCACTGCTATTATGATTATTATCGTATATTTTAAATAGACTTAAAACAAAATTTATGCTTGCAGTATTTATCAGTATGTTTATCTGATAAATTAGAGAGACTCATTAAATTAAAATTCTTGAAGAGAAAAAAAGCACTATCATTTTCTAAATACTTTACCGGAGATTTACTTCGTAAAAGCATGCTGTCCGATAACCATCTGAGCAAAAATGTTTTGTTTTTTCTATACATTGCTATTTATCACAAATATAAAGATAATGAATGGTATTGTTGTCTCACATTTTGGCAGGATATTATCCAGTTGAGATAAATGGTTAAGTAATTGAGATTTGTACTAATCTGCAAAGTTTCATATGGAAATTCAAATTTATTGGAGCATCTTAACGGCTGATAAAGTGAAATTTCGGTTAAAAACAACTGTGAATAATCTACTTATTCGTAACAACAAAAAACTTACAGACCTCACGAAATTTACTTGATTTCAGTAGGTGTAATTTTACAGACAACTTCAGCTTCCGGTGGTTTTGCACTTCAGAAGAGTATATGCAATGATTTCAGTTGGATTGCATTTGTTGAGCCGAATAGTTTCAGTATGAGGTATTCAGAACAAAATATATGGGGTTAATTCGTTCCTCTATCTGTTGTTGCGTTTTTTGTGCTAGATAGTGTAATTCTGAAGCTTTCCTTGTTTGTCTAGGAGACAGTTTCAGCTCCGATTTCAAGATTCACTCAATTAAGTTAGAAATTTTCTTCATAATTTTTCATTTTATTGATAATTAAATAATGTAGGATATACAGCACTGCTAAAATGGTCAATTGACGAAAAGATAGAGAAGCAAAGATGATTTTACTTAGCATTGCATTTTTAAGAGTTGGTTTGTAGGGATTAAATTTGTTTTTCAAGTTTGTCCACTGATTGATATCAGTTAGAGAACCCTAGTCCTAGCTTGGGACTTATCGGTAGTTCTCACCCACAGGGTTTCAGACCCATGATTTCCCGGTTACAAGGCACGCTCGTAGACCATCCAGCCACTGGGACACAACTCAATGGCCCATGAAATCTAATTTCTGCTAATTTGGGATTTTAGATCGACTACCAGCCAATGTGATCCGTGGCGAGTATTTGTCTTCACTCCCGACTGGGTGAAACCCACAACTTCTCACTAAGACTTCAGGAAACTTCTTCCTGTTAAGCATAAGCATTACACTGTTTTCAGCTAGTTCTACGCATGTAAATATAGCTTTCAAAAGATATCTTAATATAGATTCGCATAAAACTGACACATCAAAAATACTTACAAAGTTGAAATTTCAGTGACTGAATTCCGGACTATAATCAAATTCTTTCTTCACACAAGTGAAAATGATCAATCCGTGAACTTGATTCCAGGTTGATTTGTCACTTTGACAGAATCAGAACAAGTAAATAACTCCATATCTCATACATCTAAAATTCTGTTTCCATTCCGAGTGTAATAAGAAATAACTTACAGTGATTCCGATAAGCCGAAATAATCAAGTCGAAATAAAGTTCACTGAAAATTGCCACATCGATTTGTTTTAAAGATACTTTAAGAAGGCAGAAATCTAACAGCAACCCAGTTATTGTCATCATTTGTGACCATGACGACCAGATTTTCTTGAACATCACTGTCAACTGTCAATAATATAAATAACGATGCACAAAAAGTGATACACAATCAGATTTCAACAGTATATATATATATATATAACAATGGGAATATTAGAGAATATTGTAAATATAACCAAGTAAACGTCAATCATACTGTTTTTAAAATATAATTTGACGTGATATATATATATATATACATAACTGAAATTCTACATATTCCCTTATCTGTTGCATAAATGACAGTGCTGAAAAGCCTAAGTAACTTTCTTTCTCTAGACCAATAAAATTTTAATTGTGACGATAGTTTTCAGTATTGACGGATATTAACTTCAGCGATCTCCCTCTTTTCGTTTTCCTGCTGTGCGAAATATTTGTAACAATCAAAGGAAACCCATATTATTGTAGGAAGCAAAAATGAGTAATTACACTTTTCGAATCCGATGTGAATTACGATATGCATGTTTCACTATTCTGATGCATGACACAATAAGTCAGTCAGTCACTAGCAAATCACCAGTCTTAAGTAGGACCGATATTGCGTGATATAACTGCTTGCAGCATTTCAGCGACCCACTATCTGAAATTAAAATATGAGGTACTAGTGAGATTGATTACTGTTTATATGTGAGAAACCTGTCACATTTTAACTAACGAGTGTTCTGGCCCTAATGGAGCTAACAGAAACAGATGTAAACACCAGTGTGTTGAGCTTTATTTCTAAGCCACCGAAGTTATCAAGATGTTCAAATGTCAAATAAAGTAAATAAAACAAATAAGTAGAAAACGCGAAACAATGAAATTGGAAAATTATTATGTAGAGGAAACAGCTGGAGATAATGAAGATGTTCAAAATAACAACTAAGATGAGGGAGAATGATGAATGATGATTTGTCACTCATTTTGAATCTGCTTCACATGATCAAAAATTTTAAGGTATCAGTTCCGGTTGTCTGTTGAAGAGAAGCAGTGCTTTCTATGCATTACTGTGCAACCCCTACAAAAATTGATCTATGCAGAATAGTTTAACCTTTCACTTACTTTGGCATTACCTTTTTCCGGAGTGATTTTGAGAATTTCCAAATTAGTGTTATATATCTGTGTGACAAACCAATAGTTATTGATAAGGTTTTCCGAATAAGCAGGTAGTGAACACACCGAAATGCACTAGATCAGGTCGTTAGACAGACATATAGACATTTTCTGTGCACTAGTCTCGCCTACCTTACTAGCTCGCCAGTTTTCTAGCCGGTCCCTTTGCAGGGTAAAGAGGGAGGGCTAAGCGTGTGGATAGCGACCCTATACCACAAATCCATTCAAACTGCTACAAAAACTTCAGTGCACAAGAAAAATATAAAAATTACAAAAAATATAAAAAACAAACTTATTCTGCGTTGAAATCTGGGAGGCGAAATGATACAGCAGGCTGATCAAAGCCTTCGGGGAGTCAGTCAGCTAGCCTATGCGTCTTCTTTCAATGAAAGCAAGAATAAGAATGGGGGCGTGGAATGTCCGTGCAATGTATGAAGCTGCGAAGGCTGCTGAGGTAGCCAAATAAATGAGAAGATATGGCACAGAAGTGCTGGGTATCTGCGAGAGCAGATGGAATGGAAGTGGACTGTCAAAATTGTCAACTGGAGAGTCATTAATCTACTCTGGTCACCCATACGACAACCACGAGCACACTGAGGTAGTGAGTAGCTATCGTGATATCCCCAGGGGCAGGCAAAGCCTTAATGCAGTGGGAACCAATCTCCTCCTCCTGGACTATGACAGCAAGATTCAACTCAGAAGGAAGGTAGGAAGGAAGGTCATATTATCCAATGCCTCGTACAATGCTAAAAACACTGAGAGACAAGAGAAGAAGGAGGACTTTAACAGACAGCTACAGACAGTAATGGATGACATTCTGAATCGAGACATCAAAATCCTCATGGGCGATATGAATGCCAAACTAGGGGCTGATAATAAAGGAAGAGAACTCATTACGGCTCTCGCCCAGAGAAATGAATAAGAAAGGATAATTATCCGCAGACTTCTGAGCTTTCAGTGATCTGGTGATCGGAGGGAGCGTGTACAAACACAAGGATATAGACAAAGCAACTTAGATTTCGCCTGACGGATATACCACAAACCAAATAGATTTCATATCAATCTCAAGGAAGTGGAGACGCAGCCTGCTGGACACAAAGACGAGAAGGGGAGCAGATGTGGGTCCAAGGAACCTTCAAAGTGAAGCTGAAATCCCTCAAAACAAATGCAGACAGACTACAATTCAAGTTCAATATTGAGAAATTGAAGGACAAAACTATAAGGGATGCCTTCGCTGCAGATATCAGAGCAAAGTCGGAGACACTACGTGGCATCACGGAAGAAACCTGTGTGTAAGAACATTGGAACTCACTCTCTGAGGGTGATGTTCAAGGAAACGTGTACAAATGTTCTAGGAAGAAGGAAGAGACAAGACAAGGAATACCTCTCAACGGATACCTGAAAGCTAATTGAGGAGAGGAGTATGGTGAAGGAGAAGATGACTCAATGCAAAGATGCGCAACAGAAGAAGAAACTGAGTTCAGTGTACATTGCACTGAATAAAGAAGTGAAGAAGAGTGTTGGGAAAGACAAAGGACAATTCTTCGACACATTGGCATCTGAAGCAGAACAAGTCACAAGCAAAAGAGATCTCAGGACATTATATCAGATAACCAGGTCTCTATCCGGAAAGAAATCAACCCAGATGATGAAGCCAATGAAAGATGCTCAAAGAAACCAGATTACCAAGTAGGAGAAACAGATGAAACAATGAATCGACCATCACCTGCAACTCACCCAGAAATACCACGAACAGCACGCATGGAACTGCCTACCAGTGGACACCACTCCTCCAACGAAAGCAAAAATTCTGAGTGCGATGAAGCCACTGAACTTTGGCCGGGAAGGCAGCAGGACTGAACGGAATTCCTCCCGAAGAGCTGATAAAGGATCCAGGGGCTGAGGCAGATATAAACACACTATTATTGGAAAACGTTTGGGAGGAAAGGTTCCTGGAAGAAAGGCTTCCAAGGATGGACGACTTAGATCTCTTCAGGAACTGGTGTCGAATCAGACTCTTGTCTACTTGAAGTAAAATACTAAGTCGCATCATCCAGGAGAGAATAAAAGATGCACTGGAGGAAGAACTCCGCCAGCCAGTAACAACCTGGATTCAGAAAAGTCAAATCAAGTGCTAACCAAATTGCGATTCTATATATCATCATCACAGATCAAAGCATAGAATGACCGTCAAACCTCTACTTCAGTCTCATCGACTTCAAACAGGATTTCAACAGCGTTGACCGAGAAGTAATTTGACAGCCACTTCAACTCTATGATGTGCAGCACCCCATATGTTTATCAACCTCATTCAACAGCTGGTTATGTGACAATGCCACCATCAGGTGATCCACAACGGAAAGCTCAGTGAGGCGCTCGAAGTGAACACAGGAGTAAGACAAGGTTGGCTGTCTATTATCACCGATGATATTCTTAGTTGTGGTGGACTGGGTTATGAGGAAGACTGTGCGTGGGAGCTAGGAGACAGGAGTACGCTGGACCACGGATGTGAAGGCTCTAGAAGATCTGGATTTCGCAGATGATTTATGTCTAATGTCACACAGACTCGAAGACTTGCGGGCGAAAACCAACAAACTCTCTGAAGAAGCAGACAGCGAAAACAGGAATCCAGGTGGACTTGCAGAATACGGAGGTGATGAAGACAACCAACCAACAAACAAACAACAACAACCAGCACCAATCACCATGGACGGGAGAGATTTAACAGAAGTTACTTCCTACACTTACTCAGGAAGCACGGTTTCAACCAAAGCCAGCAGAACTGATGAAGATGTGAAAGTCAGAATCAGAAAGGCAAGATACGCCTTCATTAACCTGAAACCAGTTTGGAAATCTTCTGCACTCAGTCGGCATAGAGAACAAGATACGGATTTTCAACATAAATGTCAGGTCAGTCACTTCTTTTAAATGGGTCAGAGACTTGAACGGCGTGTCACAAAAAGGATTTCCAAAAGCCAACTGAGGACTTTTATCAACAGCTGCCTTCGCTGACTCCATACTGAAGATCAAATGGCCAGCTGGCCAGAAAGAATTATCAACAAGACACTCTGGCTGGGGACAAACCAACCAAGAGCCGATCGCTCAACAAATATGTAGGAGAAAATGGAGATGGATAGGACATACATTGAGGAGACGGTCGAATGACATCCCTATAGCTCGAACAGAATCCCAATGGGAAGGGACAAGTGGGTCGTCGGTGCGAGGTTGACACGAAGGAGATCGTATAAGGAGGAGATGAGAGATTACGGTCAATAATGGAGCTAGCCAGCTAAACAGGACAGCAGAAAACAGAACAAAGTGTAGATATGTTGTTAAAGCCATATGTTCGACTAGGAACTCAGGGGAATAATAGTAATGAATAATTTTAAACTTTCCAAAATTAACTGCCTTAAGTGTCATTAGAAAACGATTTAATCCTTAAGTAAAATTAGTGCCTAATAATAAAAATATAGAACTTCTTGTTGAACAAAGAAAACTGAACCAATGACATTTTGACAGTAACAACCGGCTACAGTGCATGCTGTTGTGAAACTATTAGTTAAAATTTCACATAATGTACATCTTGATCAGAACGGAAAGCAGTTTTTAGGCGTTAAAAATATTATATGAGATATTATGATTGCTTAGTCTTCCGTATAAAATTAGTTAACAACGAAAAGTTGTATTACAACATTTTTATGCTACATCAATAGTGAAATAGTTGTTAATAATGGAGGATATTGTCTAAAGTGACCAGAAACTGTAACCACTCACAATCGCTAAACGCATTGATTTATCATGCTTCAGTGATAGCAATCTACTAATCCCCTGATGAGTTAGTTCAACTTGAATTGTTAGTGCACATAAATACAGTAAAAAAGTAAAGGTGAAAAAAATAAAAGTTACTCAGTTGCAAATACCTTTTCAGCATTAAAAGTTTACTTGAATTCCTGCTAATTTAACCTGGAAAATTAACGTGTATATTTTGAAATGTAAAAAATTACTTTTATACACTTTTTCGAAGATGTAAATAATTTAAGAGCACTCTTCCTTAGGTGTACAAATAATTACTTCATTGGTAAAAAATAAACTAAGTGATTTTTGAGGCAACTTATTTCTCCCTGTGCGTACCAGCACTAAATTTATTCAAAATTACCAATCACTTGTGATGTTGTTTTCTTCATTTGACTTGTGATTCAATGATGGTTTAGTGGGAGAATGCTTGCCAGTCACGCGAGAGGTCCGGGTTCATTTCACCATCGGTGAACTCTGAAACCTCGTCTAGTGAAATGGCTGGTAGTAAGTGTGGAAAAAAGGGAAGGTTGGAGGTGAGACTGACAAAGACATCCGGTAAAAATAACACCATTGCTGAAACTCCAAAGGTTGAGACTCCATGTTCTGCCAGGAAGACGAGGAACAAAAAACATGTGAACTTGTCGTTTATTTCAAAATACAAGTACTGGCTCTATGAGAAGTGCGATAATCGAACGCCTTGTCAATACTGGTCATTCCATCTCAGCAAATGCCTCCTTCATAGTTTTCTACAAGATGAAAATGGCCTGCCAAGGGCAACCCACTTTCATCTCCTTTGCACTGCTGAAGCTTTAGTCATTCATTCAGAGAAATAGGAGTTAGGCATACAAACCACTTGTATTATCATGGTAACAAACTTGTTGATTTCTACTGACTTGACTCTTTGTTTGTTTGTTTATTTCTCTAAATCATTATAACTCTCGTATTTCCTACACAATTCCATATTTTCCACTTTCTTCCATGCTCATCCCCATCACAACTAATTCATTAAATTGTTCATCTCACTGCTCAACTCTAATATGCTCATTCAACTCCTTTTATGCATTGACTATTATTAACAACTATGTTCGCGACAATTCATCACTTTTATCCCTAAATTTCATGAAGAAACTGAATATAAATGCAACCGCAGAGCTAAATCGGAAAATGAATTTGCCGAAAGGAGCCTCTTCTTTGAACAACGCATTTTGTTTTCATTAGTATTTGAGTGGGAAACACTTCAGAACAGTCCTAATGCCGTTTGTAAAGGTTACAATATGAGGTATTAGCTAATGTTGATGATAAGATAACTGACTTTATTAAATAGATATGCAATATGGTCAAAAAAAACAGTCTTGGCTTTAATCGTAAACCTAATGTTCACTGTTCCGATTTTGTTATTATTATTATTGTATCCTTTAATTCCTAGAGGAACATAGGGCTTCAGCCGTGAGTCTCCATTGAGTTCGGTTCTCTGCGAGAGTCTTCACCTGGCTCCATGTCTGCTCACACGTTTTTATCTCCTCTTCACATGACCTCCTCCAAGTCACCCTTGCACTGACGACCAACTCGTCGCTACCCTTTCGGGTTCCACTCAAGGGTACTGTCCATTGTTGCCTGTAGTTGTCTGTATAATTCTTTCTTTTCGAGGTCTGCGTTGTTTGTGGGTGCATAGCATTGTATAATTGACACTTTCCTTTCTTTGGAGTTGAGTCTGGCGGTTATTATCCTGGGCGAGATCGCCTCCCATTGCATCAGGGCCTTCGTTACCGTTGGTGACATCATGATAGCCACGCCCTCGGTGTGCGAGTGGTTATCTTCTGGGTGACCGGAGTAGATCACTGACTCACCCGTTGAAAATTTGGTGAGTCCATTCCCGTTTCATCTGCTTTCACATATTTCCAGTAAAAATATGTTTAACTTCTCATGCTTTTTATCGAATATTCACCATCAGCTTCTTAAATATATATATTTTATGAGATTCTGAAGAGTCTTTTCTTCTCTGAAATTTTTTCTCTTTTTTTTCTATTATCTTTGGTAGAACAGTATATTTTTTCTCCTCCAGAAACACATGATTAAAAACCTAGTTTCTGTACATATTTTTTTACAGTAAATATTGAAAGATTTGTCACATCTGGCATTTTGTAGAAATTCTGAACAACAATTTATTTGGTAACAGTGACAACGAATATCACGAACATTCTTTTCATAAAGAAAAGTTATTTAAACTAAAATATATATGTGTATATATTCAGTGTGATTCCGAAGTTTTTGGCGCAAACTTTTTGAATAAGAGCACAAGATTTATTTCACTTATTTTACTATATATACCAACGGGTGTATTAAAAATGCGTGTAAAGTCGATGAAATGAGGGAGCTGTTCTGTCAACAAAGAGAATAACTTTTTGTTTAAAAACGCTTAGCCCATTCAAGCTATCGGAAACTTAGTGTTGTTTCTGTAATTAATTTACTTTCATTTTGTGAAACAGAAATAGTATATGCATAATACTGGTATCACCTGTGTTTTAAACATTATATATTGGTCGAAAAAGCTGCAGTCAGCAATTGAGACTAGGAAATTAGTTAATTCTGAGAGGCTATTTTCGTTACCACTGGTCCGTATTATAACCTCGGTGTGTTGATGAATGGCGTTTTTGTGTGGACAAGCATGAAATGAAATCAAATGATCAGATATTCAGTGCTCTTAACTGGTTTGAATAAAGAAAGGACGAACGTATTTGGAGAGTAATACAAGTTAATTTCATTTCATGGATTCTCTTCAACTGCATAAACTAAATCAGATATAAGTTTCAAAATTTCTGAACATACTTTTTATAATGACTTGGAGTTATTGATAAAAGTGTAGGCAACATAGTTTTAAAGATTAAAGGAGTTAAAAGAGTAACTCTTTATATAATGATTACACAAGGGGGGGGTAGAGTTAAGATTTCGCTTAGAGACAAAGATGGACAAAGCAACTAAACAGATTTGGAGACTTATGGTGAGTTCAACTCAGTCAATGAAAATCAAATCAAAATTAAATTGAGCCTTACGCAACAGAACGAAACACAAAAACACACAAATAAAACAGTTACGGTTACCAGGGTATTGAAAGTTACTCTATCTTTCTGTATACTGAAGTTAGGTCGAAATCTTTTGACGGCAACAGCCTCTATAAACCGAAATAATTATGGTTTTCTCTAAGTACTGATTATTTTAGGAGCTTAACTAATTTCCATTCTATGTCCCGTATCAATTAGGTGTTTCACTTGAGAACACTTTTCTGCCTTTAATGTGGAGATCTTTAGGGATGTGCTCAGAAAATCTAGCAGACGCTGTCCCTCTCAGTCCTTCCCATGAATTTTTTGCCAGAAGCGCAGGTGAATTGGTAAATGCAATTGAAGTTTACATGAGCAAGATACTTATCTACTTTTTACTGGGTTAACAAACATACTGTGTTGTAAAGTGGAATGCTTCTGGCAACAGGAAATGTTCACTTCAATACACTTTTAATTCTTTTCTCGGTTCTTGAGGATACTTCTTCCCCATTTGTACGCCAGAGGGATAAAAACTGGTTTCTTCTCAACTATTTCAGGTCTCGGTCTAGGTGTTTTTTCACTTCCATATGAACTTTCGGCAACATTGTTTCTTTTCAATGACTGTAGGATCCTCTTCAATTTTATCTTCTGTACGTAACGCTCTAGCTCTCATAAAATCATTTTATTGGGCGCAATCTGTAGCCGACTGATCAAAACCTGTGATAATTCAAGTGTTGACTAGTCCAAGTTTATTTCCTGTAGACAAACTTTGCTATCGTCCCTTCATTTCTTCTTTTAAATTTAGGAAGTGATTGTCATGTTCATAACCCACTGTAAATGTAATGTGAGAATGAGCCTCATTGGATTTTTCAAACATTGTGGTTGCGTGGTCCATATTATTGCGAACCACAAACGTGTAGTTGGCATATCTGCAGTAATAGGTGGTTTTCTCTGTTTTCGGCATCATTCAAATCTGTTCAAGATGAGCCATAAATATATTCACAAGAACAATACGCAAAGGTGAGCCTATAGACACCCCATCAATTCACTGGTACAGCTGGTTGTCGAATGGGAACTGATTATTCTTTGTACAAGGGAGTAACAATTCTCGTAGCTACTTTTCAGAAAGAGGAGGAAGTTCAGGTTGCTGGCATATGATTTTCATTGTTACTTCAATGGGTACGCTGATAAACAATGAACAAACGTCGTATGGCACAAGAAGTTTGCCTGAAATATTCAGTTGATCCAGTCCTTTTGAGAATAAGAAGGTCACCCTTCTACTATGACTGCCAACCTTCCTCGAAATAATCCTGACTTTTGTGACAAACGACTAGCCAGTTTATGGCATGGTGATTTCACCGCTAACATTACAGGTCTCAATGGCATTTCGGATTTGTGGACTTTGGGATGACCATGAATAAATGTTACTCATCAAGCCCTTGATTTAAGATCAATATAGATGCTGTTATCGGCTAATCTCTCTTTCAGCAATGTCATTTTGATGCTGTGACCAGAACCTTTATCTAGGTTAAGAATAACGATCTTGTTATTTAAAACAATTAGTTCCCTTTATGAATTTAGACAAAGCAATATGAAAAAATAGGTTTTCTTATTGCTTTCTATAGATCTTTTCATTATTCCACTGGCTTTTTAACGCTAGCCTGTGCTCTTTAGTAAACATTTATGACTACAAAGGAGGAGAAACGCGATATAAGTCAAATTGCAGTTAAATTACTCTTGTGTCCATCGTTACTGCTTCGCAAAATTACCACTTCGCTGAACGTCTTCTCTTTTTCATATGACTCAATGGGGATTTTCAAGCTATCTAAACTTGACAAACCTCATGTGACACACACACACACAAATAATGATTTACTGAACAGAGTTAAATTTCTGGTCAGCATTTTTTACTCTGTACAATGCAGGCTCTAACACTTGAGAAGAACGGATTAACAACATTTCAAGGATAGACAACCTATGGATAAATCGAAATGCTGAAAATATATACCAAGCTGTAAAAGACAAGCTAGAATATTTAGTTTCATTTGATCTGTTTCGTGTCAAGTCTTATATAGTGATAAATAATACCGGTAAAAATACTGTTTCCGATGTCCTAACTAGCTTGAATCAGTTTTTAACACATTTAATTCAACAGAAGGTCTTCCAGGTCATTAGTGACATCTTGCCACATTGGTTGATGAATACATATAACCGGATGCCTAGTGGAAACTCATATAAAAGAAACATGCCAGTTAACAGAAACACAGAAACGCTTAACAGATAGGTATTCAACCACATACTAAAAAGTAAAACACCACAGATTGGTAGTGACTTGTGTTGGAGATTAGTGGGCATCCATATAAATAAAATCCCCTTGTCTACCCATCGAAGTAACACAACAATAAAATGACCAGTATAGTGAAATGCGGTTCCAACATGAGAGATCTTTCGAATGGACGTCTGTTTAAAATGTGAAATCTCGACTGTGCCATTCAAACGTGTATTTACAGTTAGCCAAATTTTTCCACTGTGCGTCGGTTGCACAGCGGTAGAATGCTCGCCAACCACGCAGGTGGTCCAGGGTTCGATTCCTGGCAGACACACTCCTTTATCTCGCCAAGCCAGTAATAAGAATGGTAAAGAGGGGAGGTTGGGCATAAGACTAGCAACCCCATCCCGTAAAAATAAATAACACTGATACCGAAACTTCAAGCCTCTAGCTTGATGCCCTATGTTCCACTGGGAAAGTAAAGGAATAATATATATATACGTATAAATTTTGTCACTGATCTTTGTCGATGAGTTCTACGATTTCTCAGGTTGTTGAAATATCAGCTTTAAGTGACCAGTAATGGTATGTAAAATGGGATTTCACTACAAAATGATGTAATATAGAAAATTACCGAAAAGGCAGAATTAGCGGACAGATATATTGTTCCATTTTGGTAAACTAGGATGAATGGTAATCAGTTGCATAGTCAGTCGAAGATGCAATGAAAAAGAATTCTTTCCAACTTGACACTCTCCAGCAATACCCCTTAAAGTCAGGAGGTAGAGTACTAGGTTAAAACTCACAGTCCCTATAGACAAGAGGCTACACTTCAACCATTCATTTACAGTAAAACAGTTTGCAATGTACGGTGGTCGTCAGTAGTCACTGTCTCCCTCAATTATTCGATTCCTAAGTGACTTCAACAACTCCCATTTCGCAAAACCGAACTTTTCAGGTGAACCGCTGATTTTGGCATCTCTTTCTAAAGTGAATCGACACCACAAATAAAGCCTGTTTTAATATCATTGTTTATTCCAGAAAAAAAACAAATTGTAAAACGCAACGAAAAGATAATTTCTAAACAAACAAACAAACAAAAACTCATGGACAAGGAAACATCAGGAAAAAATTGTCAGCCACAAAAATCTATAAACAAAACATAAGTTTACATAAATCTCCTACATTAATAATAGTATTATATTTTGAAACACATATATAAGTGAATTCAACTGTGTTTCATTAATACCATTTAACTGTACATGAGGTGATGTTTGTCTTCTTCATTAGTAATTATTTTTGGAAAATGTAAGTGTCTGTAAAGACGTGTGTGTGTGTTTGTGTATCTGTATGCGTGTGTAATGGAATACATCGGCAGATAAAGGTATGAAGTATGAAAGTTGCTGATTTAAAGTAAAAATGTGGATTACCTCATTACATTTTGATACATTTTTGACAAAAAACAATTGTACAGACATGAAGACTATCTAACAACAATATCCAAAGTTTTTTTTTGAAAATTAAAATAATTACATCGAAAACAAGGAAAGAATTCGGTGCACTGTGATCAAGGGTTTATAAGTACAATAGGTAAACAGACTGGAAACGTTCACAGCCAATATTGATTTTAATGATACTGATAGAAATTTAAGAAGGAAATAAATATGCCACGTAAAAAATACAGTGTAGTTACACAATGATTATGAAGGTTTATTTCTGATTTGGAATTATGAATACATTTGGGGCCTATATATAAAGGAAAGAACTAGAGGTAAAATGTCTTCGCAAAGTACTACTGAGTAAAATCAGTAGTAAGTGGAAAACAAAACTAATAAAGGTTAACGAAATGAAACAACCATGAATTTGCAAAACAAACAACGGGTTGAATTTCATTATTCCGATAAACTTCCACTGCAGACGACAGCTAAAACCGAAATTATATTCAAAAGAAAAGGTTTTTACTCATCTTTGAGAGATAAACTTATTCCAGAAAGAAAAAAATTTAAAAGGGAACAAACCAGTGAGAGTTCCAGGATGTATTACATGATGACTGAAGGCAGCAGGATTTGAGCCAGGCGCCTCCAAATTACTAGTCGGCCAGTGTGCTGAACGAGCTGCGCGAGACTCATTTGCTAACCAAGTTATTATTTAACTACAATCACCGCTTTTCCATTATGGATAAAATTTATTTTGATAAAGTCTCACAGTGTTATACAGTAATATATGCTGATGACCACGTTTTGAGCACAATTTATTGCTCATAATCATATCAAGGTACTCACACAACTTTCTAACTTTATGTAATGGAATATGGAATTATATAAACGAAGTTAGAAAGTTGTGTGAGTACCTTGATATGATTATGAGCAATAAATTGTGCTCAAAACGTGGTCATCAGCATATATTACTGTATAACACTGTAAGAGTTTATCAAAAAAAAGTTCACCCATAATGGAATTATACTCTTCCAAAGTGCACAGGTTCTGTTCTTATATCGAGTCACCGCTTTTGTCTGGGACAGTTAACTGAATCACAAAGACCAACAGAGGATATTATGAGTAGGCAAAAATATCTTTATTCACTCTTAAACTTCAGCACAACTATCTTTTATACATCAGTTCTTTTGTATACAAGTATAGTGCTTCTTGTGCGTCGGTGGCACAGTGGTTAGGACGCTCGCCGACCATGCACATGGTCCGGGGTTTGATCCCCGGTCGACGCACTCCTTTACCTCACTAAGTCAGAAATAATGCTGGTTAAGAAGAAAGGTTGGGCATGAAGCTAGCAACCCCATCCTGTAAAATAAACACTGCTCCAGAAACTTCAAGCCACTAGCTTGAAGCCCTATGTTACACTGGGGAACGCGAGGGAAAAATAATAGTGCTTCCTAATCTATTTGACTATGACGATTTCATTAGCTACCCACACTATTCAATTAATTAACCATCAAGTGTATATTGAGACGCTTTTGCGAATTGTTTCAGAAACTGAATTCATGGTTGATTGTGGAGATTTTTAACTGCCAATTATCTGTTTCAGTCACATATACCCAAGAAAGTACTATGCAGTCTTCACAACATTTCGGCATTAGTTTCAGCGGTTGAAAAAATATTATTTACGTAAAAATATCTGAGTACAATCATGTTGCCTAGTATAAAATACCTCTATTCTCTGTCATCTTTAGAAACAGTATATTCTCGCAAAATTGCAAACTTTCTTATTTAAATTGCTATTTGTATCATTCTTGCCCCACCATTTTGAACAAAGACAGCACGATCAAAACAATTTCTGGCGCTCAAAATGCTTGTGTAATAGTAAAAATGCAAACAAATCCAAGCATATAAAAGGTGAATTTTTCAATAGTATGCGTAGAACACAACGGTTTCTATCCACTTTTTTGTTTGTTTTACTATTCTTTTAAGTCAGAGTCATTAACTGAATAAATTTGGAACAAGATCAGTTCTTTCACTTATTCGAACAGAGTCGTTTCAGCTACAGGTGGAACAGATGAGGATGCCGAAGGCAGGATCAGAAAAGCTGCATTAAGCGTCAGGAGCAAGATTTAGATTTTCAACGTTAGTGTCAGGTCAGCGTTTCTATATGGCTCAGAGATTTCGCGCGTCATCAAAAGCATTTCCAGCAGTTTTCTTCGATCCACAGTGAAGATCTGACTGCCAGAAAGAATCAGCAACCGGGAATTCTGGTAACGCGCCAACCAAGAACCTAGTGCTCAACAAATATGCCGAAGGAGATGGAGATGAATCAGACACACTCTGAGGAGACCGATGAGTGGCATCGCGTACCAGGCCCTCAAGTAGAACCCAAATGAGAAACGACAAGTTGGAATTGAGTCCGACGTTGACGTGGAGGAGATAGCGTGAGGAAGAGGTGAGAGCTTATGGGCAATCGTGGAAGAGGACTTCAGAAAACAGAAAGAAATGGAGATGTGCTGCTGAAGCCTTCACGTTTCACTCTGAACCTGATGATAATAATAATAGAACAATATATCGCAGTCATTTCGGAACGCAAACTAATTCCGCGTTTTTGAAATAAACGAAATATTTGATTTAAGATAACCTAATTTTTTTAAAAATATAATCTGATGCAATTTATTGGTTGAACTTCATAAATAAAGCTTACTTTAATTAAATGAACACAAAGGTTCAGTTAAGTTTATCAAAGCATCTTCTGTTTCTTTTGAAATAAGATATAAAATTATGCTTCTGCTGAAATAATTGATTTGTGCTCAACGTTTCTTTTCAGCGTTTGATCTAAGTCAAACAGAGAGGAGGAAAAAATAAGCAGAAAATAGCGATCTTGATAAATGTGATAGGGTAAATAAAACAAAAAGGAAGTTGAATTATCTCTTTTGGAGTCATAAAAACTTGAATACCTGCCTATATTTTTTTCTCTTTGTGAATGAAATCTTTTGTAATTCTGGAATGAATAGAAACAGATTACACTTCCTTGAGGCTACTGTTTTTGGGAGAAATATTTACTCCCTGGAAGTTCCTCTAATGCACCGTGTTTTATTATATACTAAAGGTGGATGAATGAATTTTTACAAAAAAAATTGACTTTTTAGTTCACTTATTTACTACTTTAAACTACTGAAAGAAAGATTAGCAGAAAATGAGTAAATTCTGTGGTCTTATTGTTTTTGTTTACAATGTCTAACCATTAGACTAAGAAGATAAATGTACAAAAGCAAATTACTACATCATAAAAACAGTATCAGCTGCTATCCACTGATGTTCGACAATAACTGCCGCCATCATTGCATGTACTGTGATAATCTCAACGGTGTCTATGCTGCCAATCTAAGTCTTTCAAAAAGAACGTAAGAGTAGAATATAATTTCACACTAGATAAGTTTATTAACTCGAATTATCAATACTGTATCACTGTGAATTATATCGGATAAACTTGTCTAGTACGGAATTTAAAAAGAACATTCTTGTGAAAATTTACAGACAAACCCTGCAATCCATCAGACGATCATATTACTAAGACGAGAGTTTCATGCTCTGTCATCTCAGCCATTCCTCATTAACGAAATTGCGATGGCGTTTTTCACTTCTCATGTCGTAGTACACTTCAAAAGTGTATCACTTTGAAAGGAACTATTTACTAGTTTATCATTGCTTCGGATAGGTAGAATTTCATTATGTTTCTAAAATGTCGGTGTAATTAAGACAGTGTTCAGTGTTTCGTATCATATACATTTACAGCACAGTGTGTTCAAAGCAGTTTTGATACTTAAAAGATCAATTTAATCTTCAGTTTTTGAGTGCTGTCCTAAAAGGTTTTAGAATACGTGAAGTTAGCAGTTTTCCCTGTTAACGCCTTCTCTTCTGAAAATGTGAGGGCTAAACTTGACTTTAGTAGCAGCCCCTTGTTTTATTAACACTTCTTAATTATTATAACATATACATTGAAAACTCACTGAAATCATCTGAACTGTAGGAACTGAAATAGGAAGCATGTTGGGTGTGCCATAATAAGCACTGTAAGTGTTAGATTCATTAGTTGTTGAATTAGAATAATCAGAGTTTTGAATACCTATATAAAACAAATTGGAAAAGAAATAAATGAAGGTTTTTTTGTAGGAATAGGATAAATAAACGTGAATTTGGCTTAGAAAACAAGATAAAGCTAATGAAATGTTTATCCCTGACTTATCACAAAATGTAGATTTTTTTGATTATTTCTTTTGACATCTTTTAAGGCTGAGCACATTTGTCATAATTTGAAAATGGCGGAAATTTCCACTTTGCATAGAATCATTGTTTAAGAATAACGTGATCATTATTACCACTTTAAACAAAAAGTTATTAAGTGCTTAAAAACCTGCATAACCTGTAGGGAAAGGTGACTCGAATATTTACTGTGCGCCCCATTAATGGCTTTGTAAAGAGGCTTTAACAACAAATTGCTTGTCTATATACCGAAAGGAATAATCATAGTTCACAGATCAACAGAACAAAGTGAGACAACTCATATTCATTCAAGACTGGCGTCAGTCTGATAACGGCGGAATTTTATATTTTAATAAATGGCGGCAGTTTGTTCTAGGTAAACTGTATTTACCTTCAATCACTTTTTATGTGCTTATATTTTGATTTAAGCGGCTAATGTTATGTTCACTCGAAATTCTCCAAATAACCTTTTGCACTGACCCAAATCACAAAAAAGATATGGAGTTTAGCATATTTATTTTTCCACAAATAAAGAAAGAAGCCTCATTAGTCCTAATAATTTCATTGATGGATTTCCTACTTTTTTGTCAGGGAAGCGGTACCATGATTAATAAATCACAGGCTATTCCCATTATCTGGTACAGTTGATCGTAGCTATAAAAGTTAAGCAGATGAGTTGCAATTCTGGAAATCTGTCATTGTTCATCTACTCTGATATTTTAATAGTAGACTGGAAAACTTAGAAAATATTTTTGAGAAAAAGAAATACATGAAATGTAAAGAATCGTTTCAAAACTTGCGTGTTTCAACTTTTTCTATAATCACATGTTTTGTTTATTGGGATGCACGCCATCTTGACGAGTAAGTATAGGAGGAATTCATATAGTAGACCTTTAAAATAGGTCTCTCAATGCATTACATTCTGTAATACTGAGAAGGAAACTAGCTAACACTTTATTTATTATTTTATTCCTTTACGTTAGCAGTAGAACACAGGGCTTCAAGTTAGAGCTTTGAAGTTTCAGTAGCTGCGGTATTTATTTTTTACGGGATGGGGTTGCTAACCACGCGCTCAAGTTTCCCTCTTTATCAGTATTATTACTCACTTAGCGAGGTAAAGGAGTATGTCGGTTACCGACATACCCCCGACCACGTGCATGGTTGGAGAGCATTCTACTGCTGTGCCGCTGATGCCCCTAGCTAACATACATTTGATAAACATTATAACCATTTATATCCAGTACAAAGAAATTGTTTACTCGCAGGAAATTTTATTGAATGATCAAGTGGACAAGAATTAGTTCAAATGGCAATTGACGTGCAGTATTTTAAAATCTGTCATGACATTAGATTCAATTACATTTATAAATCATTACAAATCAACTATACATCCTGTAGCTACCACATAAATGGCAACCCTTCAAAGTTTGTTAATACAAATATTTGTGTAAAACGTACAAATGATGCACTTTAATTGTTCGTTTTGAAAATGTTCTCTAAAATTATCCTAGAGCAGTTACGCAGAAGCGCTTGGAGTAGAAGTGTAGTGAAAATTGGTATCATAACTTTGTTTCGCAAAGTAAACAGCTATCAAAGAATGTAAAATATGCTATACAACCACACAAAAGAGATGATTCTATCGGGAACTACTCATAGATGTTCCATAGGCTATAATCTAACAAATTTGTTTTCAGATACAAGTTTAATCTGCTTATTTGTCTTCAGCTGTAACAGAAGACATACGGTAAGTTATCTTAGGAGAAATATATTCGTCTGCATAAGGTATCTGAATGTAAGTAAGCTCCTGTTTCGTGCTGAAACATGTGAGAATATCTTGCATGCACTTAACAGCCTATTAAAAGAGTTTGCATTTAAAATTATTTAGAATGAAGGATAGGGGCTGCTAATACAATGAGTCCTAAAGAGTTGTATCGATCACCACATAGTCAAGGGGAAACACCCATCTCCTGAAATTTATCACATGCTTATCATCAAATCTTATTATGAATATGCGCAATTAGTATGGTGTATGTAATGTTGAATTGCAGCTATATTAAGCAATGAGTCTGGTAACATTTTTGGAAACTAGTTCTTTCCACGAATTATTCTAGATTTAGCAAAGGCTTTGATTCATTTGGTTATGCATTAATTAGGAAGTGTCTCAGTTGCAAATTCGATGTCGTAGGACAGTTCAAGATTTTAGATTTCCTTCGTCGCAGCATTTCGCTTTACTTTCCTAGCCTTATTTTGGATATATAACGGATATTAAAATGGTATTCAACAAATCTAAAAGCTAGTTAATTACAAAATTTAAGATCTCAAACATATATGGTAAAGAATTAACTCAATCCAGAAATACTGTTTCAGCTTCAAACTTTTACTAAGGCATTCATAAATTTCAAATCTTTAAATACTCCCATTTATAATATTAGAACAAGACATATAAGCGAACAATATTGTTTTCAATTAGATCTTAATAGTCTTAATAATAATAATAATGTTATTATCAATATTTTGTTATCATTATAATCATCGTTATTAACTATGTTCATAACATTTACCACATTATTATTATTATTATTATTAAGACTATTAAGATTATTATTTGATTCCCAAAATCACCGTCATTGGTTAAAATTCATAAATTTCACTTAAACAGAATCTGAGTACTACTTACAAATTAAAGCATTGCTTTCATAACTTAAACATAAGTATTTACCTGAACACGTTTGAATACTATTCATATTATTCATATTCATTTGATCTAACATTAAACTGGTATCAAACAAAGGATTGGCCGTTGTGATCAGTTGACTCTTTGAGTCTAACCATGCAGGAATATCATCATTTGGATTAGACTTATTCAGTTCTGAATTATACTGATAAAATGCACTGTTAACACTTTTTCTTGTAGAGTTGAAATCATGGTTAAATTCATTTTTATGCCTTAAATTCATTGTTTGAACGCCTGAAGTAAAGTGTTCAGGAGTTGGAGGTAATGGAAGACTTGGAGGTGGAGGTAAATGAAGTGGATTATACAATCGACTTAATCCATTACAATGGTTAAAAGAAATATTCATTTTGGATGGATCAATACTTGAACTGTTGGAGTTGTATTGTCGTATAACTGATCCATTAATTGTGTCAACTTTTGCATACGGTTGAGAATCACAGTCTGATCCAGGTAAACTAGTATAGATTGAATTTTCATGACATGTTTTTCCATAATTGATATTTTTTAAAATATTCTCTTCTGTTGAAAGATAGGTTCCTTGAAGATTCGATGATACAGACCCACCAGGAATGAACTGCAGGTAAGTGATCGCAACAATCGAAAACATAGAGTAAATATATTGTCATTATGACACAAAATAAATACAAAATAAATTACTGTCTAATTAATTTGGTTCTCAGTCATTTTAATACTCGGTGTTATATTTTTTACCATGCATTTGCCTTTAAGATTGGGTAACTTTGTTAAATATAAATTGTAAACTGAAACACTCACTCCAATTTTATGTTACATTCGGGTATCTAGGTGGCTGCATTTGAAAGTCAGATTCACCTGTAAATATAACCGTTATGTACTCCACTATATTGTATTTTATAAAACATGCATTTGTCAGCATATTAAACAGAATGATACCTCGGACTAAATGTCCCTGGCTTCCGCTCAGTACATTTCAGACGTTTTCAGGTTTGTTTTCAGACTCTCCTATTGCTTGTTTGGTGCTTTGTTCGATTAAAAGACGATTAAGCATTTCCGAATAAAATTCCCAAGTGTTGTTCTGTATAATTTTTCAGATTTGAAAATATATTTATTTATAAACTTGTAGGCGTTTAAGTCTGATAAGAAAAAATTTGGAGTAACAGCTGATAACCTCGTGGGTGTATCACTGGCTATCATGGCTGCAAGCAAATCAGCTCCACCTATTTTCTGTACAATTAAATGACATCTTTTGGCGCAAAAGCGAAAGAAAGGATTGTGTTCCAGCACAATTAGAATTCTAAGTTAATTTCAAATTTTTGCATTTTACTGGCCCCATTTCAAGATTTTTTCAGATTTACTTTAGGCTTACACTTATCCAATGTATAGTCAAAGAGTATTGACCTTTAGCAGTCAGTCTCAACATGTTAGACTTCATTCTGTAACTCAGAATGGGGAATTATAGTTATTTTGTTAGAGGACTCAGTTGTGCGAAGCAAAATTATATGCAACATTATTACAATACTTTTACTAAACTACGATTTCTATAATATAAAACATCTTATTTAATAGATTAACAAAAATAACTTACGCTAGGTGTCACGATAGGTACAAAAGATATTGAATTATTTGGATCATACTTATTCATACCGGGAATACTTGTTGGCAGTAAATTAGCATTAACTTCATTAGGCGATGGAGTGAAAATACCATTTTGTAAACTTGGATGAGTTGAATAATTGTTTTCCATTCCGACTTGTTGAAATGGCTGATGAATAGTATTCGTTGTCAGGCTAATACTTATCGGAGATACGCCATTAGTAGTCAGAAGTTGAAATCCACCTAGATATGCTGTTGTACTAGGTAGTCCCATGTTAACATCTTGACATCTTTGTGGATGTTGGAACTGGTATTGCATATCACCAGATACATTACTGGTAGTAGTTGTAGTTACAACTATATTATTTAAAGTATTGCTATTTTTGGACTGATCTGCAAGCAAAGAAGTATTCTGAGCACTTGATTTATTTACACTTGGATTAGAATCAAATTGAGTAGAATCACTAAATCTCTTGTTTTTCCTGTTAAATTTATGACGAAATGGTACTCGTAGACGCTCTCTTCCCCAAACACAGAATAAACAAAATAATCCACAACAGATAAGTATTACTAGGAGGCTACAGATTATTGCAAGCACATAAGTTGTTGTTTGTCCCAGGGGAAAATTCAAAGTGGATGAATGTTCATTTAACAAGTATGGAAGACCTGTTGTTGTACCACCAGGTTCTGAACGAATACCTTCATGTGGATTTGTATCTTCAGGTTTGAATTTCAGATTGGGCATTTGAGCTACGAAAAAAAAATATTGTGGTAAATTATTTCAGTCACATTTATTTTCTAATTGTTTCTGATGAAATTTCTAATTTGACTGATTGGATCGTAATGGTCGGCTTCTGGCACAGACGCTTCAACAATATCTGAAAATTAATTTGAAGTGATTTGGTGGATGGTGATTAGCAGAGAAATTCAAGATGCGCATTTCGCTCAAGATGTCTAGTGGATCATGCTTCGGCCTTCGAGTCTCAGTGGTGACACCATCACCCACTGGAGATTGCAGGTACATTAAGCCAACGAGTCCCAAATAGGACGAGATGCACAACCAGGTGTTTCACTGCTAATCAGCATCTCTCAAATTAATTATGCTTTTGTTAAAAAAGATGCATACCTATGTGAACGGAGAAGCGCTTGCAGAATTCTTCAAAAATCGAAAGGTACACTAAAATTTTAACCTGCATTTCTTTCTACTGGTCGAGGGATCTGTTTGAGTGGCCTAACAAATGTATAATTTCAGGTTAGACCAAGGATTGACATCGGTTAGAGAATGACTGGAAACCAGAGAGTACTGGACAGCTGTTTCATCCTAGTTTGGGAGTCATCGGCAGCAAGCACTCACTGGGGTTCGAACCCGGGACCTTTCGATTACAAGGAAAGCTCGTATACCATTCAGCCACTGGGAGCAGATTCAATGGCCCATGAGTTCTAACTTCTACCAATTCGTGATTTAGCGCGACTACCAACCAAATTCATCGGCGGGACATTCACTTTCACTCCTGACTGGATGGACGCCACCGATCACGACTTCTCACTAGAACTCCAGACAACTTCGTCCTGTAGCAAGTCACTGGGTTCGAAACGCAATGGGTACGTACTGCCGACGAGTCCCAAACTAAAACTAAACAGCTGTGCAGTACTCCCCGGTTTTCAATGGTTCTCTAAATGATATCAGTCCGCGATCTAGGATGAAACAAATAGAATCCCTATAAACCAATTCCTGAAAATGTATTACTGGCTTCAAAACACAGTTTAAGACATATGACACATATCACAGTTCACCATCATGTACATTCCACTGATCTTATCCTCAAAACACAGCTTCGGTTCGGAGGTCACACCAACTATTATAGGCTTCAGAAAATTATCCAAAAGTAAATTTTTTTTAAACAACTCATTATGAGTGTATGTCTGCACAGCGGGTTTAATCTGCTAATATTTTATATTCAACTGCAATTAATTAATCTAATATAAGCTCTAACCACAAATTTTACTTAGACTTGACGTGATGTCACCTTTGTGGAAAACAACTGTCCAAATTTCCATATATTTCTCCTTCTCCACTAAGTCTATGATGAGTGATCAAACAATTACACATCTTCCCACTCTGTACTTAATCATCATAACCATATTATTCTTTAGGGATTTCACCGTATAAATTCAAAATAAGCGGAACAACAAAACAGATAACTAGTTCAGTGAACGTCGCTGATAGATGGATATGAGTAATCAATAGTTATTCAAAGCAATCACTTGATCATACTAACCAAATTTCTCTCTGTTTTACTTATAACAAAACTGTTAAGTCAAAAATTGACTATTGAAATGTATATCTAAATTTTTTTCATAGATTTAAAGATAAGATGACCTACATTGCCTACTAAGAAAGAATAAAGTAGGAAAAAATTGAATCAGTCACTAAGATTTTATCAGTTTTAATATTTTAAAATTAAAATAAGCAGCAATAGAAGAATGACTAATGTTATTATTATTGTTATTATTATTATTAATTTTTTTGTTTCTAAAACATTGACTTATTGTATAAGTCATAACAAGGGAGGTTGAGTAAATTACAAAGCAAATGGATACATAGTTGATAAATGATAACATCAAACGAACCGCCGCTATTTTCTTTGCCTTTTATCTTCAAATATGATATTTTTAAAACTATTGACATTCTTTCCATTTTATTTGCTTATACGCAAACGTAAACTGGCATCATGTGTAAAACTAGAGAGACTGTACGCCTTTGAGAACAGACTGCAGAATCGATAGTGTTTTCTTTTTTTTAAGGTAGCGATAAAGAGCTCATTTGTGATTAGTAAAAATAAAAGACATCTTCCAAAATTAAGTAAACATAGGAATATCCTTGGAGGATTGAATTATTTTTTGAACCACTTATCCTCAGAGATTTTCCATTTTCTCATACAAATAGCTAAAAGAATGTAATGTTAACAGCAATTTATAATAAATTTGGTAAAAATTTGTTTAGGGCCAACTTCCTTCCGTATTTATCTCGCAACAACTGCACGATACATGGGAAATCAAATTATTTGGTCTAATGGAGTCAACAGTACATTTAAACTGACAAAACTTATCTCTAAATCAGTTACTGGGTTTCAATTCCACGTTAGTTACAAATAAATATATGTTAGTCAGTTGCTATGTAAACCTAGAAGTTAACATCGTCTGTTAGATCTTTCTATTTTCTGTCTTCTCCTCCCCCATCCTTTTATACTTTGAGAACATATAAATTAATAGTAACCTCGCCTAGTTAACTAGCCAGTCTCAAGCTCGGGTAAATAGAGAGGGTTGGGCGTGAGGCTAGCAACGCCGCACCACTAAACCTATGAAACCGCTTGAGAAACTTCAACGCACAGAAAATAATAAATTGATAGTGACTTAAACCAAAAACTGTAGTGCTTTTATTTCGAGTGAGTTGATTTCATAATGTTTCTTTTACCACTATCAATCAAACAATGAATTGTGTTATTGTCATTATTTATGACCACTGTAATTTCGGGTAGTTTGCAACTGATGAGGACCTGTGAAGTAGAAACAGGATTTCATTTTATACTGCAGATCTGGTCTTTCTTTCTGTATCGAAACATACGAGGAATCATACATAGACTTTTAGATAAAACCTTTTTTGTATTTCAGTACTATAAATGCCTTAAATTCTTTCCTTTACTTATTCTGACCATTTTTATGCCTAAATTGCTTATCAGTTCTATCAAGTTTATGAATGAACTCAGGTGAATGGTTATTGGGGGGACTAATTTTTCTCTTATTACTTTGATTTCTTTATGCTGACTTTTTAACTGTCCAGACTCTTGACAGTTAACTCAACCTGTTATTTCCGATATGAGATGAGATGTTTTAAAGTCTAGATGTCTACTAGAATGCGTTGGCTATTTATAGATACTTGTATCTTCGTTGTATTTCTTTATATAGTGTAGACAGTTTTTCATGCTTATTTGCTAACAGAAAAGTGATCGATGCAATATAAAGTGTGATATATTAATTATTGATATGCTCAGTTTTCAACACTGTGAATTTATCGTTTAGATGTTTCTACCACGTCTTATAAGAAAAAGAATTAAAAGGTTCTAAGAGCTTTATATTCTCAAACAGCCATAAGTGGATATTTTACTATTGGGGATATATTAGTGATTACATCCCCTTGTTCGTATGTTTGTTTATTTACTCTGAAATTCAGACGTGACTTAATAGATTTTGTCACACAAATGATAATTTATTCCACTGACTTCAGAATAACTCGTTTCTGATTCCATCACTTATTAAACTAGTTTATATGCTTTTTTAACATCTAAACGAATAATTTTTTTCAACATACACTCTATTATCCTTCGTCGAATAAGAAATAGTTAATGAAGCGTTAGAGCAGTTTCCAGCGATATGTAGTATCAATTCTGATTTGACACTAGTAACTAGTGTGAAATCAAAATTGATACTACAGTCCTACAGGAGGTCAATCGCGAGCCCGAATAGCCCAGTGGTAACGTCTCTGACTGCAGCACTGGGAGACGCGGGTTCGAATCTCAGAAGGGACATAAGTTCCTTCAAGGTTTCAGACTGGTGAGTGCCAACTAGCACAAAACCTAGGTCCAAGGCTTCTAGCCGATTGCCTCCAACCATCTAGTAGTATCAGTTGTATGTTGGTGTATGGTATAAGTTACTAAAGCCAAGAAGCTCATGATTAAATGACATTTAAAGTGGGGAAAGTTTAAGGGAGGCAATGAACCACATTCCGCCTTCATATCTAAGGTATGCTCAGTTTTACTAATCATTTTATTATAACACAGAGGTCAAAATAATTAGAGTAACTATTATCTGTCTCCTTAAATATAGTTAATCCAGACAATCAGAACAAAACAAATAGTTAGTGGTTTATTTAATTTGACTCAGCTTTCCACCTTTGAGAGTCCTGTCTTAGTTGGTGAGATAAGACGATTGCACTTCATTCTGAGTATACTATTGAATTTTACATTAAACTTTTATATGCTGTCGGATTTTTTTGAGTTGGGCAAATCTGCTTGCACTCAGTAAATTTCGGTCATTGCTCTGGATCACATGTACACTTCCATAAAAGCCGATTGCATTGAAACAGATGAGTTAATTTTTGATCAGTGAGTCTTACTACAGTATCTATGTGCAGACTTTATATTTTGGCTGTAGTCGAATGGTAAGAGCCATTTTATGTGAAGATTATTTTGAAATCTTTCTGTCAAGTTATTGAGTAGTAGAAACAGAAAATATAAATATTTTCTGAATGGGTACGTATTCATTTACATTAACTTTATTCAGTGCATGGATTTTTAAGGGTGAGAATGAGTTGCGTTTAGTATGTTTGATTAGTATAAAATAAAGTACGATATCTTAGGTTGACTTGAAAAAGCAAATGTCATCACAAATCAGTTAAAACTGAGAAAGACTATTTCACTTGAAGGCATACCAATTATTTAATGGCTCATTCACTCTCCACTTTGTTTTTTTTGTGGTCATATAATCAAAGTGTACATGGAAGCGGTCCTGAAATATTCGGACTGGCATAAGTAAACATTTTCATTTCAAGTTCTTTGTGAAACATATCCAATCCAAAACTGTCTCATGCTAGAAGTAGACATACATAATGTATCACCATGTGTAGTTATTTAGTCGAATAGTGGCATCTAATTATTCCGCTGAAGAGTAATGGTTGTTTCACACTCTGATATCGCTTAAAAAGTACATTAAAAACCAAGATCCACAGGATAGCTGTTTCTTTTTAACCTCTGACAGGTGAACACTGCTTAGCTATGAGCCAGTTAGGAACAGATTCAAAGACGGTCAAGTATTCAACTGCTTATAAGTCTGACAGCTAGCTAAAAAACGGTTAATATATTCTTTAGATTGAGCATGCTAGCAAACAAGTTTAATACTAATTATACAACTCAGTATAATGAACCAATCGATATAGGTTTGGTAAATTAACCTGATAAATTAATTTAAATAAACGATTTATTTGTATTCCAATTGTAAGCGTGTATGTAATCTAATTTGTTGACTAACTAGGCATTTGGTAATTGTAAGTATAAATTTGCCGTAATCAGGGAATTACGCGACGATTAGAAAACCTTCAACACAACAGGAGGATAAGTTCGTAAACATAATGAAGGGTAATGATACCTGTCTACAGTGAAATATTATCTAACAATCTTTGTATAAAATCCTGTTTACTGGTCTGGTTTTTTCTCATTTAGTAGATATATATACATAAATTGAAAATGAAACTCATTGTGAAAGCTGATATCCTGCTTTTTTGAAAACTATTCACATTAATATCAAAAATCACTTGATAAAACAATCTACGTGTTAGCAAATCGGGGGAAATGTACCATTTTTTTCTTTACCTCTGAATACCTTTAATTCTATTTCACTGCTTATGACTATTAAATAGACAAGAATTGTTATAGAAATGATCGTAGTAAAACCGAAATTTGATTAATACTGCAAGAATGAAGGAATTCTGTTGATAATAAATTCATAAGATATAAAATTTCTAAAACGAATACGGTATCAAATCAGTGGTGAACTTTTAAGACGCTTTTATTATCTAGAAGACAAAAGAGAATTTAAACAAAGAATATTCTTTTCGATATTTTCCTCTACAATTATGTATATATATATAGAGCATTCTAGAACGATCGTCACTAGAAATACTATCGGTTTGTTAGGATCAGTGGTATTACAGTTCAAGAAAGATGCCTAAGTTATAATAAGCATAAAATTATAATTGCAAACAGAATATCAAATAAAATTAAGGAAATCTCCACAACAAATAAAGGACAGAGTGCCGATGAGTTCCCCATCCGGTCCCACTTTGGCAGATTTCTTTCTAAGTAAACTGCAGAATGGACCTCTGAACAATGTTATCATAAAATTCTTATTTCATTCCTGCCATGAAGTACATTCTGCTATGAAACTCATGTGTGAAGAGGAATCCCAAAAAAGAATTGCCTTCCTGGATGTCCTCCTTACGAGAAAATCAGATGGTAGCATAAAAAGAAATTTGCATAGAAAAAGTACATGGACAGGATAATATACACATTTTCACAGCTTCGTTCCTCTCCAATACAAAAGAAATTCAGTAAAGAGCCTCAGCCACAGGGTTAGAGCTATATGCTTAGAAGAAGTAGTTGAAGATGAATTAAGCATTGTATATGATACCTTGATTGAAAATAGCTATCCCGACAAATTTATCAAGAAACACATGACAAAGACAGCGGAAAAGAACTACTCCCTATCCGTAAACAAGAAGCCTTTATACATACGATTGCAATTAAAGGGCGATATACCAAGCGAAATAAATACGAAGAAATCAAGAAAGTCAGTTCAAAGAACTTTTAATGCTGGCAAACTACACGCCTTATTCTCTATATGACCGATGATTATTCCTCGACTGAAAGATGAAGTACCTAGACTAGTCACTTCAAATTATATATCCCAGTTCAACTGTGCTTGTGGAGGCAGTTATATCGGCCGTTACTCTAGGAACTTGATTTTTCGTGCTCACTCGAGAACATCTCTCGGTATGGCTAAGTGAAGGTATAGTAAAAACCATCAACAGTTCGATATTAGACCAATTGGTCCAAACCGATCACAAAGCTAGCACTGAAGAATCCTTCTCTATCACCTACCGGGTGCCAAATAAATTGCCAAAAACATCGAAGTACCGCATGCTTCAAACAACAGAAGCTATCGCAATTCGCGTGAAATCACTGGTGCTTTATGTGCAAGAGAAGCAAGGCCAGTCACCACTACTGCCTGGCCTTCAGTGTAGACTATAAATTCATGAATTTGTATTTTAATCTTTCCTAATTTTTCTAACATTCAGTTTACTGTTATGTTGATGCGATTGAACAGTAATATATTGATATTATTGGTTCGATGTTATTTAAACAACATTATTGTTGTTCATAACACGAATTCATTCACCATAGTGTATATATAACTGTAGAACCTGATGATGAAGTTATCGAAAAGAATATTCTTTGTTCAGTAACCATTTTTTTGAAAATTAGGGATCATTAAAACCTTAATGGCTAAGGTAAAGAAAGTGTCTCAACCAATTTCTTTTGGACGCATAGATTAGACTTCTTAATACAGTTTCTAACAACCTCAGTAATATGTAATAGCCGAACTCCTGAGGTAAAATTAAGCTCAGTTGGTATACGATATATGAATTTGAAAGCCTTGTTTACATCAATTTTGTTTTCAGTATCTACGAGACGAGACAGCATAGAACTATGAAGATAACAAACTAATAAAAATAAGATGAACCTGTGTTGTAAAACTGAAGCCGGCAGATTTCGATCAGCGAGTTTACTAGGTGTGCATTTGCGTTGCTGAAGTTCTTTTGTTTAAATCAGCAACAGTAGAGTGTACCCGGTGAAACAACTAACCGACTAAAGAAAAAACTAAGCTTGCAATGGGTAAGAATTAGGAAGTAAATGTAAAAAGATCAAAAATACTGTTATATTTGTGCTAAAGTAAGAAACAAAGAAATGGGACAAGAAATAAACAAGAAGATATCTAAATTTATGGACTGCTATTGCTCACGCAAATAGTCATGTTAACTAACTTAGTATTATATATATGTAAGAATTTGAAAGGTTTGCATATATCGAAGAAATTTCAATGATGAATGTATGAACAGCGTTAAGCATTACTTATAAATAGTAGAACCAAACAAAAAAATATATTCGTATGTAAACACGAAAAAAATGATTCGACAAGCCTTACACGGAAAACAAAAATACACAGAATACATTTTAAACCAACTTACTTATGGACTAAACATCTTACAACAAAAGTAAGATTGAATTTGTTTTAAAAAAGATCAAAAGAATCTTGTAAACTAGTGTCATTTGTTTTGCAGAGATAATATGAATGGCAACTGTTCCCGCTGGTAGCAGTGAATGAAGTAGAAGTAAACATGTTCACAAAATAAGGCAGTTTTCATTGTTGTTTTTTTTTATTTATTTTTTTTGGTTAATCCTCAGCTATGAACAGCTGAAAAATGCGATAGACTACCCTAACTGTGCTTATTTTATTCAGTCATTCTTGCATTTTTTTTCATCTAAAATAGCTGATTCTTAGTTTTTGCTATTGTTCATGCTTAGATTTTTGAGTGTGACCTTGGGTTTGACTCCCCACATTCTGTTATCATTACCAAAAGTTAAAACTAGATCACACAGTAAATTTAACACCCTAAAATTAGTTTCTGTTAAAAAGCATCTTGTGAACGACTGACAAAACCCAGCTAGTCACACTGGTGAACAAACAAAACTGTACTTCTTACTATTTAGAATGCTTAAGAAAGTGTCAGATGACGATCAAAGCAGTTTGGTACGGAAGTGATCCATGAAGCTATAAAATCTCTATGTACCTAAGTTTGCACTCACTTGCTAAGAAAGCCGTTAACAAAATGTCTCTATCCATATTGACGTGCTTAAAAATCTATATGGTAAAATCTGTGACTGGCATGGGAATACCAGAAAAGGCAGCAACAAACCAGATGATGAGAATCAAATTTCCATTGCAGATAAAGGATAATATCGGTTTCTAAGGCTATAGAGGTTGTGTAACACATTTGCCAGTAGTTAAGTTGACATTTAAGCATAACCGTACTTCCTTCATGTGTATTCCCAATCAAATCTGAGATAAATTAATGATCTGAATATTTTGTTTCAGTTTTAAACTGTGCGGTTAACAAATACACATATATGAAGAGCATTTAAAGCCTCATTATCAAATTTGTAGTAGTTTCAAAGCTCCCTTGTAGATTATTGGTTGATGTTGGTGTGATGCCTATATGAATTTTTAATGATCAGAGAATTTTTCACTCCTATAAAACGTAGTCGTATAACTAGTTCGGTGAAGAAACAAAATGAACCGTTAACAAGCACTAATAAAAACATTGTAACGCAAAACTTACAATTTTCAAACAGAATTTCTCCCACAGCCAACCACTGACTATTAAAAAATATTCTCAACTCGACAAACTCTCCTAATCCAAATACATTTATTTCTTTTGATTCATTTTTATCACTTGACAGTTGCCGTACATTACTTGGCAAGTGTTTTGTAACGGATTGTACTGCATAGTTTGTTTCAAGTATCTCATGTATTGGCAGGGTAATCCAACGTGAGTCAGTATTCTGTTTATCTGGAGTTATTTGATAAACAATAGATGATGACCACGGATTCTGATAATGTTCCTTTTGCTGACTGCTTCTCTTTTGATTACGATTTCCATAAGAATAATAATAAAGTGATGGATCTTGAAAACTAAATCCAACTGTAATATTTCGTGGTACAGTTACACCGACTAAAAAGTCATTGGAAACATATAACCATATTGAAGAGAAGTTATAAATCATATCAAATCGAAAAATGATACGAACAAAATCTGATTCCATTTCCGTATTATAATTTGAGGTCACTGAATCTGCAAGTGATTCGGTTGATGGAGTATTAGTGCTTAATGGTTTTTCTGTCAACTTTCTTCGCCATCCAACAAATTTATGACTTGAGAAGGGACTGAAATGAAAGCAAAACGATATAATTTAGATGAACTATCATTCTCCTCCGAAATGCGTTTGTTTATGTAAGAAATTGTATAAACTGCATTATGTAGAATATGTTATCTTTTTACTTTCTAAATTCTAGATAACTCAGTGAGTATTAAATACGCCTCACTTGTCTATTCAAATTTATTGTATCGTACTCCATCATTGAAAATAATCAAAATGTTTTTAAACTGATATTACTAGTTCATGGTAATAACTATAGGGTGGGTACAGTTGCCACAGCTCACAGTTTTATATACGTAAGCAAACACTATCGGATATCTTTTTAAAACTGAAATGCTACAGTTCAGCATCCCACAGACCATCTGTTTAACTACATTTTTTCGATGAAACACAACATATGTCATTTGCTTCTTCTTTTCCACTAATCGCCACCAGTTGTTTGTTACGTATTATTCAGTATTTTACACAATCAGTCATTAGAAATAGGTGACAAAAAGTTTCTGAATGAGCTGCGGCTATTAATTTTAATCGGCAGACAGAAGGTTTTGAAAGTCAATATTTGAAATGTAATTCAATAATATCCTAATTTGGAGACAAAGACTTCTTGACATATGGTAAGATCACGCTAAGTGGAGTAAATTCTAGCCTTTGCTATAGAAAATTCTGTTTTTGGTTTTCATTAATATGTTTTATTAATGCGCATATTTAAAATAAATTATAGTTTACTGTAGTGAAGTGGCGTTGTTTTACTGTGAATATTCAATGGGAAAGATTTAAAGTAAGAAATTTGTCTTCGATGAAATTTCTCTTTCAATGGAATGAACAAGGAAACTTTTGAAATTCAGTCGTACGAAAAGCTTTTGTTTAATAGTAGAAAAGCTTGATAATTGGAACATACTCACCAAGTGTGCATAGATTATAAACTTGCTTTCAAAGAGTCTACAAGTTGAAAGCTCTTCAGCAATTCTATTTAAGTTGTGTTGGTGAACACTGGTTACATTCATACTCTATAAATATGAAAATATCCTGTAATTCAGCAAGTTGTAGTTCCAGTGACATATTTTATTCTGTACAAGTTATGTGAAAACGCTGATGTCCTAGAGATTGCTTTACACAGTATTATATCATGCGAGGCGTTTTGTTCATTTAAACTATACGACGGACACAAAAACTGTAATTGATATGATTAATTCCAACTGTTCATCAATGAATAAATATACAACTAAGTCACTAACCTTGTGATTGCTTTGAACTCCGTATCATTATCTGTTAACTTGCCTAATCCACCTTCTATGATTGTTTGAAATGTTTTCTCATCACTAAAATCCTTATGAATACTATCAAAAATGCGAAATTTATGTGATTTCAAATCATATGTTGTATCCAACAGGCGAGTACGTTCATTGGAAGGATTGTTTCTGTATATCTGATGACTTGGGGAAATAGTTTCTGGCAATAGAGCTCCTTCAGGCGCTTTGTACTCTACGATTCCACCTAAATCAAGAAGCGAAAGCTAATTAAAGCATCTACAAAAGTCTGGAAATAGGTAATTTATTCATTTACTGGTGTATGCCTGATTTTCTTTTTAGGCTTCTTTTTGTGATCAGGGATACACTTAAAATCTTTGACAGTTTAACCGGCTTATTCAAAGAGTTTTTATCTTCAAACACTGATTTTATCAGGTAATAAATATCACAGTTTCTGGACAGTTTCAGAGTAATTTTCTACTATTGTTTGCTAAGATACGCTTGAATGAGTTATGTATGTATTACTTAAATCACTTTCTTTTTCCCGGAAGTCTTAGAAGATGTTAAACACTAAGATATTCATGTATGTAACGAGTAGTAAGGTTCAGTTCGAATCTTGAAAAGAAGTATTGACACACACCTTGCCGATGCCTATTAACTTAGATCATAAAGGAATAAAGCAGAAAATTTTTAAATAACTATATTTTTGAAAAGTAACAAACTTACTCGCTTCACAGCCTAATAACTCCAACTTTAAACACGTTTTTGTTGGCTCCAAGCTGAATGGATAAATACGCACATAACGTGCTACAAATGGCGGATCCATTGTATTGAAATTTTCTGTCATAGCGTCTTGATTCCCAGCTAAGCGCTGAAGTAAAAGTTAGTACTGTCAAGAATACGATTTCAAATCAAAAACAATCATACACAATCAGTAACTTATGTGACTACCTAGAGAAAGTATCATTAATTTTCTGAATACAGATTAACAAAGGTATAATGTTTCATGATAATGCCACATAGTTTTATCTTCTAGGTTTTCATGGATTCATATTTATTTGTTTGTTTTTTTTATTTGATTTACAGCTTGATTCCACACCGTATTTTCAGTACAAGTATGGAATTTTCAGCATGGATATCGGTTGCCCAAATTCAGGCATACCATAGATATCGGGTTTGCGCCGGCAGGGGATCGAACCCCGGACCATGTGCATGGTCAGCGAGAGTCCTAACCACTGTGCCACTGACGCAGTTGAATAACTATGTGAAGTCATCGGGTAAATGAAATATCATCTTTATCCTCATATTTGACAACTGCATTCTATCTTTTTGAACTTGACTGTGTACTCTATCTTAACAAGAACAATTTTTCTGTAACTTTCAGTCTCTCCATCAGTGTTTGATTGACAGAATACTCGCCGATCATGCCACATGTGATCTGGGACTTGATCGCTGGCCATTGCACTCCTTAACCCCGACTGACCAGCAGTTGACCCAACAAAGAGGTAAGGTTGGGCGTGAGGCTAGCACACACATCCCGTAAAATTAACATAACTACCACTGAAACTTCAAGCCTCTAGCTTGACTTTTCCCCTCAACTCATACGGCTGAAAATATTATTGGAGTGGTTTCCATGTTATTGTTGTTGTAAAGACCATTTTATTTAGTGTGACTGTGTTCAGTACCTGCGAATTCGGGAATATTTGAAGGTATGGATAGATAGAAAATGGTAGCTGATGATACATGAATAAATTCTTGGTGGTTTAGTGTAAAAACTTCGTCCAACTCTATCCAGTGTCAATAAACACCTATTATTTTATAAAAATAAGCACTGATATTGCCTTTTCACTTATGTTTACATCTTTGTTGGACAGCGTGATAAATAAAGCTTATTTTCTGGGAGACCAATAAAAGCTAAAACGTAAAGTGTAACCTAGCTAACAGCATGCTGAAACCAAGCTAGATGGGTAAGTTTTATGCTTGGGATAGTAAAAAAACTGAAGATAATGTACTTTAACTTGATTAACACATCTTCAGTCGATGACAATGAGCTAGCAACTATGAGAAAAAGTGTAATATCACATTATGTGATAAGGAAGTAATGACTTACCTTAGTTCCATTTTCTTTTTCATAATCAAACCATGTACTAGTCAATTCACGACGATATTTTACGTAGAAATAAGGTGTTGTCTGTCTGCCCTGTAATGTGAATAAATTGTTAAGAAAATAGAAAGAATTCATGAGAAAAAGATGTAAAATGTATGGAAATGTGGCGCATAGTTTCATGTATGTATGCCTGCAATTCTTCTACTAACTGTCATGTAAACTACGAGTGAACAATTCTCATAAACTACTAATTCTGTGTAACAGTTGTTATTTAGGTGATTCAAATGCCAACAGTCTTGTTAGCTTTATTTTGGGGAGTAAATGATAATATGTACTATGTGCTGTTTATATTCCAAAGAATTTCTAAAAACAGCTTACTTACATAATATAAACATATATATATATGTAATACTCTGAGTTGTTCTTTTAAGCAGTTGAATCTCAAATTGTTACAACATTTAATCGATTCATACATTTATATGCATGTTAATTTTATATTCTTCGAGCCGAATGTATGGTTTTTATTCTCCTGATAGACATCTCTTCAGCTAATTTCAGTGTGAAGTGAGCCTCAGGTCAGGCATCTTTTGATGAAGTTTCGTAGATAGCCACTTTTGCTGAGGATAGGCATAAGTCATCTCTCCCATATTCCTTTGAAGGCAGGAGTGCTGCACTATGATTATTAATATGTGTTTAACTTCTGGTAAAAGACTACGAAATTCAACTGGTACAGTAGACTTTGAGGCAAACTAAATAATCCAAATACACTACAGAACTTTTGTTTTGGATCATACAACTCAGAGAACATATAAACATCAAAAACATCCACCTGAGATGCAAATATTCATTATTTTATGATGAAACCATATTCCTATGATGTAATGAAAAACTTCTCTTCATGATGTAAAGTAACATGTGCCAGTAGAGACATCATAAACATCAGTAATCACTTGGTGGTGAGTTTTGGACGTAGTTCAGAGGCTTTTTGGGAAGCATGAGCAAGATTCAGGAAAATTGCATTATTGCATTAAATAGTGACAAAGCCAGAAACTTCATAATGTGAGACTTCATAACTCACAACAGATTCACTTTTGTAGTCATCGTTGAACGTTACTGAGCGGCAACCAATATGTCCTTCAAATCTCTGACTTTGCCTGATATCGATTCTGTTCCTGCAAAACGTCAGTCGTGGTCACAAACGCTTGATAGTACCAACAGCTAAGTTCTCGCATAACTTGTAAATCGCAAAACTAAATGGGTTTCTCAGTATCGTTGCAACACCTTTTTCAGTGATAAAATAATGAACTTGGCCTGAGTATCTGGTGTCACTTAAGCGCTAAAGTCTAATAATCTTTTCATAAGTTTTTGCTTGTTTTGATGGTTCACAGTAGCTTCTAAAATCCTACTCAAACCACTCATCTTAAACTTCATCTTCTCACTAACTAATGAAAGTTTTGTATATCCTTTAAAAAAGAGTTAAATAAAATGTATAGAGGGCTTACTTTGCTTTGAGCCACACGACCTTTAGTTATAATCAGTTTGATAATACTTTGGCGACCTAGATCAATTTCCATGAATTCACGAAGTTCTGTTCCAACTTTAGCATCTGGGCACCAAGCGCGTTCTTGAAGGCTGAGATCGTTTGGGTCTTCACTAAAAGGCAATTAAAGACAAAGTATTAAGTCCTAGGGAAATAAATTCGTAAAATGATTTTTTTACGTGCTTGTAAATTATTTTGCGGATTTCTGATTAGTTTTCAAATTTGATGCCAAACATTTCATCATTTCCAACTTTTCAATTTTGTTTTCATCATTTAAGTTTTGTTGCATAACGAGAATATTGTTGAATTACTCAACTTCTCAGCAAAAAATGTCTTAGGGAGGGTGTGTAGTTAAAACAAACTAAGACTGACAGTTCTAATCCACCCTTTTAATTCTATGCTTCATCTCCTAAGAGTGATGCATAATATCAGACATCAATTTGACACTGATTGTTTTGTATTACTTATTTTCTTTCATACTAGAAAAAATTTATATTAAATGTCATAGTAGTTGACTTTTGTGAAAGCCAGTGTGCAACACCTGATTTTCATACCAGTGATGAAAATATAACGAGGTCATTGTAACTGACAGTGACTGAAATTATTTTAACTTGCCACTTATTTGATGCGTGTATTCCTGCAATACTAGTTGTCAGACAAAGATGTGACCAGACACTGTCACCTTATGTACAATTTACTTCATTTGTCATATAAACTATGATAGCAATCATAGAATATTTTTGATGTAGACAGGTATTAAGCCTTCATTCTTTCGGATGATGACACCACGATTTGCTGAGTAATATGTGGGCATAACAAAACAGTTCGAAAACTAAAACCACCTTGATGCGCTTGAATTTCTGCTGCTAACAAGTGTGTTTGTTACCACTTGGTATTGTCAGTAACACTACTAATAAGTGATGAGATAATAATATGAAGTTGTTTCTCAACTATGAGGGATTATTCTTCTGTTTCTATAGTTACCGGAATACCTTGTCATTTGACGGACACTTGATAGTTTTTTTTCTGCCTGGAAGTAACAGGAACCTTGTCAGGCATTCATTTGTTGTTAAGTCAGCAGTTATTCAAGGTTGAGCATATAGGGAAGGCTTTAAGGTGTTAGATAGTAACAAAATAAGTGACATTTAAAAGAGTGACAGCTTTCATTGTGTAGCACACACTAATTGACCTCAGATGAATACGAAAAGCATAAAAATGTGAACACTGACTTAAATTAATCTCTGACTGAAGTGCTTTTTAGCCTTCACTTCTTAAATACGCATAAATGAACGGTTTACTAGTCAAGGTTTCACTCCGCAACTGACTTTGCAAACATTTGTTTTCCCTATTTAATGACTGGTTTTTATTGACATGTAAAAACATCATCGGACCTTAATAGAATTTCCTAGAACACTGGTTAATAAAGAATTGTATATCTTTTTGAAAATATTCTCCTTTAAAAGGTTTATTTCCAACTCCCTATAAACAAAACATGTCTTTGGTTAAAAGAACAGCAGCAACGGTAGTAGCAATAACTACATAGTCCAATAAACTGGAATGCCTGCAAACCCCAATGAATAGTTGTTCAGAGGAAGCAAATAATAATAAAAAAATACTTGTAGTGTACTAATAGAAGGCAGCTTAATGATTCATGTATCCTACTTATGCTGGAAAATAACATTCCAGTACGGTACACATGGAATTTTTATGATTCATTTTTATGATTTCATAAAATCCCTCTCTTGCGCTAGTTTAGTTTGTTTAAATGGATAATTAAATTCAGTTTCAGGAAGTTTTTAACTGGTAAAATTCTTTTTTTTTCTAGTTTTAGCTAAATAATTATTTCGCAGTGAGTATGTCCTTTTTAGAAGGTATAATAAAGCTAATGAAAGAAGAAAGAAAAGCGTTCTACGATGAATATTGCAGTAAGATTCTAACTAACCGCTTGTTTCAATGAATATATGTATTTACGATCAAATGGAACAGTTAAAGGAAAATAAATACTCAAGTGTAGTTAAGCAACATATTTTCTAAAAGAAAAAAAAGTGAATTGTTTTCTGTATTGTAAATAAATACTCTTTTTTATTTTGATTTATGAGAACTAAAACAACATATTAACCAGTTTCCTTCCTTTGTCATTCAGTCTACGTGAATTTTACTTCTCTCTGACTGTCTCTATCTCTTCTACTCAGTTTCTTTATAAGCTACTACATAAATCCTCTTTGTGTGTGTGTGTACATGTACAACTCTAACCTACCAAGTATTTGGCAGAAATGGGTTGTGCTTTTTTATCGTTATGAAAGAAAAACGTCAATAGACCTACGAAAATAAATAAATGTAAAAACAATAACATAGAACCACAAGAAAAACTGTTTGGCAGTTCATTTACCAAGGAATCAGGGTACATACATATATATTTATATACATCTTATATGACTCATACAGTTGATTAATTGGTAAATAAATCATGTATGGATCAGGCATCATGAAAATCAACGTGGACACTATGTTCATAACCACAGAAGTGAAAGGCTTATTCATTTTTCTCTCAATGCAAACTTCACTGCATAATCCTTCAGGACAATAAAAAGGAAGCATAATCTGAGTCAGCTTTATCTGATAACACTGAAAGTGATGAATGGAAAATATCTTTTTTTTAAAGTTATTTATTGCTCTGGTTAAATTCCCATTTACAACTTATGATAATATCCTGTAAAAGTTGAGGAAATAAAGCTGGACAGTAGATTACTTTCTATTTCTATCATGGGATGAATTACAGTCTATTTACTACGACTGAAAATATATTCTGTTGTCAGGAAAATTCATTATCTATTCGCAGTGATCAAATCCATAGTTGGTTGTGGAAGCTCCTTCAAGATCACACACAGTCAAACAAAAATTCCCTACAAAACCAATACTTGAAAATTATTCTGATGCTCACTAGCAACTGTCCCTATTCGGGCAGTTAACCTGGGGTTCTTGAGGGAAGTCGTGACCACTAGGGTGCAGCAGTTTGAAGTGGTCGCGCTGTCATGAAATTTTAGATTGATGCAGAAAATAATTATTTAAATCGGTAACGTTGGGAGAGCATTCTGAATAAAATTAGTAAGGCTATTTCTGCCTACTGCACAAATGCACAAATTCTGAGCCATTCAGAAAATCAACATTTATACTACTGATTTACATCTTAGAATATCATGGCGAAGTGGGTGAACATGTTAAGAGAAGTTTACAGTCACTGGACATATTGCAGGCATGTCCACGGTTTATGCACTAATGTTAAATATGTTGAACACTATTTTTATATTATCATGCCTTTTCCCCCTGTGTAAATCAACTGTTCTTCATTATGTACACCGAGTGTAGTGTTTAAATGTGCATAACTTTATCATTTAAAGATTTCTTCATTTATCGACGGGAGCTTGTAGTGTATGTTGTTGTGAGATTTTAGTCATTATGTGTATGGGTGGTAAACAAAGCTATCATACCAGTTTTCAGGTATATAATATTTCTTTTGGTTGTTTAAATAATAGACAAAATATATTTTAAGTTGTCATCCTTCCAGCTTAAGTCTGGTTCCAGTAATCATTTAAGTCTTCAGACGTGGGCAAACACATCATCCTTCCTAAATGACAGACTAAATAAACTGTAAAGGTGAAATATACGGAGACTGCCCTTTCGAATAATTGCACTATATATATATATATATATACTTGGAATTCAAATGCTTTTGATTTCTAAGTTATTTTATCACTCCACCACCCGGAATTAGTACTATATTCGTCTATCTAAATTCTTTAGAAAACGAATCTTCTTTTTAAACTGTCAGACTTTCATCTTTTTTACATCCTTTAGAAGGAAGTATATCACTTCAGGATATAATTCTCTGTTATATATATATATATGATCTTTGACAGTTTGGGTGAACGTATCGTATGAGAAAATGAGATATAATGATATTAGTCTGGTCTTATTTTATCTATCCGGGAAATTGTTTTACCCGAAACTTGGCCTAAACAATATAAATCCACTGGTGACATTTGAAACTGTCATGAAAACTCGTGACGTTTGTTAGTGAAGTTGGCCGGTAAACAAAAGGTGCTTAGATATCATAAATGCTAAACTATACATTCTTTCCTTAATTGTTAACCACATGTGTTTCCATTGTGGAATGTAGCAGTGATATTTCTGGATGTGTGTAGTGCATTTACTAAAATATATCCAGTAACTAGCAAAAATTTTGTTTGCTGCTTAGATTCTGTTTTTAGTCTCATTCAAGTGTACTTAAGCTAATTTATTCGTTTCTGGTGTGTAATCAATGCATCGAAGTAGCCGAAAGATGTAAAAGAGTCTTTGCCACGTGAAACAACTCAAAACGAATTCCTTTGATTGAAATGTCATTTTATTAAAATTAATTACTTAAGCATATTAACTTTCTCCGTAGAAAATGTTCGAGTTTACGCCAGTTAAATTTTTACATTAGAAGTCTGTCAATAAAAATAATGTATGCCTTTAGTGATTTTCATGCTGCTACCAAAGAAAGGAGACCTAAGTCAATGCAAGAACTGGCGCGGAATTATGCTCCTATCCATCCCAAGTAAAATACTAAGCCGCATCATTCTGGAGAGAATCAAACACGCCCTGGATGAAAAACTTCGACCGGAACAGGCTGGATTCAGGAGAAACAAGTCATGCATTGATCAGATCGCCACATTACGGATCATCATTGAACAAAGCTTGGAATGGCAGTCACCTCTCTATCTCAACTTCATCGACTTTGAAAAGGCCTTTAACAGCGTCGATCGAGAGGTGATTTGGAAACTACTTCGCTACTACAGGGTGCCACTGACAATTATACATCTCATCCAACAGCTGTACGACAACGCTGCATGCCAAGTAATCTATAACAGGAAACTTACGGAACCCTTCAAAGTGAGGACAGGAGTAAGACAAGCTGGCTGCCTACTACTATCGCCAATGATTTTCCTGATTGCAGTAGATTGGATAATGCGACGAACAGCGGGCAATGGGGAAACAGGCATAAAATGGACCCACACAAAAAACTTGGAGGATCTGGACTTCGCCGATGATATATGTCTGATTTCCCACAAACTCGAAGATATGCAAGTGAAAAGCAACAAGTTGTCAGAAGAAGCATCCAGAGAAGATATGACTTCAGGTGAACATAGATAAAACAGAGGTGATGAAGATTCCTTGGCAACACCATCAACAGCAACAACAACAACAGACAACAATCAGCATAAATGGAAGGAACCTGAAAGAAACAACCTCCTTTACCTATACCCACCTGGGAAGCATCGTTTCAACTACAGGCTAACGGAACTGACGAGGATATCGAAGCAAGAATCGGGAAAGCAAGACAAGCTTTCACTACTCTCAAGTCTGTGTGGAGGTCAACAACTCTCAGCATCAAAAATAAGATCCGGATTTTCAACTCCAATGTGAATTCAGTCAGTGCTACTATGCGGATCAGAGACTTGCACTGTGCGTCATAAAGAGCATCTCAAACAAACTACAGACCTTCATTAACAGTTGTCTTCGCTCAATACTCAAGATCAGATGGCCGGCCAGAAAAGATCAGCAACAGAGGATCATTGGGAGCGAACCAACCAGGAACCGATTGTGCAACAAGTAGGCAGGAAGAAATGGAGGTGGATTGGCCATACTCTGAGGAAACCATCAAGTGACATCACTAGACAAGCCATCGGTCAAGTGGAACCCGAAAGGGAATCGGCGAGTTGGTCGTCAGTGCGAGGGTGACTTGGAAGAGGTCATGTGAAGAGGAGATGAAAGCATTTGGGCAAACCTGGAGCCAGGTGAAGACTCTAGCAGAGAACAGAACTCAATGGAGACGTACGACTGAAGCCCTATGTTCCTGTAGGAATTAAAGGATACAATAATAATAATAATAATGCTGATAAATGTCATATTCAGCGTCTGTGGTATAGCGGTTAGGACGCTCACAGACCATGAACATGGGCCGGGGTTCGATTCCCGGCCGACACACTTCTTTACCTCGCTAAGCCAGAAATAATGCTGGTGAAGAGGAAAGGTTCGGCATGATACTAGCAACCCCATCCTGTAAAATAAACACTGCTACAGAAACTTCAAGCCACTAGTTTGAAGCCCTATGTTCCACTGGGGAACGTGAAGGAAAAAAAATTTATATTCACTATAGTCAGTAGAATTAGAAAGCGGATATTCAGAAAAAATAAAGAACAGTGATTACGAAGTGCGAACGTACTGATGACCTTGAACGCATCCTATTCATTGGACTACAGGAGAAGCCGCATATTCTGCATCAGAAAGCCATTTATTTACGAGAAAAATGAACATAGTGAAACACACTGAAGGCGATATTTTACCCTGACGTAACTGAGAAATGCTTCCCAAGTATGATGAAAGGTATCATTTTTCGAGTTTCATAGCTAACAAAACGGTTTCACCTACATGAACAATGAAACACCGCCCACTCATTTATTTATATACTCGAACTGTTTATTTCTCATAGTCATACCCAGATATGATAATGAATAATCATTTCTACCAAAAGGTGATTAAGTGAATAACATTGTCAGAGAAATTTAAGCAAACTCATATATAGCTGTTATCATTCCGTAAGATTTATACAGAGAACAGAAAGACAGCTTAACACTTGTTAGAGGTAGTCTAGTAGGTGTCTATCTACTTTTCCTTTCATTTTTCCTAAAAGAAGTGCAAGCTCATAACCCAGCCAGGGACCGAATCCAGTACCTCCAGGTTACGCCATAAACAGTTATTAATTAGTATCTGCAGAACTGCTTCTAGTTGACGTCACACTTTTAATATCAGACAGGTTTAAATCGTCTTTTACACACTTTTGTGAGCTATTGATAAAATCTACTTAAGAGGTACTTGATTTACTTAGTGGGACAGTAAGAAGTCTTGAATGTTTCTTCAGTCAAAAATAGTTTTTGTGTGCGGGAACTTAACTACCTGAACATAATCCCACCTAACATAAATTAAGATGTTATATTAATTGGAGGATTTCATCATAAGCTAACATAAGTTAAAGAACCACTGGAAAACCAGGGAGTAGTGGACAGCTGTTTTATCAGCCTAGTTTGGGACTTTTTAGCAGTACTCACCCACCACAGGTTACCGAACTCAGTACCTTCCGGTTACAAGGCAAGTTCGTATACCATCCAGCCACTGGGACCCGATTCAATGGCCCATGAATTCTAGCTTCAACAAATTCGTGATTTAGCGAGAACACCAACCAATGTCATCTTGTGAGAGGTCGTGACCAGTGAGGTCCATCCAGTCAAGTTTGATGATGGAGTTCCCACCGATAACATTGGTTGGTGGTCACGCTAAATCACGAACTGGTAGAAGATAGAATTCACGGGCTGGCCACTGAATTGGGTCCCAGTGACTGAATGGTATACGAGCTCGCCTTGTAACCGGAAGTTCCTTGGTTCAAGTCCCGGTATGTGCGTACTGATGAGGAGTCCCAAACTAGGATGAAACAGCTATCCAGTACTTCGCGGTTTTCAATGGTTCTCTAACTGGTGTCAGCTCATGATGAAATCCTTCAATTGATCAAACAAAATCCCTACAAAACTAATACTTAAAGCGTTATATGATTTTATGCTCTTCAACACTATAAATTTAAAATACATCCAGTACACTACTTTATTTCTGAATGAAAGGTAGTACTGTAAAACTGAGTTCCTTTCTAATCCACTCGTCTTTTTAAAAACCCGAAAAGTTCATTTTATAACCATCTCACCTAACGTTACTGAGTGACTTAAATTTGAGGCTTTTACCTCGTTTTAATTCGTACATCATCTTAAAAAACCCAGATTTTGTAGAGTTATTACATGAACTAGAATATTCTCTTATTCTCCGCTTTTAATATGGTTCTATATGTTGTCAATTTGCAATTCAACGTTAAGGCAGCGTTAGATTTCTCCTCAGGTTTGATGAAAATCCATACTGTTTGTTAACTTATTGTCGTATTTTTGGCTGACCGTGTGCATATTATCATTCGCTTTCAGTTTGAACGACATCTACACGAAATACTAGACCAGTCGACTTTCGTAACTAAAATGTATTTATATCAAAGTTTTGTTCTTGAGAGAATATTTACTAATGCAACCCGTGTATATTAAGATAGCACTTGTGGTCGACTAGTGGGATAAACATGTATTTAAAAACACAGATGCTCACAAAATGCAATTTACTGGCCTTTCTTTTAACGTCAAATAAAGGTTTGAAAATTGTCACGCAATATGTGGATGATGAAAATTTGATAGTGTAGACCTGGTGAATATAAACCAAGCGAAAACGCAGGAGCAGGTGAACAGTTCTTATAAATCTAATTTAAACACATAACCTGTCAAAATGTTCAGTTCGAAATGTTCAATGTTGCTTAGATACTTATTTTTTTTATCGATGACACCTGCTTAAGCTGCGATCTGTCTATTTCTAGGGAATTAGTTCTGCACGCAATATTTGCTGTTAACATCATGCTTTTGAAATCGATTATTTGATATTCTTAAATTTATAAAGTTGTTCATTGTAATAGCACAATGATCTGTCAAACTCATTCTAAAACGTAGAGAAATTGTATGTTGTACTGAGTCTCCGGGGTCTGAACAACAGAACAATGATGAGACTTTGACTGTTTTATGATTGAAGTTTATCTTGGAAAATTGGGATCTTTGCTTTATTTATCCAGTGTGCAGACTTATAGAACATTCATCAACTTCGATTCAGTCTCTTAAACAGATTTGCTTGAGTGATATAGGAAAAGAAAGTGTGACGAACAAGTTCCCACTGCCCCTTGTTAAGCATTCTACAGTAGTGCTCACTAAGGAATGGATGTTAGATTCATCCTTGTGTCCAAGTAGATGCATTGTACAGTGGGGCCAAAGACGAGAGAGAGTTACGACAACCGTGGACCCAACTGAAGAGGATGGCAGAAAATAGAATAAAGTGGAGATGTGTTGTAGAAGCCCTATGTTCCACTTGGAACCCAAGGGAACAATAATGATAACTTATGCTTTTTATCTTCAGGCGTTTTGTAATACACCGTGACTATCACTTTATATAGTCGTTTGTCGTACTTATATAACTCCCTGGAACGTTTTTTTCTACAATAATCCTGATATATTTGCCTGGAACCCAGTAAGTGACTAGCATTCAACCTTTGTTGAACCTTCAAAAAGTAAAAGTTCTCTTGGAAATTTCGGCATCCGTATATAATAATTTATGAGTATCCTATACTAATATCTGAGTGGTATTAAAACACTTTCGAGGTATTATACGAAGGTTTTTCCTTAAAAGAAAATGACGACAAGAACCATCAGCTACACATCAGTTCTAGTATTTAACTGAAAAACAAATCATATATCAATTCTCCAATCATTTCAAGTGATATGTTTTCTGATTATATAATAGGCGACAACACTTGAATTTATAGAAGTTTTTTTCAAAGTTGAGTTCATCACAAATCGAAATCGCTTTTTTTGAAGAACAGTGAAAATAAGCAAGCTCTGGAAAGTTACTTAATTCTAGTTTATGAAATTCAAATGCATCAGAGCTCGATAACAGTTTGAAAGAAAAAAATATTGCCAATCATCCATAATGAGTTAGATAAAAAATTAGTGGCTCATAAATTCGAATGTCTTCCATTTCGTAGTGAACTAACAACTGTAGAAAAGTCCCCAGTGAGTATTCACTTTTGCAAACAACTCGGTGTATTGCATCTAATAGCATAAAACAGTTATTTGGTTCTGTTTGCTTTTGAACAGCAGCAGCCTTCCAATGCTGCTGGTTGGTGGCATAAATACCCTTGAAATTGTTACAAAATCCTCATAGACTGAACAACATTGAAAGTTTATGTATGTGAATGGTTTAAGTGTAGGTGGCTTGGCAAATACTGAATGATAACAGACTAATTTTGAGTTATAGTACACCTCATATAATGGATGTGATATAGATATATAAATATATATGTGTATATGTAGGGAAAGCTGAATGGAGCAGTAAGGCAGTTCTTTTTATCTTGTTACTCAATATTTTTAAATGGGAAACTTAATAAAATAAAAATGTTACATTTTTCTTCTTGCTTTGTTACTATTGTTATTTTTTCTCATTTTTAAAGTACTTAAATGTGGTCACAACGCAAAAAATAGTGTTTTTCATGTTTACTTTTGTGTGGAAAACAACTCTGCAAATATCATCATTATGCTATATGAAATTAATTGTTTCTATCATAATATGATAAGCTCTTAATAACCACGATTTCCTGAGAAAGGCGCCGAGCATCTGTTTTAACATGTTAAAGCAGTGGATAGTATTAGCTGTTGCTAAAGGCAAAATAATTCCTCTTGAATACTTTGATGTGTACACACTACCATCAAATATTCTTTTTTTGGGACCATTAGACAACATGAAACTTCAGTACTTTACTAAGTATGCAAATAAGAACGAGTGGTCATTTTGCATCACTTGACTGCAAGCAGTATTCTCTAGAATTTATCCTGATATCAGTCATTCCAATGAATTAAGAGTTAAAAATTGCATATTTACCGACCGAGAGATTTGTATACAAAAGCTCACTGGCTTGTTATCCATTATTTTGACAAAAAGACTAGTACATCTGAGATGTAATATCATCAATATACGTAATCATCGGGAAACATTTTTGCCAAAATAGAAATCAATCAAGATGACTGTTTATCAACTTACCGAGCAGCTGATGCTCCATGCTGTATTGTTGCAGCACTAGAATGCTGAAATGAAGTATCAGGAACCATAGCACGGTCTGCCAACAGCCGGGAATTGCAACCAAGTGTAACTAAAACGGAAATAGAGAAAAATGCAAATAATTTAGAGTGCTGAAGTCTATTCTCAGTGAGTTCATTAGTTAATAGGACTAACTGCTTGTCGGTGTCAGGGAAACAGGTTTAGTCTGTTTCAGTAGATGAGACCATCGCTTCCTGAATTAAAACTTTCTGATCTCAAATTATTTGAGATTAGTATTTATGTAAAACGATTCATAGAAAACACCTTAAAGATGTCATTTTCATTTTAAAACATCGACTAGATAGCACATATACAGACAAATACAGACATGACGGTAATCTGGTGGCACATGACATGCTATCCCACCGAGATGATTGACATTACGCTCCATCAGTTGAGACACAGTATAAGTGGCCAGGTGAGACGTGAATGTTGTTGACGCGGACAACGACGAGAATGAGAATATCTATTTGCTAGCAGTTATGTGTTGTTCCTTGCTGAGGTTCGGGAGACTGAGTGGTCAGTCTTGAGATAAGAGAATGATTTCCATTTAAGAAAATTACTTTACATCTGCCCCCTACAAGTGTAACTATTTCGTGTAGAAATCATTATTATTGTAACCACCGAGGTAAAATAAATACTCTACAAAGGTTGAATAGTTCAACAAGTCACAGTTACTGCATACAACCTAATGGTATACGTAGACTAAGGGATGAGAATGCTAACTGACACGAAAGAAGATAGCTATTTGAAAACAAAATGTTTGTTTTGTTTAGAAAATTCATTTCACTTATCTTCTTTTGCATCTTACAGTTTTCCCTGAATACTTTCCTGAAGAAAATCGGATGGATGAATAACCTGCATCGCTTTTCATATTGATTTACGCAGTTTGTCTCCAAAAATAATACAACTTAAGCCAACATCAATTGCGTGTCTTTACTCAGAAGAAAATGATGCAATCTAATGTGTTCCGCTGTATGCTGACATACTAAAGAGGCTAGGAACGTCATGCAACTACTGGTATCCCTTTATACATTTTTAAGAGACAATCTCATACATCGCCTTTTCAAGTCTCAAATCTCTCTTTAATACATGCATGCTAATAAGTCATCAGTTTTTCTTTGGAGATAAGAAAACGCCTCAGGCAGTAAACTGGTTTGATTGATTTTCGTCAAACTCAGACATGATTCTTCTCTTGTCAAAACATTTTTATCCTTTTTTCTGACTATTCGATGTATAGATTTTAATATAAGGTTAGAGAAGTACCTAAGTGTATAGATTAATAAAGGAAATAAATGATTCAACTCTCTAGTATATATATATATATATATATATATTGAGGTCAAGTATTAGCAATAAAATTTCTCTAGGGAATAAAGAAAATACACATATTCACATTCTCCTTAATAAACCTCTGAAATAAACAAAAAGCTTAGGAAAACATGCTTATAACAGCTCATTAGTGTTACGGTTGTGAGAAAAAATAATGAAAGATATTGAAAAGTAATATCCAACACTTAGTTGTACACCTTCACACACATACACACACACACACGCTGACCAGTCATCGTCACCTTACCACTAATTTATTCTTTTTCGCATTCTATGCTTTTAAATAGCCTTCTGAAAAATATCAAACGCTGCATATTAATGAATTCATTAAGGAAAAAAAAAGAGAAACAGACGATATAAAGCATGTGAAACCTATTGCTATAGTTACTAGATGAAGAGGAAGTCGACTACTGAAAGCAGGAAGTGATTCTAAACCACATCTTAAGCATAAAACCAATAAAGTAAATGAATCATCACTTTATTTTCGTGGATAATTTTCTTCTGGGGGTAATTATTGTATTCCTCATAGACAGGTGAATGATAGATAACCATACTATCGATAGTGAATCTGTAGCTTCAGTGGATGGACACTGAAATTTGGTGAAAACATTCAGATTAAACTATCGTGGAAATCTCTGATATTCTTTGTGAATAAGTATCTACTCTTTAATCGATGACTGTTGTATAACTGTATTTATTAAAAGGCAATAAAATGATGAAACTGGAAGGACACTGTACATCTCTGCAAATCAAACAAGATGTGGATATAACAAATGTTGACTAGAGTTTTCAGCTGAATTAAAATCGAATCCCTGTACATAAGTAGGCTATAAAAGGTGACTTAAATTCGTGACTCGTAGATTGATGACTTGATGTCCAAGCAATGTGAACCTGAATGTTTGACCAGTATCTGACTGCTTTACTAGCGTAGAACTTTGCAATTTCACGCATAAATTCCCCCAGGTTATTTTTTGTAGACATTCTTTCAAAATGTTATTCCGACCGGTGTTTAAAGACAATGTTTCAAACAATCTCTTCTAAAACAACAGTAAATGATCTAGTAAAATAAAACACTGCACCGAGTTTCAGTGGTTCAAGTTGGCACACTCCAAAGAAGAGTATAAAAGAAGTGGTAAAATGTAATGCGACTACAATGAATGAAGGTGTACGTGGAGAGAGAATGTTTAAGCAAGGTATAATACCCTGGATTGTGGGAAATTTCGGTCCTTGCTTCTAATATGGTTATTATAGCCAATTTCTAAAAACTTAATTCATCTTTCAGATAAAATTATCCCCCAATTGCTGTTCACCAAAATAAAACATGAAGAACAAAGTAACTTGGCTGTTCACATAAACTTCAATTTATTTCAGATGACTGAGACAAAGAAACATCAAAGTTGGCTAATTTCGATTACAGTGATTGAAAGAAAGAAATAATTATTGTTGATTGTTTTATTTTTATTAAAAAGTCAAGTAAATTGTGTTCTCCCGAGCTATATATCTCTGTATATATAATCTCTGATAATTTTCCTTCTTTTAGGAAGCAACAAAAAACTAGAATCCCCATCGGATATTATGTCGCATTGCGCATATTTTTGTCATTTCAACAAAATGTCGATGTAAACGAAATTCTACTTTTGCAACAAAATAACAAACAAATTCATAAAGTTTAGTACTTAATTTACAATGAAAAAAATGTGCATAGTGTACGATCTTGAATAAGACAGATAGGAACAGTTTTTAGCTTTTTTATGTCTCTAGACACCAGGTGTAGGAATAATCGAACACTGTCAAGACAAAAATTCAGTTGTACTAAAAACTGACAATAGCACTTGTACAGGCAATTGTAGCAAACTCTTGATAAGATAAACTGCAGTAGTTCTGTTGATCTAAAATTTGTACAGATAGTGAAATGAATTTATAACTTATTTCAATGAAAACAACCTTAGTTATAACTAACTGAACTGAACACGTCATTTCTAAATTTTGAAAGGAAGTCCAGACTGCTTTGTAATACCAGATTTATGCAAGACTGAAGAGATATACATACGAAAATCAAGGATATAGATAGCTAACATAATATGAAAAAGCAATTAAAATCAGACTCAATACATCAAAGTCTTATTCTGTTTTCGTATACTCCAAAAAGTGATACAGAAAAGCTAAATAGATTCGTATGTGTCTAAGCTGCTGACTTATTTTTCTTAAGTTATTAAATAGAATAAGATATTCAAATGTCCAACCATATATAATTAACCGGGTATATTTTCCTTACATAATTCAAAGTTGCTTAAACAGCACTGAATTTATGCAAATTTACTACTGAGAGGTTCAAAACACTGAGATTAAGGTTGACTCAAGTTTATGCATACTTTAGAGTTAAACGAGGTGAAAATACGATAATTTCAAATTTTGATGACGGGAATAAATAAATTACGCTTGATGCCTTGGTAAAGAATTTTTACAAAATTCAGTCAAAAAGGCCATTTTTTCTCTTTTAGCATAAGACATATTTCATTTACTAGCGGCAGAAATGCATTTTTATAACTAACAGTATCTTGACAAAATTGCTAACGTCTTTTGAATATTGTTACAGCAGCAGAATGGTGATGCTAACTTAACTGCTTGTAGGAATAACGATTTCGTAAAACGGATGTACATATACATATATATATACATTATGCTTTCTTTGATTCAGAAAATAAAAAATGATAAAAATATTAGGAAGCGAATGTACAATGCACGCGATACTGTTCATCTTCTAGAGACGGATAACTTTTCTTTTATAATGACCACGTGGATTTTATAAAAAGTTTTCACAGCCTTGTTGATTAAGTCTTCTGTATTTCCTTTTGCATGAAATACTGGCGAATTGTACAACTCATTCCGTTATGTTATCGACGTAGAGAATATTCGATTATTGTACTTTGTGGTCATCATGCTTGTTTCACCACTTTTAACGAATATGATTTACACTCACTTATCCATAAATTTGTGACCAAATGCTCATGTGAAATGCATATATGTATATATAAGCATGTTCAGAGCAGATAATATAGGGAGTATATCTATGAAAACTCTATTTCCTCCCTATTATTATCATCAGTGCTCTGATAATCTGATAATGTTCCCCCCCCCTCCCATTTGATCTTGCAGAATCAAAAACACTCATCTGTAACACAACATTCAGAATATGAGTTTCTTCACTTTGGGAAACTAAATAACAGAAAAACCACTAGGAGTAAGATAGAAGAAATTGTTTATCTCCTATTAGAAGTTGTAGATAGGTTATATGTGAAAGATCAAAGGGATTTTTTTCATGGGAACAATTTTAGGCGTGAGTAGGCGTCGCCTCAGCGTTGTCACCTTTGTTGAGTCACCCTGTATATAGGCTGACGTCTGCAGACATACAGGATTAGGCACACTGATAAATGTGCATACTGTGATTTTTCCTTGTGATGTAAGTAAACCAAAAAACGGAGATGGGCTAAAAATCTCTTAGTCAGTTTCCTGTTGTCAGCTTCCAACTAGTTCACACACACACACATTGTCACATTCCATCTAGAATAATGACAACAGAAATATGATGAGTAATTTTTATGAGGATGCCTGTATTATGCCATGTTTTGTCTGGTTTAAGTAACTGTAATAGTGGTGGGCGAAAACTACAATGGGCAATTATTTCTGTCTTTGTTTCCCCAACGCTTCCCATGTTTGTTTGTTTGTTTCCCGAAATTGAAATAACTTCTCCTTCTATATTCAGGGGACATGGCGTATTACTTTAGATGCTTTAATTTTTTTTTTAAAGTAGTACTTTTAGAACTTTCCCAAAGTAGAGAAGAAGAAATGATAATACATTCCTGCACATACCTGTATATATGTTCGATGAAGTCTTTTTTGGCTAGGTTTAGCTATAGTCTATCAGTGCAGACAAATGGCTGTGATGGAATATGTCTCACCACATGTCTTCACTATGCATATATATATGAGTAGTAGAAGCTTTTCATCTGCGTGATTCAATGAGAAACTGTTAACAAGCCGGAACGTTGCATATATATGTATATGTAAATGAATATTATGTGATTCTGGGCGTTGTTTCTCTTACTCACAGTAGGTTGTTTTTGTGTCTAACCGAACAGTATCCTAATATTTGAGACATTCTATTTTTTATTTATGCTCGTAGCTCATACTGTCTTTTGTGTAGTGTAACAAAATATTCAGTAAGATTTAAGGTGTTATTTTCACTCAGGGTAATAAAATATATAAAGGATTAAACATGTCCTTTCTCTTCCTCCCGTTGAGATTGTTGTAAATACAGACATATACATATATACATATAATTATTCTTGCTATAGTCATAAAAAATGTTAATAAAAACAAATGTGATGTTTGTGCATGTTTAAGAGGCAGTTAGAAAATCCCAGCTTAAATAATAAACTCTGAATAAAATTACTACGTGAGGATAATAATATATATATGTTATGCGGAAAATTTATTTATGGATTTGTCTATCATCTATTGCCCCTGGTTATCAGTTTTCATTATATTGAATTGGTTTTTTCTTGTTTTTCGTTATGGCCTGTAACACGCGATTTCCTACTTGGAATGCGTCGTTCGGGTGCACCTACTCCATAAAATTACTTACTACGCTACCGAGATGTCTTACTCATTTCTGATGAAATAGATATCACCCATTATTTACTTATTTATTTATTTATTCAACTATTGGCTTTCCTCCTTCACTTTACTGTGCCTTATTCATGTTGTACTTGGTTAGCAAGTTCCTTGAATAGACCTTTGTTCTGTCTTCAGGATTTATTTGGGCGTTTCTTGTTTGACAGTCACTAGCAGTCGAAAGCACTGATTGGTGAACCTGACGTTTCTATTAGTTACATGTATATTTATTTTTTTTTTAATTTTCGATAGGACAATAAGTATGTTTTGGATAACATTACTCTGCTCCGTAAAAGTATAATATCGGAATACAGTTAATGGAGAAGTTAAAGTATCTGTGAACTAAACTTATATATATATACATATATATATATAGATCGTTCAATAAAATCGGCTTCTCAAAAATGGAAGTTACTTATTTAAACCACAGTTAACTTTAATTGAGTCTAAAAGTAAAAAAAAACAAGCCTCTTCACGTCTTATAAATCAAACTAATGACTGACTCTTATGAGTTTCTGTAACTTGGATTCCAGTGATGATGACTTATTGAATGCCACATAAAATTCTATGGGATGCTCAATATAAAAATCCGGAAAAGCTTATATGCTGATCTGTATTAGAGGGACAAATGTTTTACCTATATAATTCCATTATTTCTAGTTTAGACTAGACCAACTTGTACAAAATGCAGTACAGATAGCTTTAATTCCTTTATCCCATAACTATTCAACGCGCAGTTGAGGCATATACTCAGAGGGAGTTAATAAAATAAATATTTTTCTCCTTTAGTTCATTAACATAGCACACGACTAGAAATAGTTATACTGCCTGTATTAAGACCGAAAGTAAACTGCCCTTGGTTAGGCTATTCAAATACATTAGAATAAATGTGTCCAAATACCAGTTAACTCATAATCCTAAGTCTGTTGAATAGTTAAGCAACGCGCTCGTTTACTTTCATTCATTCCTTTATTGAAGAAGACGCTCATTGTTCAAAAAAGTGAAAATCTCCAAAAAGACATATTTTACGATACACCTTTTCCAAACAGTGATTTTTCGACGAGTATTTGTTCTTCCAGCCGATTTGATGAAGCCTACTGGTCCATCGGGTTCTGGGTGCGTAATACTCTACAGTCTCAAACTCGAACAAAACAGCTATAGTATGCCCTTTTGCTTTCAGCGGTTCTGTAGCCGATATCAGTTTGTGATCTATTCCAGAGCTAATCAAGTACGTGTAAAGGAACATCTGAAAAAACTGAATTTCATTTTGCGTCAAATTAGTCAGACTGTTTTGGATAATGCAGTAATTTAATCTAATGGTGATGGAAACAACGTTGGTAAGTTACTGGGAATACTTGACCTTTATTCACTAAACTGATACAAGGACAGCCGAGCAAATTAATTTATTATAAGACGAAGATTACAATTTGTAAACTAGCCAACTAAATCATTATTACCTCAGTTGGAACAATTTTTCCCCATCTTTCATCCCATTACACTCTGTATTTTACATGCACGAGATGAGAACGGTTGGCAAATTAAATACAAGAACATATGTTGTTGTCTTGTTGTTCATTCCGAGTAGAACATAAGGTTCAGCAAGAAATCATCATGTGCATCACTTCTCAGTGATTGTAGAAGAATTACATCTGCGGAATTCTAAATATCCATTCATTATGTTCTATTCAGATGTGAATGTATGAATATATCTCATACCTTTATACTCCATTATTTTACATTTGTCCAGTGCATAGATCCAAGATACTCGAACTTGAGTAAGTTGACAAAAAGGGAAATTCAGATGAATGTACATTTTTATGTAAATATGTAAATGCGCATATACATATGCATATATATTTATATATATTCATTGATCTGGAACAAAACCTCTATTATACTCATCTACTTAACATCCTTCCTTTCTCGAATTCTCTTCTTAAATTGTTTTCATTCCTCAAGGGAAATAATTGTCCAGTAAAGATATAAAAAAAGAGCTAAAAATCTTATGCTTCAATGAATCACACACTAGTGATAATTTCACTAAACATAAAATTGAGTCCATTTCTCTCTCTCACACTCTTTTTCATATTGTAGAAAGGAGCTATTTTATTAATGTTAATAAGGAGGAAATATTCGTAAATATGTGACAGGAAAATTTGACAGATGTGGTGATAAATGTTTGTGATTTTTTTTCTTTCCATTTATAGACATTATTGTATTGTTGATACTTTGGTTTTTTTTTCATTTTAATGGAGAATCTCAGAAAGTCTCAGATTGATATGAATAACCTAGTATTAAATAATCCATTGAGTCAGGTAGTATTGATCTCATTAGTAATGTTGTATATCTGTACTTATTCAAATTTATAAAACCATCCAATGTTGATTACCACAAAAAGATAAAATCTAAAAATAAATCCAGTGTACCTGTTTTTTTCATTTTCCTCTGTAGGCATCACTTCTTGTAACGCCTGAATGATGGTTACAATTTCGTCACAACGATGTGTATCCTTACTGATACTTCGTTCTTTATTTTGTAGGGATCAGACTCAATACTAAGATCCAGAAGCCAGTATCATTTTCATTTATTGTGCAGATCTCTTCTTGAATTCTTGGAGGCGCACACTAAATTGAGTCTAAAGTCTTCATCAACCCGAATCAGGATATATACGATGATGCCACATGTCAACTGATCCACAACAGCGAAGCCCTTAAAGTCAACACAAGAGTAATGTAAGGCTGACTACTACCACTAATGATGTTCTATTATTGTGGTGCACTGGATGATGTGGCAAGCAATGAGGAATGAGAAGATGGACACACGTTGAACCGACAAGAAGACTTTAAAAGACCTGAACTTCGTGGACGACTTATGTCTAGTGTCACGCAAACTCGAAGACTTACAGGCAAAAACCAATAAGTTGGTAGAAAAGGAGACGAAGACAGAACCGCTAAGTGAACCTAATGAAGAAAGAGATGATAAAGATACCCCGCCAACAACAACAAGCACTAAATATGAACAATGGCAGTTCATTCACCTATTTGAGCAGCGTCGTTTCAAACGCAATCAGGCAGTACGGATGAGTGTCAAAGGGAGGATAGCAAAGACGAGATAGGCCTTCATTTATCTGAAATCGATATCGAGATCTAAAGTACTCAGTTAGCACTGGGAAAAACATACGGATTTCTAACGCCGACGTCTTTTGAATCAGTGCTTCTATATGCTTAAGAGATTTAGCGCTTGCATCACGAAAAGAATTTCCAACAGCCTACCGTAGACTCCCATCAACAGCCATCCTCCTGGCTCAGTAATGAACAACGTGAAGTCAGCTGGCCAGTAAAGACAAGAAACAAGAAAGCCAGTCAACGGATCGACGGGAATCAGTTGCTCGACAAATATGTAGAGGTAAATGGAGGTGGATTGAATATTTACTGAGAAGATTGCTCATTGACAGTGCACACCAAGAAGGCTGTGGAGTGGCAAGTAAACGGAAACCGCCGAGTTGGATGAGGATCCGAATGTGTCATGGAAGAGATGATGTGAGGATTAAATAGAATGTTGTGAGCGATGGTTGAGTCAGGTAAAGAAACAGAGTGAAGGAGGTGAAATAGCGACTTTTTACTAAAATTCTATGGCCTATCAGGAACCCAAGGGAATAATAATAGTATGATAAAAGAATAATTACACGAAACTATATGCTGCTGATTGACTGAGATGAGTAGTTGCATGTCACTCACATCAACCAGTAGTACTTACTAGCCAGATTTACGGCCGTTCCGCTCGTTTGTGGTCGGGGTCATCAGTACTGTACCCAATTTGATTTAGCTGAGACAGCCAATTCCGTTCAAACCATTCGCATGACAAGTTGTTATGAAAGTTTTACTGTTTTTTTAAAAGCTTTCAACCACTCAGTATAATACATAGCATTTATGTCAACTGAACATAATTTACAGATTGTGTTGAAGATAACCAAGTGATTGTTGACAAGAACAGTGTTGAGCTTTAATTTAAGTCGCGAACAAATTTAACATGCACAGTGTGCAAAACAAATTTTTTAAATGGTCTAAATTTAATGTAATGGTTACAGACTCAATGTGAAATGGGATTCATAATACCTACCGGCATTCAGCCATCGGCTTCCTTGAACGGTAATTTAGACTCACATCCTTACTGTACTTTAAATTACCACTGATTACATCAGTAACCGGCTAGTTACTTTTAGTTATCTTGAATAGCTTCACTATAAAATTAGTTATATGTGTTGCAAAGTAATGAAAGTTGTGTAACTAGTGAACTATGCAGTGACTGAATTTTATTAAATTGGTCCAAATCTCTGAAAATGGAGATAATTCATCATCATTTAAGCATCTAGTGCGAACAAAAATCCCGGTGCTTCTAACCCTCAGGCAATATGGTACCTAAACAACATGGAATTCTTAAGACATGAAATACATTGTAGACATAATTTTCTGTTGTTTGTCCCCTTACTAAGTAAATTATCAAATTGCCAGGTTTATACTTTCTGTTTCTGAATAAGTATTTGTACTACACTAGTGATCAGGCTCTTATTTTTTTTTTAATGAAATTCCCGCTACTATTCGGTGTGACCATCGAGATGAGCTGTTTATTTGATCTGGTTAGTTCAAAACCAGTGTTAATGTAATATCTAGGCCGATATTAGAATCCACAAATGCCACTTCATCTAACTTTGGACAGATGGTTAGCAGAGACAAAACTTTCCGGTCCAGTAAAATAAATAAACAGGAAAATCAGAAATGATTTCAGTAAAACATCTCAATCTCGTGATCAGTGGGGTATAGGAAGTCGGGTGTGAGGACAAGTACTCGCAAGTGACATTCGCTAGTGATTGCACCATATCATGAATTGGCAGAGGTTGGAATTCATGGGCCAATTTATCGGGTTCCAGTGGCTTAATGGTCTACGAGCTAGCTCGTCTTGCAACCAGAATGTCTTGGGTTTGAACCACTGCAGTGTCTGTGCGTACCGATGAGGAGTCCCAAACTGAGACGAAAGAGCTGTCTAGTACTCCATGGTGGTTTTTCAGTGGTCCTCTAACCGATTTCAATTCATGATGAAATCCTGTAACCAAGCAATCAAATCCTTGCTAACCTACACCTGATTCTTCATTTAATTGTAATTCACTTTGTTAGATAATTATCAGTCATAGATTTTTCTTCCAAAAACTTTTTGTGTGAGTGATCTCTTTGTTTCATTTTCAAGGTGGTTTATTTTAAATGACAGATATGTATGTTTAATTCGGCCTGAAAACCGTATCACTACTTCTTTTAGAAGAATCGTTCCCCAATTTTTCAGTCACACTAGTTTCCAATGTTATTTTCTGGACAGTAAGACAATTGGTTGAAAAGCAGAGTAGTTCGTCGGCTAATGAACTGACAAAATCGTGTAAATCATAATGAAAATAAAGAAGGTATAGGGATTTATGTCTTTTCACCGACTGCATAATTTATTTTATACTATTTGGATTTTCTAACTGTTATTTGGACATTTAAGATAATTGCATCTTGTGCAAACACTCCGATTACATAATCAGTAGTTACGACAATCACCTGAAAGCCGCTGACACACCTTCTAACCTTGTTATAATACTGAAATAGCTTTTCAATAGATAAAAAACGTGGAAGATAAAGCATTATCCATAAATATCAGAACAGCCTCATGATATTCGCTCTATATTATAACACAAGCCTTGAAATAAGTTTGATGCCATCACTGATAGCAACGGAATTAAAGACTATCGATTATACAGTTACCTGCAAGTAACATTTAGAAAATATTCATCGAAGCATCTCCTCAGGAAACACGGATAACAAGTCACTTTGTACAGAATCAGTTGCCCCCACTTTGAGGGAGTGTAAATAACTCTCAAAAGACCACAATGAATGATCCCAATCCGTGCATCATTCTAATTTAATTCTTAGGCGAATTCACTTGATAAGCTTTTCTATGAAAGAAAACTCATGATTAATGAAAAATTATGGGAGAGTTGAGATAACCTACACTCAGAAACACAAAATTGAACTCCTTATTTTACTTTCTCAACTGCTTGTTTACAAATAATACTAAAAGAATTCAGGAATCAGAATACTGACCAACCAAAGACAGCTGCAAATATGCGGAGCAA